>LR738714.1:675146269-675178276 GCA_902687465.1 Secale cereale | reverse complement strand
GAGAAGGAGAAGGAGAAGGAGAAGGAGAAGAAGAAGGAGGGGGAGAAGGAGGAGGAGAAGAAGGAGAAGAAGGAGAAGAAGAAGGAGAAGAAGAAGGAGAAGAAGAAGAAGAAGGAGGAGGAGGGGGAGGAGGAGAAGAAGAAGAATAAGAAGAAGAAGAAGAAGAAGAAGAAGAAGAAGAAGAAGAAGAAGAAGAAGAAGAAGAAGAAGAAGAAGAAGAAGAAGAAGAAGAAGAAGAAGAAGAAGAAGAAGAAGAAGAAGAATTCCTGTAGTGATGCCTCATAGGTCGACCATGGAAGCCATTTTCTTGGTACGACAACTCATGGAGAGATACAAGGAGCAAAATAAGGACCCGCATATGGTGTTAATTGACTTAGAGAATGCCTAAGATACCACGGAATGTCATGTGTTGGGCCTTGGAGAAACAGAAAGTACCAATAAAGTATATTACCCTCATCAAGGACATGTATGATAATGTTGTGAAAAGTGTTCGAACAATTGATGGTGGCATTGATTACTTCCCGGTTAAAATAGGATTGCAACAGGGTTCAACTTTGAGCCCTTATCTTTTCGCTCTGGAGATTGACGAGGTTACAAGGGGTATATGTTGGGGAACGTAGTATTTCAAAAAATTCCTATGATCACGCAAGATCTATCTACTAGATGCATAGCAACGAGAGGGGAGAGTGTGTCTACGTACCCTCATAGACCGAAAGCGGAAGCATCTAGTGATGCGGTTGATGTAGTCGAACATCTTCGCGATCCAACCGATCAAACACCGAACGTATGGCACCTCGGCGTTCAGCACACGTTCAGCTCGATGACGTCCCATGATCTCTTGATCCAGTTGAGCTTCACGGGAGAGTTTCGTCAGCACGACGACGTGGTGACGGAGATGATGAAGCTACCGGTGCAGGGCTTCTCCTAAGCACTGCAACGGTATGACCAAGGTGTGTTTCTGTGGAGGGGGGCACCGCACACGGCTAGAACAATGTTTCTTGTGTGTCTTTGGGTGCCCCCTGCCCCCGTATATAAAGGAGCAAGGGGGGAGGTGTGGCTGGCCAAGTATGGCGCGCCAGGAGTAGGATTCCTACTCCTAGTAGGAATAGGAATCCCCCTTCCTATTCCTACTAGGAGTAGGAAAGGAAGGAGGAGAGTAGAAGGAAGAAGAGGGGCGCCTCCCCCCTTTCCTAGTCCAACTTGGATTCCTAGGGGGAGGGTGCGGCGAGCCCTATGGGCTGCCTCTCTCTATTCCCTTAAGGCCCACTATGGCTCATACTCCCTCGGGGGGGGGGGGGTCCGGTAACCGCCTCCGGCACTCCGGTTATATCCGAAAACACCCGGAACACTTCCGGTGTCCGAATATAGTCATCCAATATATTAATCTTTATGTCTCGAACATTCCGAGACTCCTCGTCCTGTCCGTGATCTTATCCGGGACTCCGAACTGCCTTCGGTACATCAAAAATCATAAACGCATATACCGATCGTCATCGAACGTTAAGCGTGCGGACCCTACGGGTTCGAGAACTATGTAGACATGACCGAGACTCATCTCCGGTCAATAACCAATAGCGGAACCTGGATGCTCATATTGGCTCCTACATATTCTACGAACATCTTTATCGGTTAAACCGCATAACAACATACGTTGTTCCCTTTGTCATTGGTATGTTACTTGCCCGAGATTCGATCGTCGGTATCTTAATACCTAGTTCAATCTTGTTACCGACAAGTCACTTTACTCGTTCCGTAATGCATCATCTCGTGACTAAATCATTAGTCATTTACTTGCAACGCTTATTATGATGTGTATTACCGAGAGGGCCCAGAGATACCTCTCCGACACTCGGAGTGACAAATCCTATTCTTGATCCATGCCAACACCATGAACACTTTCGAAGATACCTGTAGAGCATATTTATGATCACCCAGTTACGTTGTGACGTTTGATAGCACACAAGGTGTTCCTCCGGTATTCAGGAATTGCATAATCTCATAGTCATAGGAACATGTATAAGTCATGAAGAAAGCAATAACAGTAAAACTAAACGATCATAGTGCTAAGCTAACGGATGGGTCTTGTCCATCACATCATTCTCCTAATGATGTGATCCCATTGATCAAATGACAACTCATGTCTATGGCTAGGAAACTTAACCATCATTGATCAATGAGCTAGCCTAGTAGAGGCATACTAGGGACACTATGTTTTGTCCATGTATTCACACATGTACTAAGTTTCCGGTTAATATAATTCTAGCATGAATAATAAACATATATCATGATATAAGTAAATATAAATAACAACTTTATTATTGCCTCGAGGGCATATTTCCTTTAGTCTCCCACTTGCACTAGAGTCAATAATCTAGTTCACATCGCCATGTGATTTAATACCAATAATTCACATCGTTATGGGAATAACACCCATAGTTCACATCGCCATGTGACAAACACCCAAAGGGCTTACTAGAGTCAATAATCTAGTTCACCTCACCATGTGATTAACACCCAAAGAGTAATAAGGTGTGATCATGTTTTGCTTGTGAGAGAAGTTTAGTCAACTGGTCTGTCACATCCAGATCCGTATGTATTTCGCAAATTTCTATGTCTACAATGCCTGCATGGAGCTACTCTAGCTAATTGCTCCCACTTCCAATATGCATCCAGATTGATAATTAGAGTCATCTGGATTAGTGTAAAGCTTGCATCGGCGTAACTCTTTATGACGAACTTTTTATCACCTCCATAATCGAGAAACATTTCCTTAGTCATCCAGTAACTAAGGGTAATTTTGACCGCTGTCCAGTGATCTACTCATGGATCACTATTGTACCTCATTGCCAAACTCATGGCAAGGTACACAACATGTTTGGTACCCAGCATGGCATACTTTATAGAACCTATGGCTGAGGCATAGGGAATGCCTTTCATTCTTTCTCTATATTCTGTCGTGGTCGGGTTTTGAGTCTTACTCAACTGCATACCTTATAACTCAGGCAAGAACTCCTTCTCTGACTGATCCATTTTGAACTACTTCAAAAACTTGTCAAGGTATGTACTCATTGAAAAAACTTATCAAGCATCTTGATCTATCTCTATAGATCTTGATGCTCAATATGTAAGCAGCTTCACCGAGGTATTTCTTTGAAAAACTCCTTTTAAACACTCTTTATGCTTTCCAGAAAATTCTACATCATTTCCGATCGACAATATGTCATTCACATATACTTATCAGAAAGGCTGTACTGCTCCCACTCACTTTCTTGTAAATACAGGCTTCACCGCAAGTCTGTATAAAACTATATGCTTTGATCAACTTATCAAAGCGTATATTCGAACTCCGAGATGCTTGCACCAGTCCATAGATGGATCGCTGGAGCTTGCACATTTTGTTAGCACCTTTAGGATTGACAATAAACTTTCTGGTTGTATCATATTCAACTCTTCTTTAAGATATCCATTAAGGAATGCAGTTTTGTCATCCATTTGCCAGATTTCATAATCATAAAATGCGTCAATTGCTATCATGATTCGGACAGACTTAAGCATCGCTACGGGTGAGAAAATCTCATCGTAGTCAACTCCTTGAACTTGTCGAAAACCTTTCGCAACAAGGCGAGCTTTGTAGACAGTAACATTACCGTTGGCGTCGGTCTTCCTCTTGAATATCCATTTATTTTCAATGGCTTGTCGATCATCGGGCAAGTCAACCAAAGTCCACACTTTGTTGTCATACATAGATCCCATCTCAAATTTCACGGGCTCAAGCCATTTTGCGGAATCTGGGCTCATCATCTCTTCCTCATAGTTCGTAGGTTCATCATGGTCTAGTAAGATGACTTCCAGAACCGTGTTGCCGTACCACTCTGGCGTGGAACGTACTCCGGTTGATTTACGAAGTTCAGCAGTAACTTGATCCGAAGTTCCATGATCATCATCATTAGCTTCCTCACTAACTGGTGTAGGAATCACTGGAACTAGTTTCTGTGATGTACTACTTTCCAATTCGGGAGAAGGTACTATTACCTCATCAAGTTCTACTTTCCTCCCACTCACTTCTTTCGGGAGAAATTCCTTCTCTAGAAAGGATCCATTCTTAGCAACAAATATCTTGCCTTCGGATATGTGATAGAAGGTGTACCCAATAGTCTCCTTTTTGTATCCTATGAAGACACATTTCTCCAACTTGGGTTCGAGCTTATCAGGTTGAAGCTTTTTCACATAAGCATCGCAGCCCCAAACTTTAAGAAACAACAACTTTGGTTTCTTGCCAAACCACAGTTCATAAGGCGTCGTTTCAACATATTTAGATGGTGCCCTTATCTAACGTGAATGCAGCTGTCTCTAATGCATAACCCAAAACGATAGTGGTAAATCGGTAAGAGACATCATAGATCGCACCATATCTAATAAAGTACGGTTATGACATTTGGACACACCATTACGCTATGGTGTTCCGATGGCATGAGCTGTGAAACTATTCCACATTGTTTTAAAATGAAGACCAAACTCGTAACTCAAATATTCACCTCCACGATCAGATCGTAGAAACTTTATTTTCTTGTTATGATGATTCTCTACTTCACTCTGAAATTCTTTGAACTTTTCAAATGTTTCAGACTTGTGCTTCATCAAGTAGATATACTCATATCTGCTCAAATCATCAGTGAAGTTCAGAAAATAAAGATACCCGCCGCGAGCCTCAACACTCATCGGTCCATGATACGTCTCCAACGTATCTATAATTTTTATTGTTCCATGCTATTATTTATGAAGTCTTGGATGTTTAATGGGCTTTATCTTTCACTTTTATATCATTTTTGGGACTAGCCTACTAACCCAAAGGCCCAGTCCAGATTGTTGTTTTTGCCTATTTCAGGGTTTTGCAGAAAAGGAATATCAAACGGAGTCCAAACGGAATGAAACCTTCGCGAGAGATATTTTTGGAGGAAATCACGCTCAGGAAACTTCATGACCAAGTCAGGGGACGGAAGGCCTGCCCTCGAGGGTGGGGGGGCGCCCCCCTGCCTCAAGGCTGGCCACACGGCCCTCGGTGCCCTCCTTCTTCCTATATATACATACGTACCCCAAAAACTCCATATGCAGAGAGAAAACCCTAATTCCACCACCGTAGCTTCTGTTCCCATGGAGATCCCATCTTGGAACCTGTTCCGGGAGGGGGATCCATCACAAAGGCCTTCATCATCATCATCATCGCCCTCACCATGAGTTGTGAGTAGTTTACCACAGACCTTCGGGTCCATAGCTAGTATCTAGATGGCTTCTTCTCTCTCTGGATCTCAATACAAAGTTCTCCTCGGTCTTCGAGGAGATCTATTCGATGTAATCTCTTTTTGCGGTGTGTTTGTCGAGATCCGCTGAATTGTGAGTTTATGATCAAGGTTATCTATGAAAGATATTTGGTTCTTCTCTGAACTTTTTATGTGTGCTCATAATATCCTTGCAAGTCTCTTCGAATTATTGGTTTGGTTTGGCCTACTAGATCTATAGTTCTTGCAATGGGAGAAGTGCTTGGCTTTGGGTTCCATCTTGCGGTGTCCTTTCCCAGTGATAGTAGGGGCAGCAAGGCACGTATTGTATGGTTGCCATCAAGGATAAAAAGATGGGGTTTTCATCATATTGCTTGAGTTTATCCCTCTACATCATGTCATCTTTCTTAAGGCATTACTCTGTTCGTATGAACTCAATACACTAGATGCATGCTGGATAGCAGTCGATGTGTGGAGTAATAGTAGTAGATGCAGAATCGTTTCGGTCTACTTGTCTCGGACGTGATGCCTATATACAATGATCATGCCTAGATAGTCTCATAATTATTCGCTTTTCTATCAATTGCTCGACAGTAATTTGTTTACCCACCGTAGAATACCGCTATCATGAGAGAAGCCACTAGAGAAAACTATGGCCCCCGGGTCTATTCTCAACAGATCAATCTACATCTACTTACTTTTCTTGCTTTTATTTGTTGTTTTATTAAACTAAAAATACCAAAAATATAATTATCATCTCTATCAGATCTCACTTTCGTAAGTGACCATAAAGGGATTGACAACCCCTTATCGTGCTGGCTGCGAAGTTCTTATTTGTTTGTGCAGGTGCGAGGGACTCGCGCGTGGTCTCCTACTGGATTGATACCTTGGTTCTCAAAAACTGAGGGAAATACTTACGCTACTGTGCTGCATCTCCCTTTCCTCTTCGAGGGAATACAACGCAAGCTCAAGAGGTAGCAAGAAGAATTTCTGGCGCCGTTGCCGGGGAGGCTTACGCAAAAGTCATATACCAAGTACCTATCACAAACCCTTATCCATCGCATTACATTTATTTGCCTCTCGTTTTCCTCTCCCCCACTTCACCCTTGCCGTTTTATTTGCCCTTCTTTTTGCCGTGTGTTTACCGTTCGCGTGCCTCTTGTTTGCTTGTGTTGCTATGCGCCCTCAATTAGCTTGCGTCTTCGCTTGCTAAAGTATGGATCCTCATCCACTTGCTAATCTCTTTAAGAGATCCAATCATGTTGAACCTATTGCTAGTGAGCTGCGTGCACTAGATTATCTTTATGGGGTTTTGCTTGAAATTTATGAATCTAAAAATTGTGAGGAATTGTTAAAAGAAAAAGTGATTCATGTTAGCTCCTTAAATAAAAAGCATGATTGCAATGATGTTACTATAAATTCTATTGATGTCAATTGTGCTAATAATATGCAAAACCCTAAGCTTGGGGATGCTAGTATTGCTATGTCCACTACTTGTTGCAATGATCATGATTGGGGTGACTCTTCTTATGATCTTGAAAATTTATTTAAGCCCCATGATGAGTATGAGATTGATAATATTGTTTTCCATAATATTGAAAGTGGGTTTAAAAGGATGTCAACTTTTGATCCCACTACTTTAGATATTGATCAATCGTATGATTTTTTTGATAAAAGTGGGCTTGGAGAAGCAATGACTTTGTTCTATGTTAATCCCACTATTTTGGAAGAGTGTCAACTTTGCATGCATGTGGATCGTGTTGAGAATATGTTATGTGATAGCTATTTTGTTTAATTTGATCATGATCCTACATGCAGTTATTATGAGATAGGGAAATATGGTTGTAGAAATTTTCATGTTACTAAATTACCTCTCGTTATGTTGAGATTGCTATCGTTTCTTTCTTCTTCCTTGCATATGCTAGATCTTGCTTTTCTTGCTAATTTGTTTTCCTATAAGATGCCTATGCATAGGAAGTATGTTAGACTTAGATGTGTTTTTCACATGCTATATGATGCTCTCTTTGTGCTTCAATTCTTATCTTTCTTGTGAGCATCATTGAAATCCCAAGCCTATCTTAGTGGCTATAAAGAAAGAGCTTGTTGGGAGGCAACCCAATTTTATGTTTTTTGTTTTTGTTGCTGTTAGGGAATAAATATTGCATCTAGCCTCTGATTAGATGTGTTTTCATGTTTTTTTTAGTGTTTGTGCCAAGTAGAACCTTTGGTAAGACTTGTGTGAAGTTTATTTGATCTTGCTGTGAAAAACAGAATCGTTAGCGCTTGCTAAAGTAGACTTCAGATTTTACTGGAGCGTGCTTTTTAGTTGATTCTTTTTTATGCTGATTGGTAGACAAATTGCGCAAATTTACCAATTTAGTTTGAATTTTTTGGAGTTCTAGAAGTAGGCGAACCCTGCAGATTACTACAGACTTTCTGTCTTTGACATATTCTGTTTTTCGTGTGTTGTTTGCTTATTCCGATGCATCTATGAGTAATATTGGAGGATATGAACCATAGAGAACTTGGAGTACAGTAGGTTTAACACCAATATAAACAAAGAATGAATTCCTTGATGTACCTTTGAGTAGTGGTTTGCTTTCTCTTACTAACGGAGCTCACGAGAATTTTTGTCTAAGTTTTGTGTTGTGAAGTTTTCAAGTTTTGAGTATTGCTTTGATGGACTATGGAACAAGGAGTAGCAAACGCCTAAGCTTGGGGATGCCCATGGCACCCCAAGTAAAATCAAGATAATCAAAAGCCTAAGCTTGGGGATGCCCCGGGAAGGCATCCCCTCTTTCGTCTTCATCCATCGGTAACTATACTTGGAGCTATATTTTTATTCGCAACATGCTATGTGTTTTGCTTGGAGCGTCTTGTATAATTTGAGTCTTTGCTTGTTAGTTTTCCACAATCATCCTTGCTGGACACACCTATTTGAGAGAGTTAAATATGGCCTAGAAATTATTAGAACACTCTATGTGCTTCACTTATATCTTTTGAGTTGAATAGTTTTTGCTCTAGTGCTTCACTTATATCTTTTAGAGCACGGTGGTGGTAATATTTTGTAGAAATTGTTGAACTCTCATGATTCACTTATATCTATTTGAGAGTCCATTAAAACAGCATGGTAATGTGTTTAGGCTAAAGAAACTAGTCTTCACATGATAAACATCCAATGTCAATGTAGTAAAATTTTCACACCAAGTGCATTGAATACAATGAGATGTTGGATGCTTGATAATTGTTTTGAGACACGAGGATAGTGATATTAGAGTCATGCTAGTGGATTTAATATGAAATTGAGAAATACTTGTGTTAAGGTTAGTGATTCCTGTATCATGCACGTATGGTGAACCGCTATGTGACGAAGTTAGTGCATGAGGTATTTGTAGAGTGCCAACCTTTGTGTGGAGGTCGGGGGCGCGCGATGGTTAACTCCTACCAACCTCCCCCCTAGGAGCATGCGTTGATTCCTTTGTTTTTGATGACTCGTAGATTTTTGCAATAAGTACATGAGTTCATATGACTAATGTTGAGTCCATGGATTATACGCACTCTCACCCTTCCACCATTGCTAGCCTCTCTTGTACCGCGCAACTTTCGCCGGTACCATAAACCCATTATATATCCTTCCTCAAAACAGCCACCATATTGTTCCTCAAAACAGCCACCATACCTACCTATCATGGCATTTCCATAGCCATTCCGAGATATATTGCCATGCAACTTTCCACCGTTCCGTTCATATGACACGCATCATATTGTCATAGTGCCATGCATGATCATGTAGTTGACATCGTAGTTGTGGCAAAGCCACCATGCATAATTTTTCATATATGTCGCTCTTGATTCATTGCTTATGCCGGTACACCGCCGGAGGCATTCATGTAGAGTCATACTTGTTGTAGTATCGAGTTGTAATTTCGAGTTGTAACAAAAAGTGTGATGATCATCATTATTAGAGCATTGTCCCGTGTGAGGAAAGGCCAATAAAAAGAAGAAGGCCCAAAAAAATAGAGAGGGGCTAATAAAAAAAGAAGAAGACAAAATCCCCTCCAAAAAAATGAGAGAAAAGAGAGAAGGGACAATTGCTACTATCTTTTTCCACACTTGTGCTTCAAAGTAGCACCATGATCTTCATTGTAGAGAGTCTCATGATTAATCACTTTCATATACTAGTGGGAATTTTCATTATACAACTTGGCTTGTATATTCCAACAATGGGCTTCCTCAAATGCCCTAGATCTTCGTGAGCAAGCAAGCTGGATGCACACCCACTAGTTTATTTTGTTGAGCTTTCATTCATATTTACCTCTAGTGCATCCGTTGCACGACAATCCCTACTCACTCACATTGATATCTATTAATGGGCATCTCCATAGCCCGTTGATACGCCTAGTCGATGTGAGATTATCTCCCTCCTTTTTGTCTTCTCCACAACCACCTCTATTCCACCCATAGTGTTATATCCATGGCTCACGCTCATGTATTGCGTGAAAGTTGAAAGGTTTGAAAAAAATAGAGTATGAAAACAAATGCTTGGCTGATATCGGGGTTGTGCATCATATGAATATTTTGTGTGATGAAGAGGGAGCATAGCCAGACCATATGATTTTGTAGGGATAACTTTCTTTAGCCATGGTATTTTGAGAAGACATGATTGCTTTGTTAGTATTGCTTGAAGTATTGTTATTTCTTATGTCAATATAGACTTTTATCTTGAATCTTTTAGATCTGAACATTCATGCCACAATTAAGAGAATTACATCGAAAAACTATATTGATTAGAATTCTACATCTAAAATTCTTTCTTTATCATTTACCTACTGGAGGACGAGCAGGAATTAAGCTTGGGAATGCTTGATACGTCTCCAACATATCTATAATTTTTGATTGTTCCGTGCTATTATTTATAAAGTCTCGGATGTTTATGGGCTTTATCTTTCACTTTTATATCATTTTTGGGACTAACCTACTAACCCAAAGGCCCAGTCCAAATTGTTGTTTTTTTGACTATTTCAGGGTTTTGCAGAAAAGGAATATCAAACGGAGTCCAAACGGAATGAAACCTTCGCGAGAGATATTTTTGGAGGAAATCACGCTCGGAAAACTTCAGGACCAAGTCAGGGGACGGAAGGCCTGTCGTCGAGGGTGGGGGGCGCGCTCCCCTGCCTCGAGGCTGGCCCACACGGCCCCCGATGACCTCCTTCTTTGTATATATACCTACGTACCCCAGAAACTCCATACGCAGAGAGAAAACCCTGATTCCACCGCCATAGCTTCTGTCCCCGTGGAGATCCCATCTTGGAGCCTGTTCCGGGAGGGGGATCCATCACGGAGGCCTTCATCATCATCATCATCGCCCTCACCATGAGTTGTGAGTAGTTTACCACAGACCTTCGGGTCCATAGCTAGTATCTAGATGGCTTCTTCTCTCTCTCTGGATCTCAATACAAAGCTCTCCTCGGTCTTCGAGGAGATCTATTCGATGTAATCTCTTTTTGCGGTGTGTTTGTCGAGATCCGATGAATTGTGAGTTTATGATCAAGGTTATCTATGAAAGATATTTGGTTCTTCTCTTAACTTTTTATGTGTGCTCATAATATCCTTGCAAGTATCTTCGAATTATTGGTTTGGTTTGGCCTACTAGATCTATAGTTCTTGCAATGGGAGAAGTGCTTGGCTTTGGGTTCAATCTTGGGGTGTCCTTTCCCAGTGACAGTAGGGGCAGCAAGGAACGTATTGTATTGTTGCCATCGAGGATAAAAAGATGGGGTTTTCATCATATTGCTTGAGTTTATCCCTCTACATCATGTCATCTTTCTTAAGGCGTTACTATGTTCTTATGAACTAAATACACTAGATACATGCTGGATAGCAGTCGATGTGTGGAGTAATAGTAGTAGATCCAGAATCGTTTCGGTCTACTTGTCTCGGACGTGATGCCTATATACAATGTTCATGCCTAGATAGTCTCATAATTATTCGCTTTTCTATCAATTGCTCGACAGTAATTTGTTTACCCGCCGTAGAATACCGCTATCATGAGAGAAGCACTAGAGAAAACTATGGCCCCCGGGTCTATTCTCAACATATCAATCTACATATACTTACTTTTCTTGCTTTTATTTGTTGTTTTATTAAACTAAAAATACCAAAAATATAATTATCATCTCTATCAGATCTCACTTTCGTAAGTGACCGTAAAGGGATTGACAACCCCTTATCGCGTTGGCTGCGAAGTTCTTATTTGTTGGTGTAGGTGCGAAGGACTCGCGCGTGGTCTCCTACTGGATTGATACCTTGGTTCTCAAAAACTGAGGGAAATACTTACACTACTGTGCTGCATCTCCCTTTCCTCTTCAAGGGAATATAACGCAAGCTCAAGAGGTAGCAGTCCACATACATCAGTATGTATGATTTCCAACAAATCAGTTGCTCACTCCATTGTTCCAGAGAACGGAGTTTTAGTCATCTTGCCCATGAGGCATGGTTCGCAAGCACCAAGTGATTCATAATCAAGTGATTCCAAAAGCCCATCAGTATGGAGTTTTTTCATGCGCTTTACACCAATAGGACCTAAACGACAATGCCACAAATAAGTTGCACTATCATTATTAACTTTGCATCTTTTGGCTTCAATATCATGAATACGTGTATTACTACGATCGAGAGCCAACAGACTATTTTCATTGGGTGTATGACCATCAAAGGTTTTATTCATGTAAATAGAATAACAAGTATTCTATGACTTTAAATGAATAACCGTATTGCAACAAACATGATCAAATCATGTTCATGCTCAACGCAAATGCCAAATAACATTTATTTAGGTTCTACACTAATCCCGAAAGTATAGGGAGTGTGCGATGATGATCATATCAATCTTGGAACCACTTCCAACACACATCATCACTTCACCTTTAACTAGTCTCTGTTCATTCTGCAACTCTCGTTTCGAGTTACTAATTTTAGCAAATGAACCGGTATCAAATACCCAGAGGTTGCTATGAACACTAGTAAAGTAGACATCAATAATCTGTATATCAAATATATCTTTGTTCACTTTGCCATCCTTCTTATCCGCCAAGTATCCAGGGCAGTTCTACTTCCAGTGACAATTTCCTTTGCAGTAGAAGCACTTAGTTTCAGCCTTGAGTTTAGTTTTGGGTTTCTTCACGGGAGTGACAACTTGCTTGTCATTCTTCTTGAAGTTCCCCTTCTATCCCTTTGCCCTTTACTTGAAGCAAGTGGTCTTGTTAATCATCAACACTTGATGCTCTTTCTTGATTTCTACCTTCGCCGATTTCAGCATTGCGAAGAGCTCGGGAATTACTTTCGTCATCCCTTGCATATTATAGTTTATCACGAAGTTCTACTAACTTGGTGATGGTGACTAGAGAACTTTTTCAATTACTATCTTATCTGAAAGATTAACTCCCACTTGATTCAGGCAATTGTAGTACCCAGACAATTTGAGCACATGCTCACTGGTTGAGCTATTCTCCTCCATCTTGTAGGAAAAGTACTATCAGAGGTCTTATACCTCTCGACAGGGGCATGAGTATGAAATACTAATTTCAACTCTTGGAACATCTCATATGCTCCGTGGCATTCAAAACATTTTTGAAGTCCCGGTTATAATCCGTAAAGCATGGCGCACTAAACTATCAAGTAGTCATCATACCGAGCTTGTCAAACGTTCATAACGTCTGCATCTGCTCCTGCAATAGATTTGTCACCTAGCGGTGCAACAAGGACACAATACTTCTGTGCAGCAATGAGGATAATCCTCAGATCACGGACCTAGTCCGTATCATTCCTACTAACATCTTTCAACTTAGTTTTCTCTAGGAACATATCAAAAACATAGGGGAGCTATAACGCGAGCTATTGATCTACAACATAATTTGCAAATACTATTAGGACTAAGTTCATGATAAATTAAAGTTCAATTAATCATATTACTAAAGAACTCCCACTTAGATAGACATCCCTCTAGTCATCTAAATGATCACGTGATCCAAATCAACTAAACCATGTCCGGTCATCACGTGAGATGGAGTAGTTTTCAATGGTGAACATCTTATGTTGATTTTATCTACTATATGATTCATGCTCGACCTTTCGGTCTCCAGTGTTCTGAGGCCATGTCTGTACATGTTAGGCTCTTCAAGTTTAACCCGAGTATTCTGCATGTGCAAAACTGTCTTACACCCATTGTATCTGAACGTAGACCTTATCACACCCGATCACCACGTGCTGTCTCGGCACGACGAACTTTCGCAACGATGCATACTCAGGGAGGACACTTGAACCTTGAAATTTTTGTAAGGGGTCATCTTATAATGCTACCGCCGTACTAAGCATAATAAGATAAACATCATATGCAATCAAAATATGTGACATGATATGGCCATCATCATCTTGTGCTTTTGATCTCCATCTCCAAAGCATAGTCATGATCTCCATCGTCACCGGCTAGACACCATGATCTTCATCGTAGCGTCGTGGTCGTCTCACCAACTATTGCTAGTACTACTATCGCTAACTCATACTGATAATGTATAGCAATTACATGGCCTTCGCAATTCATACAATAAAGAGACAACCATAAGGCTCCTGCTGGTTGCCAATAACTTTACAAAACATGATCATCTCATACAATAATGTATAACTCATCACGTCTTGACCATATCACATCACAACATGCCCTGCAAAAACAAGTTAGACGTCCTATACTTTGTTGTTGCAAGTTTTACGTGGCTGCTATGGGCTTAGCAAGAACCGTTCTAACCTACACATACAAAAACCACAATGATTTTTCGTCAAGTATGCGATGTTTTAACCATCACAAGGACCGGGCGTAGCCACACTCAATTCAACTAAAATGAGAGAGACAGACACCCGCCGGTCATCTTTAAGCAACGAGTGCTCGTAACGGTGAAACCAGTCTCGCGTAAGCGTACGCCTAATGTCGGTCCGGGCCCCTTCATCTCACAATACCGCCGAATCAATGTATGACATGCTGGTAAGTAGTATGACTATTATCGCCCACAACTCATTGTGTTCTACTCGTGCATATCATCTACGCATAAACCTGGCTCTGATACCACTGTTGGGGAACGTAGTATTTCAAAAATTTCCTACGATCACGCAAGATCTATCTACTAGATGCATAGCAACGAGAGGGGAGAGTGTGTCTACGTACTCCCGTAGACCGAAAGTGGAAGCGTCTAGTGACGCGGTTGATGTAGTCGAACGTCTTCGTGATCCAACCGATCAAGCACCGAACGTACGGCACCTCCGCGTTTAGCACACGTTCAGCTCGATGACGTCCCACGAGCTCTTGATCTAGTTGAGCTTCACGGGAGAGTTTCGTCAGCACGACGGCGTGGTGACGGAGATGATGAAGCTACCGGCGCAGGGCTTCTCCTAAGCACTGCAACGGTACGACCGAGGTGTGTTTCTGTGGAGGGGGGCACCGCACACGGCTAGAACAATGTTTTTTGTGTGTCTTTGGGTGCTTCCTGCCCCCGTATATAAAGGAGCAAGGGGGGAGGTGTGGCTGGCCAAGTATGGTGCGCCAGGAGTAGGATTCCACTCCTAGTAGGAATAGGAATCCCCCTTCCTATTCCTACTAGGAGTAGGAAAGGAAGGAGAGGAGGAGAAGGAAGAAAAGAGGCGCCTCCCCCCTTTCCTAGTCCAACTAGGATTCCTAGGGGGAGGGTGCGGACAGCCCTATGGCCTGCCTCTCTCTATTCCCTCAAGGCCCACTATGGCCCATACTCCCTCGGGGGGGGGGGGGGTTCCGGTAACCCCCTCGGGCACTCTGGTTATATCCGATAACACCCGAAACACTTCCGGTGTCCGAATATAGTCGTCCAATATATTAATGTTTATGTCTCAGACATTCTGAGACTCCTCGTCCTGTCCGTGATCTCATCCGGGACTCCGAACTACCTTCGGTACATCAAAACTCACAAACTTGTTATACCGATCGTCATCGAACGTTAAGCGTGCGGACCCTACAGGTTCAAGAACTATGTAGACATGACTGAGACTCATCTCTGGTCAATAACCAATAGCGGAACCTGGATGCTCATATTGGCTCCTACATATTCTACGAAGATCTTTATCGGTCAAACCGCATAACAACATACGTTGTTCCCTTTGTCATCGGTATGTTACTTGCCCGAGATTCGATTGTTGGTATCTTAATACCTAGTTCAGTATCGTTACCAGCAAGTCTCTTTACTCGTTCCGTAATACATCATCTCGTGACTAACTCATTAGTCATTTGCTTGCAAGGCTTATTATGATGTGTATTACCGAGAGGGCCCAAAGATACCTCTCCGACACTCGGAGTGATAAATCCTATTCTTGATCTATGGCAACACCACGAACACTTTCGGAGACACCTGTAGAGCATCTTTATGATCACCCAGTTACGTTTTGACGTTTGATAGCACACAAGGTGTTCCTCTGGTATCACTAGTGCAAAAAGGGCCATTTGTCCCGGTTCGTCAGGGCCATTTGTCCCGGTTGGGTAACCGAGACTAAACGGTCGATACAAATGCCCTAGACCATTAGTCTCGGTTCTTATACCAACCGGGACAAATGGCCCTCCACGTGGAAGTTGCGGCTTGCGCTGGCAGGGGGCCTTTTGTCCCGGTTGGTAGCACCAACCGGGACAAATAAGCTTCCACGCGTCAGCACTTCAGGGGCTAGGGTTTTTGTTTTTTTTTTCTGAAGGGGGGGGGGGTTGTGGGTTTTGTATGGTTAATTTAGGGGTTTCATATATTGTGTTAGCTAGCTAATAGAGAGAAGTGTCCTCTCTTATCTCCGTGCATGCTCATATAACAATGCATCATCATAATTAATAATAAATCATCATCGTCGTTGTCATAATAAAAAAGTCTTACCCAACATCACCGTCATCTCACAACTTCTACTCGTTGTCATAATTTCATGATCTTTGAAATCCAGATGCTCCAAGACATAGCGTCTTGCATGGCATGGGATAAGCTAGTCGAATTGTAAAAGACGAAAATTACACATTGAAAAGAAGGCATAAGTCATGATTAATTACCAAACAAGACTTGTCGTGTTGCATACCGTCTCAAAATCGAAGGCCTCATCGAGCTTAACACTGAAGCATCGATCGTCTACCAGGTGTGGCCTGTCGCACTGACCCCAGTCGTCACACCAGTCGCACGCTGGGATCCTATCGTCATCGTCAGACGACGACATTTCCTACATATTGTAGCACAAGTCATGCCAAAATTCAATGGTTGAAAATATAAACAAAAACATTTCAAAATATCTTAATTATAGGACTCATATATATTGACATGGAGATTTGGTTGGACTCCAGTTTGAGCATTCAATAAGCAAAACTAAATCATCTCTTGCGTCCGTACATCATCGAATATTATCACTTATACATCTAGAATAATATCATACATATAGCATCACTAATTAATTAGTACAGCTAAAACCCTAGCGAACGACGGGTATCGGCGTGGGCGGTGGACACCCAAAGAGAAGGAACCATCACAGGATCATAGCTCCAGTGAGATCCCTGAAGAACCTGCCATGTATTGTCGAACCTTCCCTCCAACGCAACCATGTAGCGATGGACGTGTTCGTCCTCCTCGCTGACACAGTGACGTACAACCTCTGCGGGGTCCTCAAGCCTCCGCACCGTCACTGGCCCGCGCGCCCGCCACCAAAGAAGGTTTGGGTCAACAACGGGTTGGCTCCTCATCAAGTTGCACCCACCGGAAGGAAGCACCTCCCAATACCAGCCCGGCGGAGCCCAGTCCCGAACATGACCCCTCTGATCAAGCAGGCCTCCGTTGAGTCGACGACGAGGATGCGGGATAGGCATCGTCGACGTCGATGCGGGAATAATTGCTTGAACTAAAAGAATAAACTAGTTCTATTAATTCAACTAGTTCAACTAATAAGCACTTACTATAAATAAAAATGAACTAGTTCTTACTAAAAATAAACTAGTTTTACTAGTTCTATTAATTCAACTAGTTCAACTAATAAGCACTTACTATAAATAAAAATGAACTAGTTCTTACTAAAAATAAACTAGTTTTACTAAAATTAAACTAGTTTTACGAAGAACAAACTATAGTTCTATTAATTCAACTAGTTCAACTAATAAGCACTTACTATAAATAAAAATGAACTAGTTCTTACTAAAAATAAAATAATTTTACTAAAATTAAACTAGTTTTACTAAGAATAAACTAGTTCTATTAATTCAACTAGTTCAAGTAATAAGCACTTACTATAAATAAACTGAACTAGTTCTTACTAAAAATAAACTACTTTTACTAAAATAAATTAGTTTTACTAAAAATAAACTAGTTCTATTAATTCAACTAGTTCAACTAATAAGCACTTAATATAAATAAAAATGAACTAGTTCTTACTAAAAACAACTACATTCTATCACTAAAACTATAAAAACAAAAAATTCATCTTACATTTGTATATATAACTAAAACTATAAAAAAAACTATAAAAACAGAAAATTCATCCAACATTTGCACTAAATCAACTAACATTAAATGTAACTTTTGCAACAGAATTTTTCTTCTTCTAAATATGCACATGTATCTATATAATGAAGGGGAAGGTCGGAGTCCTCACTGTGCGGCGACGGCGAGGTCGGGGAGGGCGGCAACGTCGAGGTCGGGGAGAGGGCGGCGACGGCGTGGTCGGGGCATAGGGCGGCGACGGCAAGGTCGGGGCAGGGCGTCGACAGTGAGGTTGAGGCAGAGGCGGCGACGGCGGCGACGGCGAGCAGCCTGGCGGCGTCGGGGACAAAGTGACGATGGAAATCTGAAAATCTCCAAAGGGCTGCTTATATAGCAGAAGTATTGGTCCCGGTTCGTGGCACCATTAGTCCCGGTTCGTGCTACCAACCGGGACAAATGGCCAGTTTTCAGCAACCCAAAGGGCGGGAAAAAGAGGCTATTGGTCCCGGTTGGTGGCACCAACCGGGACTAAAAGGTGGGCATTGGTCCCGGTTGGTGCCACGAACCGGGACTAATGATCACCTTTCGTCCCGGTTGGTGCCATCAACCGGGACCAATGTCCTAGTGTTGCCTGCGTCGCGGCCAAAAGTTTAGTCCCACCTCGCTAGTTTAGAGAGCTCGAGAGTGGTTTATAAGCGCTGCTGCGCCCACCCTCTCAAGCTCCTCTCAACTGCAGGCTTTCGGGCCTAATTCTGACTGTGTGACTGTGGGCTTACTGGGCCTACTGCGGGCCTGAATCCTGGCCCATGGTTGGGTTTCTAGTCGTATTCAGGCCGTGGCGGCCCTGTAGGTGGCATTTTTTATATTTTTTTACCAATTTTTTGTTGCTTTATTTTTTTAATTTTGTTTCTACTTTCAACAAAATACTTACTGTTGCTATTTTTATTTATTTTATTAAAGTTTATTTGTTTTACTTTATTAAAATTTATTTTGTTTCCACTTATTTATTTTATTTTTATTCTACTTATTTATTTTATTTTATTTTTTGCTTCTTGGTTGATTCCTTTAGCTATTAGAGTTTCATTAAAGTTTTCTGGTTCATTCTTTTAGTTTATTATTTTTGCTATTAGAGTTTCATAAAAGTTTTCCAGTTCATTCTTTTTTATATTAGTTCATTCTTTGAGTTAAATGACCCTGAAATTGAAAAACATTTCAAATGAACTCTGAAAAGGTTGAAAGTTGGCATGGTATCATCATTTTAGCCATATAGCATGTGCAAAAAAGTAGAGAGGGTTACAACAAAAACGGGATGCACATCGTGTACAAAACAAACAATCTCTTTCGAGGTATCAGGATTTCAGACGAAAACTCGTCTGTTACAAAGGGATTTCATTTTTTTGAACTTATTTGAACTACAGACTTTTTCTGTGTTCGTGGATGCACCATTCAAAGCAACATCATCAATTTTCAATCATTTCTGACTTCATTTGCTATTTTTCATGCATTTACTATTTTTTTTAGCTAAATGACCCTGAAATTGAAAAATATTTCAAATGAATTCTGAAAAGGTTGAAAGTTGGCATTGGTATCATCATTTCACCCACATAGCATGTACAAAAAAGTAGAGAGGGTTACGGCAAAAACTGGATGCACTTCATGTACAAAACCATTACAGAACATCATGGATAGATAAGTGATGAAATTAATATAAGTTCATCATCACATGCCATTCAAAGTACATGCATATCTCTAGAGCATCTAATTAAACCATACATTGAAACTATGTAGACCATTTCAGCGCAACAACAAATGCGATCATAATCGCAACCAATGTAACAATTGATCCAACGGAATGATACCAAGCCTCGGTATGAATGTCATATTTTCTAATCCTTCTAATCTTCAAGCGCATGGAATCCATCTTGATCTTGTGATCATCAATTATATCCGCAACATACAACTCCAATATCATCTTCTCCTCCTCAATTTTTGTTAGTTTTTCCTTCAAGTACTTGTTTTCTTCTTCAACTAAATTTAACCTCTTGACAATAGGGTCCATCTTGATCTTGTGATCATCGACGACTTCCGCAACATGCAACTCCAATTCCATCTTCTCCTCCTCCGTTTTTTCCATTTTTTTCTTCAAGGAAATGTTTTCCTCTTCAACTAAATTTAACCTCTCCACAAGAGGGTCAGTTGGAATTTCCGGTTCAACTACCTCCTAGACATATAAAAACATCTATGTCAGGTTGGTCGGCATAATTGTTATAAACACTAAAACAAATAGTTATAAAATAAAGATAATATACCACATCCGAACCGTAGACAGGACGAGGGCCGACGTGGGCGGATATCAAAACCATCGCACTATATAATAACAAGCAACAATAAACGTAAAAAAATTAGACAAATAACTATCTAAAGCAATAATAACAAGCAACAATAAAAGTAAGAAAAGCATGGACAAAACAAGAGGCTCACCACGATGGTGCCGGTGACGAGATCGGCGGGGGCGATCGACGGCGGTGAAGACGGGGACCGGACGTGACGGACCGCTAAACCTAGACAAATCTCGGAGAAAATGGAGCTTGGAGTTCGAGCTTCGAGAAGATAAAAGCTTAACTAGTGTGACTCGGGCATTTCATCGAACACCTCATGTGCATAGGAGGTGAGCTAGCTAGAGCACCACAGCTCCCCCCGGCCGGCCAAAAAAAAACAGAGCAGTGGAAGTGGTGGGCGAGGGGTTATATATAGGAAACTCATTGGTCCCGGTTCGTACCAGGAACCGGGTCTAAATGCCACCCATTTGTCCCGGTTCCATGCACGAACCGAGACCAATGGGTGTGGGCCAGGAGCGAGGCCCATTGGTCCCGGTCCGTGCCTGGAACCGGGACAAATGGGCCCAGACCAACCGGGACATATGCCCAACGAGGCCCGGCCCGCCCCCTGGCCGCACGAACCGGGACGTATGCCCCCATGGGTCCCGGTTCGTGGTTGAACCGGGACTAATGGGCTCGCCAGGCCCGAACCAAAGCCCTGTTTTCTACTAGTGTATTCGGGAATTGCATAATCTCATAGCCATAGGAACATGTATAGGTCATGAAGAAAGCAATATCAGTAAAACTAAACGATCATAGTGCTAAGCTAACAGATGGGTCTTGTCCATCACATCATTCTCCTAACGACGTGATCCCATTGATCAAATGACAACTCATGTATATGGCTAGGAAACTTAACCATATTTGATCAATGAGCTAGTCTAGTAGAGGCATACTAGGGACACTCTGTTTTGTCCATGTATTCACACATGTACTAAGTTTCCGGTTAATACAATTCTAGCATGAATAATAAACATATATCATGATATAAGGAAATATAAATAACAACTTTATTATTGCCTCTAGGGCATATTTCCTTTAGTATACAGGGAGATATCGCATGGTGTATGCTATTTGCGGATGATGTGGTGCTAGTCGATGATAGTCAGACGCGGGTCAATAGGAAGTTAGAGCTACGGAGACAAACCTTGGAATCCAAAGGTTTTAGACTTAGTAGACTAAAACCTAGTACATGAGGTGCGGTTTCAGTACTACTAGGCACGACGAGGAGGAGGTTAGCCTTGATGGGCAGATGATAGTCAGACGTGGGTCAATAGGACATCTTTAGATATTTGGGGTCTATGCTGCAGAAGGATGGGGATATTGATGAAGATGTGAATCATCGAATCAAAGCCAGATGTATGAAGTGGCGCCAAGCTTCTCACATTCTCTATGACAAGAGAGTGCCACAAAAGCTAAAAGGCAAGTTCTATAGGACGACGGTTCTTCCCGCAATGTTGTATGGCGCTGAGTGTTGGCTGACTAAAAAGCGATATGTTCGAAAGTTAGGTGTGGCAGAGATTCGCATGTTGAGATGGATGTGTGGCCACACAAGGAAGGACAGAGTCCGAAATGACGATATACACGATAGAGTTGGGGTAGCGCCGATTGAAGAGAAGTTTATCCAGCTTCATTTGAGATGGGTTGGGCATATTCAGCGCAAGCCTCCAGAAGCGCCTGTGCATACCGGACGGCTAAAGTGTGCTAATAATGTCTAGAGAGGTCGGGGGTAGACCGAACTTGACATAGAAGGGGTCCGTAAAGAATGATATGAAGAACTGGGGGGCGTGGAAGCTTAATATCGATCTGCCAGAGCCATGAGTTGGTTGCGAGATCTTATGAGTTTCACCTCAAGCCTACCCCAACTTGTTTGGAACTAAAGGCTTTGTTGTTGTTGTTGTTGAATTTTAAAAAAAATCATTGAATTTGGCAAAGGTTAATCAACTTTTAATAAAGTTCATCAATTTTGAAAAAAGTTCATCGAATTTTCAAAAAATCATGGACTTTGAAAAAAATCATTGAATTTGAAAAATATCTCATGGAATTTGGAAACATATTCATTGATTTTTTTAAATCACCAAAATTAAAAAAAATCTCATCAAATTTGAAAAGTTCCTAAGGTATAGGCGGAGTTGAAAATCTCATGGATTTTTTTGGCAAAGTATACGGGGTGGGATTAATACATTAAATCATGGTCATATATGGCATGTAGGAGATGGATCTAATATTGATATCTGTAAAGACAAATGGATCAAAATAATGCATCACATAAAGTTATAACTAAAAGGGGCCAGAACATTCTTAGTAGGGTGAGCAACCTTATTGATCCTATCACAAATCATTGGGATGTGGATCTAGTGAGACAATGTTTTTGGCAAGTGGATGTTCAAAGGATTCTTGCTATCCCTTTATCATCTTCTAGCATTCAAGACTTTGTTGCTTGGGCTCAGTACAAGCACCTTTTCTGTGTGTTCATCATATTATGCAGAATGGGAGGGCCACTATGGCCAAATGTTAAGCATAGGCCGTCAAGCATTTGGTAACAAATCGCATCCAATTTGGGATAATTTCTAGGCCAAAAAGTGCCCGCGAAGGTTAAAAACTTTCTTTGGAGAGTTATGCATAATACTATTCCTTATCGGGTTTCTCTTGCGAACTTGTGGTCATTATTTGGTGTTAATTACGTTTAATGTTATTTTATGATGGTTTTCGTTTCATTGTTGGTCGCTTCTCAATCTATTTGCTAGCCTTCATTTGTACTAAGCGGGAATACTGCTTGTGCATCCAACTCCTAAAACTCAAGTTATGCCAAATGAGTCCACCATACCTACCTACATGCAGGATTTCCATACCGCTCATGAAGCTGCAGGGGGTGGCCGATATTTCTCTTTTGTGTGCCCATACCGCTCATGAAGCGGCAGGGGGTGGCCGATATTTTCCTTACTAGGTATGTTATTCTCAAGATGAGTGTTTATTCACTTGTCATTGCACGAGAGTGTGGCGGTGATAGGAATGCCCAGTCCCAAAATGCAAAAAATACTACAAACAATTCCTTGGTATGTGTTGGTATGGAAGACACCCATGGATATGGCCGGCCATGGCTTGTGAAAGAATGGTGGAAAGGAAATAAACTTTATTTTATATTTGGGAACCGCCTATGATTTATCTAGCATGGAAGATATTGGAAATTCTAAGTCGTTTTCGTTGACAAGAAAAGCATGCCTCTCAAAATAATTTTATCTCTCAATCTAAGCATTGAGCTCCGGCACCTCTACAAATATCTGCTTCCCTCTACGAAGGGCCTATATATTTATTTTTATGCAATTTTATTTTTCTTGAGTCTCCATCTTCTCTTATAAAGAACCAACTAGGAAGCACTATTATCAAACTTGATCATTGGATGTAGTTAATATTTGGATGTGTTTCATGAATAGATCAATGATTGAGCGTAATGAGCTAGGGATAGCTATCTTTAGCATAGATATTTTGAAAGACATGGTCGCTTGTTGATATGCTTGAGTATTAAGGTCTTCATGTCAAATTATAGACTATTGCTTTGAATCATCTAAACTCCAAATGTCCATGCTACAAACAAAAGAATATGATGAATATGTTAAGTAGCATTCCACATCAATTTTTTTTGTTTTTATCATTTACCTACTTGAGGATGGGCATGAATTAAGCTTGGGGATGCTGATACATCTTCAACGTATCTATAATTTTTGATTGTTCCATGCTGTTATAGTATCAATCTTGGATGTTTTACATACATTTTCTAGCAGGCTTATATTTTTTGGGACTAACCTATTGACATAGTGCCTAGTGCCAGTTGTTGTTTTCTGCTTATTTTTTACTTTGCAGAATATCAATATCAAACAAAGTCCAAATGCAACAGAACTTGTTGGAGACTTTTTTCTAGACAGAAGACACCCATTTAGCCAAGAGACCACACAGGGGAAGGCCCATGGGGCCCACTAGGCAACAGGGCGTGCTAGGAGACCCAGGCGCACCCTGGTGGGTAGTGGAGCCCACGTGCATCCTTTCCACCGACCTCAAGCTCTATAAATACCACAATATTCCATAAACCCTAGGGGAGTCAACGAAATATTTTTCCAGCCGCTGCAAGTTCCAAAACCATGAGATCTAATCTAGAGTCCTTTTCCGGTACTCTGTCGGAGGGGAACACGGTCACAGAGGGGTACATCATCCTCATTGGTGCTTCTCCAATGATGCGTGAGTAGTTTACCACAGACCAATGGGTCCATAGTTAGTAGCTAGATGGCTTATTCTCTCTTTTTGATCTTCAATACAATGGTCTCCCCGATGCTCTTGGAGATCTATTTGATGTAACTCTTTTTTGTGGTGTGTTTGTTGTGATCCGATGAATTGTGAGTTCATGATCAGATCTATCCATACATGATTATTATAACCTCGTATTTCTTCTTCGATATTTCGGTTTGGTTTGGCCAACTAGATTGATTTATCTTGCCATGGGAAGATGTGCTTTGTAATGGCTTCAATCTTGCGGTGCTCAATCTCAGTGACAAAGGAGAAATGACACACATGTATCGTTGCTATTAAGGATAATAAGATGGGGTATATTCCTACATGAATATATCTTGTCTACATCATGTCACCGTTCTCATTGCATTACTCCGTTTCTCCATGAACTTAATACACTAGATGCATGTTCGATAGCGGTCGATGAGTGGAATAATAGTAGTAGACGCAGATTCGTTTTGGTCTACTAATCTTGAATGTGATGCCTATATACATGATCACTCTCTTCGATATCGTCATAATTAATTGCTTTTCTATCAATTGCCCAACAATAATATGTTTACCCACAGTATGCTATTTTTCTCGAGATAAGCCACTAGTGAAATCTACGGCCCCCAAGTCTATTCCTATCATATATTTCCAGACTTGTTTTACCAAAAACCCAAAAATACCTTGTTGTGTTTTATTTGATTTTATCTTATTTGCATCTATCAATCAATCTATTTATCATATCTCAATACCGTTGAGGTATTGACAACCCCTCTACGCGTTGGCTTGCAAGATTTGTTGTTTGTGTGCAGGTGCCATTTACATAGTGTTGCTTGGTTCTCCTACTAGATTGATAACATTGGTTTCATAACCGAAGGAAAATACTTACCGCTGCTGTGCTGCATCATCCCCTCCTCTTCGGGGAATTTACCAACACAGATAACAAGCAGCATAGCCGAGTAAAGCACGTATGAAAAGCACTGGGTATTTATGACTTAATTGAGAAAACTTCTCTTGTTCATCTTCCAGGACAGTCTGTCTAGAGGAATTGTTGTACTCAAGCCCGGATCACTCACTGATTTTTGGACAAGCCCCATTGCCAGAGCTTGTTGCAGTGGTCTGTTGGTATTTACGGTGGGAAAGAAGGCAAATTAGTTGTGATATTCAAGTGCAGTCCCCAGAAAGATCTGTGATAGCAATCAAGGTGTTATCCTCAAATTTGAGCTATGCTGCTATTGCTAATGCAAGGGTGAGAAAGGAGATATGGGCTCCTCCAATAGGTGATTGTGTCAAGATAAACGGTAATGCTTCTTTCGATCCAGACATTCTGAGGGGAACTACATGTGCACTCATTCATGATAAAAGGGGGAAGTTCATCGCCGCGTGTAATGCACATTTGGATATGGTTCAGGATATTTTTTCGGCGGACGCTTTGGCTCTCAAGCATAGCTTGTTGTTAGCTGAATCCCTGGGTTGTAGTAGAGTTGTTGTGAGTCTTGATAATAGTGAATTAATAGAAATTAAGAAGAACGAGAGGCCTCCTACATGTATTGTTGCAGCGATTTATCATGATTGTTTTCCGATGGAGTCAAAATTTGTTAGGGTTAAGTATGAGCATGCGAATAAGAGAAAAAAATTGTAGCTCATGAACTATCCCAGTTGGCAAAGTTCCAGATCAGTAGGGTCTGGTTAGATGATCCTCCCCCATCTATTGTACCTCTCACGGTGAACGATGTAACATTATTATCTATTGAATAAAAAGGTTTTTTGAGGTAAAAAGAACTAGATCTCAGGTTCAAAACATGTCGATCGCACGTTCACACGTGCCCTTTTTGAGTTTTAAAACAGGAAAAATGTGAATGGCCCGGCCCAAAAGCTGACAGAGGTGTGCGGCGGTTTGCAGAATGAACTGCAACCGGTGCGTGAAGCGCAAAATAGGAATCCCCAGCTGGGCATGTGATCTTGGGAACCTTAAGGTCCCGTTTGGTTTAATCATTTTTTATTTTTCTTTATTGGTTTTCATTTTTCATTTTCATTTTTATTTTCCTGTCTCCTTTTCTTTTACATCTTTCCATTTTTTTTTTGTTTCTTCTCCTTTTCTACTCCATCTGTATCAAAATGTAAGATGTTTTTTTGGTTCTGTGCTTGCTTAAAAATCGTCTTACATTTTGTCAAGGAGAGAGAACTTTTCTTTTCTTTTTAATTCTTGTTTTGGAATTTATGAATATTTTATATCATCTAAAGTTTTACTGAACTCATTTTTTAAATCTAAATTTTTTTTAAACTCGCAATCATTTGAAATCACGAACAATATAAAGTACATCACGTCGGCGACAGTAGTATCCCAATTCCAGCCCATTAGCAGGCCAAGTGTAAATTGTTTTCGGGAACCTTTCAGAAGGTTTCATTTGGTTTAATCTGTTTTCTTTTTTATCATTTTTCCTTTTTTCTTTTTTTTTTCTGTTTCTTCTCCTTTTTTACTTTCTTTTTCCTCTTTTTATTGTTCATCTTTAGAAATTCGTGAATATTTTTCGATTTCATATATTGCTCAAATTTGGATTTTTTTTAATTCATGTACAATTTATGAATATATCGACAATTGTAAATTCGGAAATATTTATCAAAATTGTTAACATTTTCAAGGTACATGAATAAGTTTTCATAGAATTAAACATTGCTTAAATTTCGTGATTTTTTCCCAAAATTTTGAACAATTTTTAAATTCTGCACATTTTTTGTGGACTTTTTTATTCATGATTTTGTGTCCATTCGGGAAATTTCTAAATTCATGAGTAACTTCAAATTTGTGTGAATTTTTCCAATTCATGAGTTTTTTTATTTCATGAGTTTTTTCAAATTATGGAAAAATGTTAAAATAAAGATGACCAAGATTTTTGAAGTAAGAAAACCGACCGTGATAGGAAAACAACTGTATAAGTCGAAAGTGAAAAGGAGATCATGTGCTCCTGGGTGAGCCGCTTCTCACATGTGCTGGGCCCGACCTATTTACCGCCCGCTAAGATATATTGCAATTGGACGATCGCTATAAACTATATATCACCTCCCGACATAGTGGACCATGAAGTGGTTGGAATACATTAAAATTGCGGTCCAGACTTGAATTATTTACCATTGGTATCCTAACATACTTGATCAAGCCCACATATGGGCAGAATACAAAATAGTAACTACCAAATCCTTCATTATCTAGTCACTATTAGGAAATCCTGTTTGTCTTAAAAAAAATGGAAATCCAGTGTTATCAAAATGCACAAGTTCCTATTTGGCGCCTTAAGCACCATTTATAGGCAATTGGGTTAACTGGGGCACACCCTCTCTACAGGACAACGTATCAAACGGGCCTATCCATTCTAGTTTCTTTGTCATCAGTTTAGTAGGCTGCGAAGGTTTCTTTGGGCGGGTTTTCTTTCGGTTTTACTAGCGCCCATTTTGGTTAGTTTTCATGTTTTTCAAATTTATGACCTCTTTTCCTAATCCATGAACTATTTTTAAATTCATGAACATTTTTCCAAATTTAAGAATTTATTTTCCAAATGCATGAAATTTTAGCTCATGTTTTTTTCAAATTCCTGAACGTTTTACATATTCATGAGCTCCTTTTCAAATTCATGATTTTATTTCATTTCCACGAAATTTTCCAATTTATACGAAATGTTCTCAAATTCATGAACTTTTTCTAAATTTGTGGTTCTGTTTAACATATTAAGAATTCCTTTTCAAATAAGTAAAAAAAATTGCATGTTGGAGGAACATGGCCACAATATAATTGATTTACATTTATTTTAACAATGTGTTAACTTTTTTTCTTTGCGTTTGCTGTTTGAGAGCATGTTGCTGGGCCTGCCCGCTACAAGTCATATGCTAGCGCCATTATATCACTAATTTTATATATTTGTATTAATAAAAAACTTATATGTCGTAGGAAAATTCATGTGCATCAATATAAATATTTATGTATTAAAAATATATTTATATATTTAATAAAAAGGTTCTTATACATGAAAAAAAATCATGTGTCACAGAAATAGAAATATTCACGTACATCAAATTAACTATTCATACATTTAGAAAAATGTTGTTGTATGAGAAAAGCTATTTATATATCATAGGGATGTTCATGTTTTGAAAGAAAATATTCACGTGTTCCCAAGAAATGTATGAAGCTCATAAAACATATTAATGTATTTACCCCAATAATAATAATAATAATAATTGATTAAGTAAACACAATACAGTTTCAAAACAGAAAAAATAAATGGAATTTAAATCAATTAATGTTTTACCCAAAACCATATATAACAACAACAAATATAATAATACAATAACTTACGCATTAACTTGGTAATGTTTAACTGGAAACCATAGGGCAGCAGGGTGCATCCGGAAAATTGGGGTAGTCAGCGCTCGATAAGGGCAAGTACATTGGTTTAAACGGACAAAACTTGCCTGCTCCCTCCCTATGCTCCCATCCGTGCTCCCACTTCATCCTACGGCTGTCATTTTGCCTTTTTTCTTTCTAATCTAATCATCGCCCCCCCCTGATTTTAAGGGGTGGGGCCGGGCCTAATTTTGTTCCAATCAAATCAAGCCACGTACGCGGGAGCACGGATGGGCACACACAATGGGAGCAGGCAAGTCTCGTCCGGTTTAAACGGCAACAATGTGCAATACATATCCACGTCATATGTACATTGTCTTATATAGACAACCTCTACAATGAGTTATCTTTTTTCAGTCTATATAAACTTGTTACTGCATGAACCATCATGGCATCGTGGATTTATCAGGGCTGGGGACATCCACCCCCGTAGAATCATGAGCACATGAGATCGGCCTGCCATGGATCTAGAAAAAAAAAATGGGATCACGAGATAATTTGGTGCACAATCGCACTAGTACAGAGCCTCCACAACGATTTCATTGTCTCAGCGGTTGGATCATCAAATGTACGATGTAGATCAAAGTCGGGTGTCCCTGCTCGCCCGCGCACGTCGCAGGCTGTCTCGCGGGCCGCTGCTCCACGGAACGACTTCCTCTTTCTGTCAGTAATCGGGCCGTCAAGGCCCACTTATTCCCGCTTAGACGCTAACAGCCCAGGTCACCCCCCAACAAACTGTTCCTCCGTGTCGCCGTCCTTCCTCCTCACGAAGTCTCGATGTGGCGGCGTCCTCGATGTACAGTTCCTCCATAGCCCCTTCCTTTCTGTTTTAAAATTTTCTGTCATGTGGTGTTCATGTATTCAATGGCGGCTGCGGCGACTGGCCATGCCGTCAGCTTTCACCGCCGGCTGTCGCTGGAGGCAAACTACCTGGATGGTTTCGGGGTGGCAATGGAGGCGCTAGATACCTGCTTTCTCGTGTGCCTTCTCCTCGCCTATGCTCTTCCCAGTGATGCGGACCCAGGAATATATTTCAACCCTTTCTCCTTCTCATTGTTCCTTCTTCTAATTGTTCCTTTGTGTTCTGCATGCTCTTTGACAAACTTCAATTTCTGTTTTTATGTCTCAGTGTGTTGGTTTCAATTCCCATGAGAAAAGATCCTAAGAAGGGCGAGAATTGGTACAGAAATTCTAAATATGCATAGGTACAAAGAACCTTGAATTTTTCCAAGTGAGCATGACATTGATACCGGTTGTGTGATATTTGTCTAATAAAAACGGTCCATCAGTCTAAAATCAGCGGTCGGTGTGGCATGAATAAAATCCGTAGCATGACATTTGGATCTGACATTTTTATGTGTACCTGACACACCTTGAGTATTAAAGCTGCACTCGAGTCAATTCGAATATTGTACCATTGATCTATTTTGTTTATTAGGAGTCAGAGCCTTATATGTGATAAAATTTAACTTATCATCCGTCTATATCATGGTTTGTAATTTGTTACGGTTTCAGAGCACTGCTGAGACACACCTAGCCTGTAAAGCTTAACTCTTTGAACAATTCTCTTGAAAATATCTCTCACGTGTATTTTTACCCACACAAACTATTTAATTTTTCTCAAATACTGCTTGGATTTTTCAAAAATAGTCTAAGTGTTCCTTTTGTCAATATGAGCGGGCGTGGCAAAGCGCACCTTCATATTCTAGTAAAACAGGAAAAGTGGCATAGTTAGCCAGCGATTTTCATGCGATTTGACTGCATGTTGATTTACAAACGATCACTTCTTTTTCTCTTCCTCTCTCTCCTCCACCTCACCAAATAGCATAGGTAGCACCTCTTATAGACAGCTGAGTCAACCCCATTGTACATGCCCTAGGTTTAAGGAAACAGTTGCAATTGGCCAGCCGGCCGAAACTGGGCCGGTCACTCCTTGCACAACGCACACCCACCGCTATCCACATGAACCTTATCCCCACCCCCACGCGAGACCTATCCAGTTTTTCCCTTGCGCCGTTCTCTCTCTCCGAGTCCTTGCAATCCCAGCGTTGTCGGGTTGAGCGGCGTCAGAGCCGATGCGAGCGGGGAGCTGCGTCCATGGATGAACTCCATCCCCTTCTCTCTCTAGCAGACATGGATGGACTACTTCCCTTTCTCTCCCCAACAACCATGGATGAACTCCATCCCCTTCTCTCTCCAGCAGGCATGGATGAACTCCATCCACTTCGTCACCCATCCTTAACCCTCTTTTTTTCCTGCAACTGTTGAAGAAGATGTAACCCGCCGTCAAAGAAGTTGCGTCCACACTGCGAGGTGCAGGAACTGGCTAGGGAAAAAGCTATGACCACCTTAATTGGAGGTGCTGGAATCGCACATTTTTTTTGCTGGAACCATTTGCTCTTTTTGCTTCAAGAGCACTACTCTATTTTTTTTGCTGAGATTTTTTTTCTTCAATCATATTAAATTTTGCTGGTACCGGCCTTTTCTTTTGCTTCAACCCGACCATGGTAGTTTCCGTTCTTGATTTTTTTTTGCTGGAACCGACTTTATTTTTGTTAGAACCGGCAAATTTTTTGCTACTACGGGCGAAGGCAATAGGGAAGCATTTGTGTGTTTTGCTGGATCCGATGTTTTGTTTTGCTGCCACCGATGGAATTTTTTCTGCCACCGGCGATGACCAGATTTCTTTGTTGAGTTCTTTTTTTGTTGGAAACATTGATGCATGCCTACAACAGCGAGCAAGGGGACGGCCATGGCGCTGACGAGGGAGCTGCAATGTCGGATTGGGACGCGAAGAGCTACATGATGGGTGGATGGGCACGCGTAGCGAGGTAGACAGCACGACGATGATGCACTAGTGTAGTCAATCAAACAACACAGCCATCACAATCTAAGGGTGTGTTTGGTCGTAGAACTAAGAGCATCTACACGCGAGGCAGGTGCCCCAAACCCGCCTCAAACGCCTAGTCGGACGGTCCGGTCACTGTCCAGCACAAAGTTTCGATCTATAGGGGCTCCTCAAATGGGCCTTAAACGTCCGGACTGACCGGCATCCATCATATGTAGCCCAAATATGGGGCGGATATGGGGCGCCCGGACTCGTCCATCATGTCCGACTGACGATGGGGCCCCATGTGAAATCGTCTAAAAATCTGATGATCTGACAGACGTCTCTCCAGTGG
>LR738714.1:675123726-675146051 GCA_902687465.1 Secale cereale | reverse complement strand
CTTGCCGCTCGAGGCCAAATCCGGCTATTAAGTCGGCCGGCGCCCCCAACCCTAGCCCATTCACCTCCTCCCTCTCCTCGTAGCTAGCTCAAGCCCATCCACCCCCTCTCTCCCACTCTGACGCTCTTCCCAAGCTCTCCGGCTTCGCCATGGTCTGGCAAAATATAACCATGTATGCTATGCTCATGTCGGTACAAGATAGAGAAGGAGATCTGCGCGAGGCGCGCAGCCCGCGTCACTATCGGGTTGCCTCCGGACTCGCTGGAGCTGGAGGAGGAGGAGCAGGCGAAGGAGGAGGAGGGAGAGGAGCAGCAGCCGGCTCTGATGGATGTTGCGGATCCGAAGGAGGACGAGGCGGAGTTGCCGGAGCAGGAGCCGACGCCAGCTTTGGGCTTCAATATGGAGGACGTTGATATGTCTCAAACGTATCTACTTTTCCAAACACTTTTGATATTGTTTTGACCTCATTCTTGCATGATTTGAACTAAACTAACCCGGACTCACGCTGTTTTCAGCAGAGCTGCCTGTATGGTTTTATTGTGTGCAGGAAAACGGATTTTTAAGTATCTCAGAAAAATCCACGAAAAATCACAGAAAATCCACGCACCCGAAGGAACCAGGAGCCAGAAGTGGAGCCAGAGGGGGGCCAGGGGGTGCCCAGGCGCCCTGTGGGCACGCCCCTCCCTGGGCCGCGCCGGGGGGTCGCCTGGGTGGGGCCCACACCCCTTGGTGCCCTACTTTGCCTCGTATTTTTACTCGCGACGCGAAAACCCGAGATCAGAAGTTCATTTCGCAGTTTTCCGTCGCGGAGCCGCCGCCACCCTCTGTTCTTCCTCGGGAGGGCTAATCTGGAGGCTGATTTGGCCTCCGGAGAGGGGAGATCGTCGCCATCGTCATCATCATCACCACTCCATCATCCCTCCATGACTTCTCCCTCCATGTGTGAGTAATTCCCCTGCTGTAGGCGAAGGGGATGGTAGGGATTGTATGAGTTAGATCATGTAATAGTTTGTCAGATCGTTGGGGGCATGTTGCCTATCATCTACTATGGTGTTTATCATCTTTGCTTCAACTTGTTATTCTTAATGCTTGACACTTAGGGCCCGAGTGCCATGATCTCAGATCTGAACCATATGTGTTTGCATGAATATATTTGTGTTCGTGATCCTACCTATGAGTTGTTTGCACCTATTACGGTTCGGAACCGGCGATCCCAAAAGTGACAGCTTGGGACACCAAAGGGGATGGTCCGTAGTTTGAGGATTACATGTATCCATTGAGTTCATTGCTTTGTTCCGGTGCTCTTTGACAGGAGCACCTTAATCTCCATAAGTTCCTTTTGGCCCCGTTCGTAGTGGGATGGTAGGACAAAAGATGTTGTGCAAGTTCTTATTGCAAGCACGTACAACTACCTACGGGATACATGCCTAAAGTTTGATATTTGCCTAGATGATCATTACTTTTCCGTGTGCCGTGCCCCAAGTTAGAATCTATCTCATCCATGCAGCGCCCAACCATCCATCTCCCTAGCCTACAGTGTTATAAACCCTGCTTGTCACTAGTTGCTACTTTTGCCATTTACTTTCACTATTTACTTTTTGCTGTTTATTTTTACTATCACTATTATCACTATCATATCACTGTTACCACTTATCTTTTGTTGCAAGTAAGTATATTTCAGGTGCGGTTGAATTGACAACTCAACTGTCAAAGCTTATAAATACTCTTTGGCTCCCCGTGTGTCGAATCAATAAATTGGGTTATTTTTACCCGCGAAGACTATCTCGATCCCTTACGGTTGAGGGTTATCAAGTATCGTTTTCTGACGCCGTTGCCGGGGAGCATAGCAATATTTACAAGTCTACTTGAGGTATCCTACCTGTTGCACTTCATCCACTATGGGTAAGAAAGGAGACCCCAAGGTTCCGATCTTACTATCTACTACAAGAAGAGGTACTGCTCTGAGCACTAGTGCTACACTTGATTCACCTTCTGTTATGAGTAAGTTTGCCTCACCACCACCTCATGATGCTCCTACTGAATCTGTTACTATGTCCGATACTCTTGTTGATGCCTCTACTACTTTTGATGATATTAGTTCGCTTGGTTATGCTCTTGAGAAACAAATTGCTGCTGCTGCTAAAAAGTCTGGAATTGAACTTCCTGTTACTCGCTACCCTATTGGTGAAACTTATGATTATCCTGATTTGAGTAAACTCAAAGAGAGGCTCCTTGATGATGATTACTATATGCTTGATGAAGATTTATGCAGGGAACTGACAGAGTTTTCTGGCTCTGATCCTGAAGTTATTAAGAAACTATTTGAAAAACACTCTTTGAAGAACAAAACCGTTCCTGATCCTGAATTTGCTACATCTCCTATATGCATTGATGATACTGATTATGATTTCTCTGTTGATCTTTCACTTATACCTATGGTTGAAGCTGACCCCTTTTATGGCAGAGAAAATGATGATGCTATTGCACACCTGACTAAACTCAGTGAGTTAGGTGGCCTGTTTACCACAGATGAGAAGATACGATACTTTTATATCACCAAGCTTCTTCCTTTCTCCTTGAAGGAAGGTGCTAAAGCATGGTATGATTCACTCCCATGCGGTTCCATTAAGAGTCCTCAAGACTTAGCTCACTCTTTTGTTGATAAGTACTTTCCTGCTCACATGCAACATGCTGCTTTACAAAGAATTTATAACTTTAAACAGTTGCAGGATGAGTCCCTCCCTAAAGCTTGGGGGAGGTACTGCGGTCTGATTCGGGCTAGACCAGGACATGAAATCCCTAAGAATGAATTAATCGATATATTCTATGCTGGTCTAACCGATGAATCCAGGTCCTATTTGGACAGTTGTGCTGGTTGTGTTTTCAGGAAAAGAACACCGGACGATGCGGAAGATTTGATGGGCAGGATTGCCAAAAACCATGAAGATTGGTCCGTCCCTGAACCACCTCCACCACCAAAGAAGAGGGGCATATTTGTTCTAAGCCCCGAAGATATGCGAGAAGCAAAGAAGTCTATTAAAGAGAAAGGTATTAAAGCTGAAGACGTGAAGAATCTACCCCCTATTGAGAAGCTGTGTGAGCCTACCACTCACCCTCCTATGGTAGAGGTACACTCTCTTTTAGATTTCAACGCAAGTGACATCCCTCATGGTAAGCCTCCTGATCAATGTTTAGATGAGTTTGATAATTTTATTATGAAACAAAATCATTTTAATGAGAGGATAGAAAGTCAATTGCATGATAATTCCCTTGCTATCAAAAGACTGCTTGATGTTTTAGATAGAACAGTTAATGATGTTCAATGTCTTGTGAAGCATTTTCAAATGGTTCGAACTCAGCTTGACCAAATTTCCAAAGTGCAAAGAGATTTGCTTGCTAACAATGCCAAACAAGATAATTTGCAGGCTTTCAGGATTAAGACCCGAGGAGGAACTAGTACTCAAGATCCTCTCTATCCAGAGGGGCATCCGAAGAGAATCGAGCAGGATTCTCAAATGCAGAAAGAAAAAATTGTTGTCTCTCCAAAGAAAAAGAAGAAACATAAGGAGACTGACAATTCTAATGATCCTATTGCAGATGAAGAGCCAACTATTGATCCTAACAGCGTATCTATCTCCGATGCTGAGACTGAAGACGGTGCTGAACCTGAAGGTAATAATAATGAGAAGAATGATCCGCCTGAAGTTCGAGAAGAAGAAGCACCTGACAAACGTAAGAGGTACACTAAAGAAGACTTCATCGCAAGAAAACATGGGAAGGAAAGAGAACCAAGGGTACAGAAACCCATGCCCTTTCCAGGTAAGTCCATCAAATCTAAAGAAGAAGAGCATTATAATAAGTTTTGTGAGTGGATTAAACCTCTTTTTCTTCAAATCCCTTTGACTGATGCTATTAAGTTACTTCCTTATTCAAAAATATATGAAAGATATTGTCACTAATAAAAGAAAAGTTCCTAATGATGCAATATCTACTATGCTTGCTAACTACTCTTTCGGTGGCAAGATTCCTGAGAAGCTCGGTGATCCAGGTATACCCACCATTACTTGCTCCATAAAGAATAATTATGTCAAAACTGCTTTATGTGATCTTGGAGCAGGAGTGAGTGTTATGCCTCTCTCTCTCTTTACGAGAGGCTTTGTTTAGAGAAACTAATCCCTACAGATATCTCCCTTCAGATGGCTGACAAGTCAACCGCTGTTCCAATAGGTATTTGTGAGGATGTTCCCGTAGAAGTTGCTAATTGTTTAATTCTTACTGATTTTGTTGTGCTTGACATGCCCGAGGATGGGAGCATGTCCATTATTATTGGTAGACCTTTTCTTAACACTGCAGGTGCTATCATTGATTGCAATAAAGGGAAGGTTACCTTCCATGTGAATGATAAAGAACACACGGTATATTTTTCAAAGAAGATCGACAGGAGGCATGGCCTCAACTCTATAGAAAATATCGAGACCGTGAAGATTGGAGAATGGGATTGTCCACTACATGTGCCTCACAAATACAAAACTATCATGGTATGGACAATGTCCATCAAGGTAAAGGTTCAGTGATTACTTCGTAAGAGGTGAGACTTTTTGCTCTATATATCGCTTGTTTGTTGGTAAGACTTGATCAACCTTACTAGTAAACATGTTTTATATGGATAAAAAGTTGAGCTTGTTATGTTTTCACTTTTTTTAGTTTTGTCCTACTTGCTGTACCAAGTATTTATGTTTTTGAAGCTTCACAGTACTACTAACTGCTTCAAGTTTTCGGAGAGTTTTGCAGCTTTTTGAACTTCGAAAAATTTTCAATAGTGAAGTTTTCAGAAAAATTCCAGAAAAATTTAAATAAAAATTTCCACGACGGGAGAGACCCAGAGGGACATGGGGCCAGCCAGGGGGACCCACCAGTGGCCCAGGCGGCTAGCTGGCGCGGCCCAGCCCCTGGCCGCGCCCATAGGGCGCCTGGGGCCCACAGGGCCCCCCTCCAGGTATGTCTTCTTCCTCCCTCTCTCTTTTTCTCCAAAAACCCAAGTTCTGCACTTGTCTTGTGTTCTTGCTGTTCTTGGAGGCGATTCTTCGATCTCTCTCTACAGCCCATCATTTGAGCTGAAATTTTGAGCAAATACTCCCTGGTATGTGACTCCTCCACCCCTCCAATTAGATTTTTGATTGGTGGCTTCATTTGTGAGTATTTAGTAGTTCTTGGTGCTGTATAGATGAGCTTGCATGCATATGTAGAAAGTTATTTTTCAAGTTTTGATGCAAGTTTATGCCTTGGGCAAGTGAGTTGAGTAGTTTGCCTTAGCTCACTTTGTTTTAATCCTTGTTTTTGTAAATTGTAAAAAATTTCAGAAATGAGTTTGTTAGGAAGGGCAAAAGGGTGGCTTGAGAAGAGGAGGCCCGCACACTCCGATCGAGTTACTAGAGCTGCAGCTTCACCATCGACTGCTAGGGTGAGCTATAATGAAGATCATGTGCCCCTGGAGTTGTTGGAAGATAAAAGTCCAGCACGTGCGATGACATTTCCATGTGATGAATTCATGGAAGCTGCGGGAATCAAGGATGAGTTTTATAATCTTTGTGCTAATGCAGGTTTGACACGACTCGTCACGAGCCGTGTTACCCAGTATCAAAAACTCACTTCCAGTTTCATTAACAGTTTTAGATATAATCCTGATTCAGGTGCTATTGAGTTTAAAATTTACAATGATCTTATCACCATGACTTTGGAAATTTTTTGTGAAATAATAGGTGTGCCGAACGTTGGGAGGACGGCTAGGATGGCCACTCAGCCCTCCGAGCTGAAAACCGTCATCAACTCTCTCTGCAGCATGGGTACGAGGGATATTCATCGGTCGAAGATCTCCAGCATCTTATTTCCTCACCTCAGGTATTTTGCATATTATATTGCTAGAGGGGTGTTAGCTCGTGACAACACGAGCAACATTTCTGCTCCGGATATTGCTATCCTGGCGGTAGCCCTCTCAGGGAGATCTGATAATAATATGGGCGCCTTAATTGCTCGACGCCTTGCTATGAACAGTAACAAGGGAGACTTATATGGTGGCGTTTATGCCACACTTATCTTAGAACATCTTAGAGGCACCCCACACCCTGATGATAATCCTTTTACTTATTTAAGCTTTGATCTTGCTGCTATGAAAAGGCATAAGTTTGTCACCATGGGTTCTGAGCTTGATAATCTTGTTTATATCTTGCGTTTCGGAATTACCGTGGAACGCGAGATCCGTCTACCTGCACCTCTTTTGTTTGATTTTTCTCGCAGGAACGGATGGTCCTTTGATGTTGTCCAGTTCGATGAGTTCATGGTCCAGCATCAGTTTCATAACCCCATGGAGGGGGTTGTGCCCGAAGAGGAGTGGCACGGTGTGATACCACCTTTTCAGGGAGAAACCGCCACCGAGTTTGGTGAAGGTTCTTCCTCTGTTTGGCGCTCGGAACCTTCCTCGTGGGAGACTCCGAGGAGTTCGGTGTACGCGCCAGCATCTTTCTACGACCCTTGGACTCACCACCATACCCCCGGAGCAGGAGGCTCCTGGGGGCAGTAGCTGCTACCAACTTAGGCCAAAAGCCTAAGCTTGGGGGGGTACGTGCCCCTCTTACTTTTCCATTGTATTATCCGTTTTATTCACTTTGATCTTTTAGAAGTTTTTGCCCGTTCTTCTTTATTTCTCTCTTTGCAAAAACAACAAAAAGATTTTCTCTTTCTTTTGCTTTTATTCAACCTTTGAAAAATCCAAAAAGATTTCCTTTCTCTCTTTAGTTTGCTTTGTTTTCAGAGTTCAGCTCGAGTCCGTGATGGCATTTAATTATATTTCCTACGTTCGATCGTGCAAGTGACAAGCAGTAATGACGAAGATCGACTGAAGGGAAGCAACAAGGAAGACCGGTATGAACTCTTTTTGTTTCTACTTTTGTACATATGCATGTACTTATGATCTAGAGACCAGCTTGTAGTGACATAGTGCTATGTTTACAATGCTCTTTCAGTGGTTCATGCTTTCCTTGTGGCTAGTCTCGGATAACTAGAGTATATAATGTGTTATTGAAATGATCTACATGCATTGCACTGTTCATAGTCTGGTATACTAAGGTGGTATTTCCCTTTAGAGAATTTTTGGATTGACTTGGCACAAGCTTACACATGTTAAGACTAAAAAGTCTACTCTGCCTTGATGATCTTTGAGTTTCAGAGTAGTTATATCACTTTCATGCCCGATTCAATGTTGCTTTGTTGCTCTGCATGATTATGACCGTTATTGCTCTCTAGTTGGTCGCTTCCCAGTCTTTTGCTAAACTTCCACCTGTACTAAGCGGACTGACTGCTTGTGCATCCAAAATCCTTAAAACCAGTTATGCCATATGAGTCCACTATACCTTCCTATACATGGTATTTACCTGCCATTCCTAACGAATACTTTCGTGTACCATCTCGAAATTAATCAAAAGCATTTCTCTTTTTGTGCCTATGTTTTAGCTCATGAGGAAGTAGTAGTTAATTCATGATCTTTTTTAAGTTGGACAAGTTTCACCCCTGGATTGCATGTCTAATGTGCAAACCCTTAATATGAGAAGGAACTGGCATCGAGTGCGCCCGGCTCAAAAAGATAATATAACAAACAAACCCTCCTTCACGCTTTGTTCATGAGAAATCAGAAAACTTTGGCAGTGATAAACAAAGGAGATTAAGAGGATGTGATCGTCCTCATGCGGGAGCCGTTCCTCGAAACTTGTCCAGCTCAAGAAGTGATTGAGTTATCTACTAGCATTCGTTGACGAAATATGCACCTCTCAAAAACGTTTTTACCTCTGTTTCTAAAAACCAAGAGTTCTGGTACATGTTTAGTTTTTGTTTCCGATCACGGGTTTTCAACTTTGCCAACAAAAGCCATGGTTCGAGAGTCTTCACCTTCTTTCTTCAAAGCACCAACTATGAGAGCATAATTGTCATTCTGAGTGTAACGTGCATTGTCCCAAAGTATTACATTGTCTTCTGCATACTTGTGATATGATTTATTCTGAAATTCTTAGTTCTAGTCTCCTTTAAAACTCTGGAGGAGTTTCTGCATTTATGTTTTGCTGCACTCATGGAGACTAGCGAGATACCACCATAGTATGCTCAAGCTATGTGCAATGTAATCTTGTCTTGATTTTTAGTAGTATATTATTTACTTTTAAGTATTTGTGACTAGTCACTTGAAAGAAGGATTGCTCCTTGCATTGTCCTCATAAGTACTGTTTCAATACTTGCTAAACTCTTTTCGTAGTACATGCTTATATACATCTAATGAAGCAAAAGAGTTTGTCAAAGTTTTCTTCGTCGCGTCCAGTTCGTTGAACTGAATTGCTTGAGGACAAGCAATATGCTAAGCATGGGGGAGTTGATACGTCTCAAACGTATCTACTTTTCCAAACACTTTTGATATTGTTTTGACCTCATTCTTGCATGATTTGAACTAAACTAACCCGGACTGACGCTGTTTTCAGCAGAGCTGCCTGTATGGTTTTATTGTGTGCAGGAAAACGGATTTTTAAGTATCTCAGAAAAATCCACAAAAAATCACAGAAAATCCACGCACCCGAAGGAACCAGGAGCCAGAAGTGGGGCCAGAGGGGGGCCAGGGGGTCCCCAGGCGCCCTGTGGGCGCGCCCCCCCTGGGCCGCGCCGGGGGGTCGCCTGGGTGGGGCCCACACCCCCTGGTGCCCTACTTTGCCTCGTATTTTTACTCGCGACGCGAAAACCCGAGATCAGAAGTTCTTTTCGCAGTTTTCCGTCGCGGAGCCGCCGCCACCCTCTGTTCTTCCTCGGGAGGGCTAATCTGGAGGCTGATTTGGCCTCCGAAGAGGGGAGATCGTCGCCATCGTCATCATCATCACCACTCCATCATCCCTCCATGACTTCTCCCTCCATGTGTGAGTAATTCCCCTGCTGTAGGCGAAGGGGATGGTAGGGATTGTATGAGTTAGATCATGTAATAGTTTGTCAGATCGTTGGGGGCATGTTGCCTATCATCTACTATGGTGTTTATCATCTTTGCTTCAACTTGTTATTCTTAATGCTTGATACTTAGGGCCCGAGTGCCATGATCTCAGATCTGAACCATATGTGTTTGCATGAATATATTTGTGTTCGTGATCCTACCTATGAGTTGTTTGCACCTATTACGGTTCGGAACCGGCGATCCCAAAAGTGACAGCTTGGGACACCAAAGGGGATGGTCCATAGTTTGAGGATTACATGTATCCATTGAGTTCATTGCTTTGTTCCGGTGCTCTTTGACAGGAGCACCTTAATCTCCATAAGTTCCTTTTGGCCCCGTTCGTAGCGGGATGGTAGGACAAAAGATGTTGTGCAAGTTCTTATTGCAAGCACGTACAACTACCTACGGGATACATGCCTAATGTTTGATATTTTCCTAGATGATCATTACTTTTCCGTGTGCCGTGCCCCAAGTTAGAATCTATCTCATCCATGCAGCGCCCAACCATCCATCTCCCTAGCCTACAGTGTTTTAAACCCTGCTTGTCACTAGTTGCTACTTTTGCCATTTACCGTCACTATTTACTTTCTGCTGTTTACTTTTACTATCACTATTATCACTATCATATCACTGTTACCACTTATCTTTTGTTGCAAGTAAGTATATTTCAGGTGCGGTTGAATTGACAACTCAACTGTCAAAGCTTATAAATACTCTTTGGCTCCCCGTGTGTCGAATCAATAAATTGGGTTATTCTTACCCGCGAAGACTATCTCGATCCCTTACGGTTGAGGGTTATCAGACGTCGAGGCAGAGTTCGTGGTCACCCAAGCGGCCGAGATGGCGGAGTAACAGGCCATCCCAGAGTCCATCCAGGATGAGGCCTATGTGGAGGCGAACTGGCAGTTCATCCGGCAGGAATGAGCAACGACCGACGTGCTCTTCGACGAGGTCGAAGCGGAGATCGATGCAGATGCCGACGCGCAGGAGCCGGAGCTGCAGCTGCCAGCCATGTACCCAGAGCCGGGCACAGAGATAGAGGACATCTCCAATGAAGATTAGGATAGTTGATCTACGTAGTATGTGGATTTTATCCTTTTTATGCTTTTGTATGGATTTAAGTTTTCTAGTATGAGGTATTCAGATGCAAATGAGCAAATTTCAGGACTGACCGATCACTGCTCATGAATGCACCCGCATTTGAGGGCCTCGATTTGCCTAATCCGGCCGTAGATGCTCTAAGTGGAATATAATGTAATGGTACCATTCCACTAGAACGGAGTATAATAAGATAGAACACGCCCTAAGGGGTTTCACTACAAGAAATATGTCAACTTGTGACCACCACTATTGGTCACTGAATGGTCACAAATTTCCATTTGTGACCTTTTTGTGACCAAAAACATAAGGTCAAAAGCTGGCCGTCATAAACTGACTATAGCGACCTTCTCTGTGAGAAGGTCATAGACGTTTATGACCAAAATATGCCTACTATCGTGTTTTGGTCACTAGCAGCCTCCCCAGACCACGTAGGCATCCAGCGTGGCAAGCTGATGTGGCACAAGAATCGGCCCGGTCCAATTCGGTGTTTTACATGGGCCGAGCCCATTAATTCAGCCTTTTTAATATTTATTTTATTTGTTAATTCAGCCCATTTAATACAATATTTTTTCTAATAGTTTTGATTTGCTACATTGGGCTGACCCAACAATTGGGCCTTTCGTTTTTGGGCCATGGCCTTTTTGGCTCAACAGTTACATTTTTTTTCTAGTTACATTTCTTTTTTAAGACAGATCCAATAGTCAGATGGGTTTGAGTGGGTCCCAATGGTCAGAGTCATGTTCTTCAAATTTTGATATTCCAGTAAATAAAAACAAATATTTAAATCAGAACTGACTGAAAACACAAGTAATACTTCAACAGATCAAAAAACCAAATTAGGCACATTACAATCAAACATAGTTCACACCACGTTTATAATCGAACATACTTCGCATCAGGTTTACAGCCACCGAGAACACAACTAAATATCAAAATATAACTATCTATCAATGTATAACTAGCTCTAATGAGCTAGAACTCAATGCTTCTTCACTTCTTGGAGCCCACGACGAAACACGAATGAAGTACAACATCTGCAAGTTATCAAACAATACGGTTAGGAGCTAAATAAAGGCTAATCTAAAAGCACATTAACTTGTAGGTAGTCTGCGTGCATAAATAAAGTAAAACAAGCAAAATGAGGCATAGAAATCAGTGGATACAAGTAGTAACTATCAGCAGCAAGTAAATACTACTCCAATCACATCAGGTTTACAATCCTATAAATGCAACATTTTTATCATTTAAGCATAGAAGGACAAAGTAAACAACATTTCGATGTTTGAAACAAAGAACCATAATTTAAAATTTTGAACAGCAAAAACATTGTTCCAGTAGATCATATCCGGTTTAATTGAACCCCTTTGACACCAATATTATGCAACATCAAAGAAGTATACATACTGATCAGGTTTAATTAGCACATAGAAGCCAAATACTAGTAACTGATGTTTAGTACACAAAGACAAGATTTAGCTAAGTAGACAAGAAAATGGCTATCAGTGCATAAATAGCACATGATTTGTATACATAACTCCTGTGTTCAAGAACTTGATTAGAAAGCAGTACACTAAAGAAGGTAGCAAGCAAACATTTTACTTCTGAAGATAGGAAACCCAGAACAGCACCTTCACCATGACCGCAAGCTTGACCTGGGTATGCATACTACAAAACAAAGGGCATTTGATTAGGCGAAGGAAAACAACAGTTTAAATTAGCTAATGTATATTCTGTAGCACATAATTCAACATCATGCAAATGCACTATAGACACTGAAAGAAGAAAACACTTACCCACATTGTTATATATAGTTCTGCTAGGGAATTTTAAAAACATAATCAAATGCAAATAGGAAGAACACCAAGATTGGTTTCTGTACGAAAATAAACTACAGCTAAAGGAAGGGTAACCGATGAAGAAAAAATCCTAACATACAAAGGTAAGCTCATTGTGCATTTTCTTTTTCAATGTGATATACAATAAGCACAAGTAACCACCAAAATCTCTCAATGCAGATCATTAACTAGAGACCTCTAGGGGGCCAAATCCTTAACAGCCATGGCATCAAATAGAAGAGTTGGTGTGCCAAGAAAAAGTGACTACCTCTCAGGGGCCGTAGATGGCGGCGATGACCCTGGTGTTGCCCATCTCGAACAGCGCCGACCCGTCGTCCCTAGAGAAGACGCCGACCTCGCCCTTGAGCTGCTGCATCTATAAGGCAAGGCAGCAAATGGGAAGAATCAGAGGCAGTCGAGCCAGCATGAAAAGGATGAGGCTGCTCTGCTGTGGACAAAAAGATTTTAGCTAGGTATTATTGTTAAAAGAAATCAACAAGACAGTGTAACAGTAGCAGTCGGTATATTCCCTCCCAATCATATCATAGACAAGTATGATTTGGGATGCTACCAGCACCCATGCTCTCAAATTTAGAGTCCTATGAAGAGGACGAGGCTGCTCTGCTGATGTACTATGAAAATTTGAAATTTAGAGTCCTAGCTTTTACTACTGAAATTTTGATTGGTAGTTGATACGTCTCAAACGTATCTACTTTTCCAAACACTTTTGATATTGTTTTGACCTCATTCTTGCATGATTTGGACTAAACTAACCCGGACTGACGCTGTTTTCAGCAGAGCTGCCTGTATGGTTTATTTGTGTGCAGGAAAACGGATTTTTAAGCATCTCAGAAAAATCCACGAAAAATCACAAAAAATCCACGCACCCGAGGAAACCAAATGCCAGAAGTGGGGCCAGAGGGGGGCCAGGGGGTGCCCAGGCGCCCTGTGGGCGCGCCCCCCCTGGGCCGCGCCGAGGGGGCGCCTGGGTGGGGCCCACACCCCCTGGTGCCCTACTTTAGCCCGTATTTTTCCTCCCGACGCAGAAATCCCAGATCGGAAGTTCTTTCGCTGTTTTTCGTCGCGGAGCCGCCGCCACCCTCTGTTCTTCTTCGGGAGGGCTAATCTGGAGGCTGATTTGGCCTCCGGAGAGGGAAGATCGTCGCCATCGTCATCATCATCACCACTCCATCATCCCTCCATGACTTCCCCCTTCATGTGTGAGTAATTCCCTTGCTGTAGGCGAAGGGGATGGTAGGGATTGGATGAGTTAGATCATGTAATAGTTTATCAGATTGTTGGGGGCATGTTGCCTATCATCTACTATGGTGTTTATCATCTTTGCTACAACTTGTTATTCTTAATGCTTGACACTTAGGGCCCGAGTGCCATGATTTCAGATCTGAACCATATGTGTTTGCATGAATATATTTGTGTTCTTGATCCTATCTATGAGTTGTATGCACCTGTTACGGTTCGGAACCGGCGATCCCAAAAGTGACAGCTTGGGACACCAAAGGGGATGGCCCGTAGTTTGAGGATTATATGTATCCATTGAGTTCATTGCTTTGTTCCGGTGCTCTTTGACAGGAGCACCTTAATATCCATTAGTTCCTTTTGGCCCCGTTCGTAGCGGGATGGTAGGACAAAAGATGTTGTGCAAGTTCTTATTGCAAGCACGTACAACTACCTACGGGATACATGCCTAATGTTTGATATTTGCCTAGATGATCATTACTTTTCCGTGTGTCGTGCCCCAAGTTAGAATCTATCTCATCCATGCAGCGCCCAACCATCCATCTCCCTAGCCTACAGTATTTTAAACCTTGCCTGTCACTAGTTGCTACTTCTGCCATTTACTACTGCTATTTACTTTTGCTGTTTACTTTTACTATTACTATCATCACTATCATATCACTGTTACCATTTATCTTTTGTTGCAAGTTAGTATATTTCAGGTGCGGTTGAATTGACAACTCAACTGTTAAAGCTTATAAATACTCTTTGGCTCCCCGTGTGTCGAATCAATAAATTGGGTTATTCTTACCCGCGAAGACTATCTCGATCCCTTACGGTTGAGGGTTATCAAGTACCGTTTTCTGGCGCCGTTGCCGGGGAGCATAGCAATATTTACAAGTCTACTTGAGGTATCCTACCTGCTGCACTTTATTCACTATGGGTAATAAAGGTGACCCCAAGGTTCTGATCTTACTATCCACTACAAGAAGAGGTACTGCTCTGAGCACTAGTGCTACTCTTGATTCACATTCTGTTATGAGTAAGTTTGCCTCACCACCACCACATGATGCTCCTACTAAATCTGTTACTATGTCTGATACTCTTGATGATGCTTCTACTACTTTTGATGATGATATTAGTTCGCTTGGTTATGCTCTTGAGAAACAAATTACTGCTGCTGCTGAAAAATATGGAATTGAACTTCCTGTTACTCGCTACCCTATTGGTGAAACTTATGATTATCCTGATTTGAGTAAACTCCAGGAGAGGCTCCTTGATGATGATTACTATATACTTGATGAAGATTTATGCAGGGAACTGACAGAGTTTGCCGGCTCTGACCCTGAAGTTATTAAGAAAATATTTGAAAAATATTCTTTGAAAAACAAAACCGTTCCTAACCCTGAGTTTGCTACATCTCCTATATGCATTGATGATCCTGATTTTGATTTCTCTGTTGATCTTTCACTTATACCTATGGTTGAAGCTGACCCCTTTTATGGCAGAGAAAATGATGATGCTATTGCACACCTAACTAAACTTGATGAGCTAGGTAGCCTGTTTACCACAGATGAGAAGATACGCTACTTTTATGTGACCAAGCTTCTTCCTTTCTCCTTGAAGGAAGGCGCTAAAGCATGGTATGATTCACTTCCATGCAGATCCATTAAGAGTCCTCAGGACTTAGCTCACTCTTTTGTTGATAAGTACTTTCCTGCTCATATGCAACATGCTACTTTACAAAGAATTTACAACTTTAAACAGTTGCAGGATGAGTCCCTCCCTAAAGCTTGGGTGAGGTACTGCGGTTTGATTCGGGCTAGACCAGGACATGAAATTCCTAAGAATGAATTAATTGATATATTCTATGCTGGTCTAACTGATGAATCTAGGTCCTATTTGGACAGTTGTGCTAGTTGTGTTTTCAGGAAAAGAACACCGGATGATGCGGAAGATCTAATGGGCAGGATTGCCAAAAACCATGAAGATTGGTCCGTCCCTGAACCACCTCCACCAACAAAGAAGAGGGGCATGTTTGTTCTAAGCCCCGAGGATATGCGAGAAGCAAAGAAGTCTATTAAAGAGAAAGGTATTAAAGCTGAAGACGTGAAGAATCTACCCCCTATTGAGAAGCTGTGTGAGCCTACCACTCACCCTCCTATGGTAGAGGTACACTCTCTTTTAGATTTCAACGCAAGTGACATCCCTCATGGTAAACCTCCTGATCAATGTTTAGATGAGTTTGATAATTTTATTATGAAACAGAATCATTTTAATGAGAGGATAGAAAGTCAGTTGCATGATAATTCCCTTGCTATCAAAAAGTTGCTTGGTGTTTTAGATAGAACAATTAATGATGTTCAATGTCTTGTGAAGCATTTTCATATGGTTCAAACTCAGCTCGATCAAATTCCTAATGTGCAAACAGATTTACTTGCTAACAATGCCAAACAAGATAAATTGCTGGCTTTTGGGATTAAGACCCGAGGAGGAACTAGTACTCAAGATCCTCTTTATCCAGAGGGACATCCGAAGAGAATCGAGCAAGATTCTGAAATGCAGGAAGAAGAAATTGTTGCCTCTCCAAATAAGAAGAAGAAACATAAAGAGACTGACAATTCTAATGATCCTATTGCAAATGAAGAGCCAACTATTGATCCCAACAGTGTATCTATCTCCGATGCGGAGACTGAAGACGGTGCTGAACCTGAAGGTAATGATAATGAGAAGAATGATCCGCCTAAAGTTCGAGAAGAAGAAGCACCTGACAAACGTAAGAGGTACACTAAAGAAGACTTCATCGCAAGAAAACATGGGAAGGAGAAAGAACCATGGGTACAGAAACCCATGCCCTTTCCAGGTAAGTCCATCAAATCTAAAGAAGAAGAGCATTACAATAAGTTTTGTGAATGGATTAAACCTCTTTTTCTTCAAATCCCTTTGACTGATGCTATTAAGTTACTTCCTTATTCAAAATATATGAAAGATATTGTCACTAACAAAAGAAAAGTTCCTAATGATGCAATATCTACTATGCTTGCTAACTATTCTTTCAGTGGAAAGATTCCTGAGAAGCTCGGTGATCCAGGTATACCCACCATCCCTTGCTCCATAAAGACTAATTATGTCAAAACTGCTTTATGTGATCTTGGAGCGGGAGTGAGTGTTATGCCTCTCTCTCTTTACGAGAGGCTCTGTTTTATTGAAACTAATCCCTACAGATATCTCCCTTCAGATGGCTGACAAGTCAACCGTTGTTCCGATAGGTATTTGTGAGGATGTTCCAGTTGAAGTTGCTAATTGTTTAATTCTTACTGATTTTGTTGTGCTTGACATGCCCGAGGATGGGAGCATGTCCATTATTCTTGGTAGACCTTTCCTTAACACCGCATGTGCTCTTATTGATTGCAACAAAGGGAAGGTTACCTTTCATGTGAATGATAAAGAACACACAATATATTTTCCGAAGAAGACCGACAGGAGGCATGCCCTCAACTCTATAGAGAATATCGAGACCGTGAAAATTGGAGAATGGGACTGTCCACTACATGTGCCTCACAAATACAAAACTATCATGGTAGGGACAATGTCCATTAAGGTAAAAGTTCAGTGATTACTTCGTAGGAGGTGAGACTTTTTGCTCTATATATCGCTTGTTTGTTGGTAAGACTTGATCAACCTTACTAGTGAACGTGTTTTATATGGATAAAAAGTTGAGCTTGCTATGTTTTCATTTGTTTTTAGTGTTGTCATACTTGCTGTACCAAGTATCTATGATTTTGAAGCTTCGCAATCCTACTAACTGCTTCAAGTTTTCAGAGAGTTTCGCAGCTTTTTTTTTGAACTTCGAAAAAATTTCAACAGTGAAGTTTTCAGAAAAATTCCAGAAAAATTATATTAAAAATTTCCACAACGGGAGAGACCCGGAAAGTCCTGGGGCCAGCCAGGGGGGGCCACCAGTGGCCCAGGCGGCCAGCTGGCGCGGCCCAGCCACTGGCCGCGCCCACAGGGCGCCTGGGGCCAACGGGACCCCCCTCCAGGTACTTCTTCTTCCCCTCTCTCTCTCTTTTTCCAGAAACCCGAGTTCTGGTCTTGTTCTTGCTGTTCTTGCTGTTCTTGGGGGCGATTCTTCGATCTCTCTCTACAGCCCGTCATTTGAGCTGAAATTTTGAGCAAATACTCCCTGGTATGTGACTCCTCCACCCCTCCAATTAGATTTTTGATTGGTGGCCTCATTTGTGAGTATTTAGTAGTTCTTGGTGCTGTAGAGATGAGCTTGCATGCATGTGTAGAAAGCTGTTTTCCAAGTTTTGATGCAAGTTTATGCCTTGGGCAAGTGAGTTGAGTAGTTTGCCTTAGCTCACTTTGTTTTAATCCTCGTTTTTTTAAATTGTAAAAAATTTCAGAAATGAGTTTGTTAGGAAGGGCAAAAGGATGGCTTGAGAAGAGGAGGCCCGCACACTCCGATCGAGTCACTAGAGCCGCAGCTTCATCATCGACTGCTAGGGTGAGCTATAATGAAGATCATGTGCCCCTGGAGTTGTTGGAAGACACAAGTCCATCACGTGCGATGACATTTCCATGTGATGAATTCATGGAAGCTGCGGGAATCAAGGATGAGTTTTATAATCTTTGTGCTAATGCAGGTTTGACACGACTCATCACGAGCCGTGTTACTCAGTATCAGAAACTCACTTCCGGTTTCATTAACAGTTTTAGATATAATCCTGATTCAGGTGCTATTGAGTTTAAAATTTATAATGATCTTATCACCATGACTCTGGGAAATTTTTGTGAAGTAATAGGTGTGCCGAACGTTGGGAGGACGGCAAGGATGGCCACTCAGCCCTCCGAGCTGAAAACCGTCATCAACTCTCTCTGCAGCATGAGTACGAGGGATATTCATCGGTCGAAGATCTCCAGCATCTTGTTTCCTCACCTCAGGTTGCTAGAGGGGTGTTAGCTCGTGACAACACGAGCAGCATTTCTGCTCCGGATATTGCTATCCTGGCAGCAGCCCTCTCAGGGAGGTCTGATTATAATATTGGTACCTTAATTGCTCGACGCCTTGCTATGAACGGTAACAAGGGGGACTTATATGGTGGCATTTATGCCACACTTATCTTAGAGCATCTTGGAGGCACCCCACACCCTGATGATACTCCTTTTACTTATTTAAGCTTTGATCTTGCTGCTATGAAGAGGCATAAGTTTGTTACCATGGGTTCTGAACTTGATAACCTTGTTTATATCTTGCGTTTCGGAACTACCGCGGAACGCGAGATCCGTCTACCTGCACCTCTTTTGTTTGATTTTTCTCGCAGGAACGGATGGTCCTTTGATGTTGTCCAGTTCGATGAGTTCATGGTCCAGCACCAGTTTCATAACCCCATGGAGGGGGTTGTGCCCAACGAGGAGAGGCACGGTGAGATACCACATTTTCAGGAAGAGACCGCCATCGAGTTTGGTGAAGGGTCTTCCTCTGTTTGGCGCTCGGAACCTTCCTCGTGGGAGACTCCGAGGAGTTCGGTGTACGCGCCATCATCCTTCTACGACCCTTGGTCTCACCACCATACCCCCGGAGCAGGAGGCTCCTGGGGGCAGTAGCTGCTACCAACTTAGGCCAAAAGCCTAAGCTTGGGGGAGTACGTGCCCTTCTCACTTTTTCATTGTATTATCCGTTTTATTCGCTTTGACCTTTTCAAAGTTTTTGCCCATTCTTCTTTATTCCTCTATTTGCAAAAACAACAAAAAGATTTTCTCTTTCTTTTGCTTTTTATTCAACTTTTGAAAAACTCAAAAAGATTTCCTTTCTCTCTTTAGTTTGCTTTGTTTTCAGAGATCAGCTCGAGTCCGTGATGGCATTTGATTATATTTCCTACGTTCGATCGTGCAAGTGACAAGCAGTAATGACGAAGATCGACTGAAAGGAAGCAACAAGGAAGACCGGTATGAACTCTTTCTCTTTCTACTTTTGTACATATGCCTGTACTTATGATCTAGAGACCAACTTGTAGCGACATAGTGCTATGTTTACAATGCTCTTTCAGTGGTTCATGCTTTCCTTGTGGCTAGTCCCGAATAACTAGAGTACATAATGTGTTATCGAAATGATCTACATGCATCGCACTGTTCATAGTCTGGCATACTAAGGTGGTATGGATTGACTTGGCACATGCTTACACATGTTTAAGACTAAGAAGTCTACTTTGCCTTGATGATCTTTGAGTTTTAGAATAGTTATATCACTTTCATGCCCGATTCAATGTTGCTTTGTCGCTCTGCATGATTATGACCGTTATTGCTCTCTAGTTGGTCGCTTCCCAGTCTTTTGCTAAACCTCCACCCGTACTAAGCGGAATGACTGCTTGTGCATCCAAAACCTTTAAACCTGTTATGCCATATGAGTCCACTATACCTTCCTATAAATGGTATTTACCTGCCATTCCTAACGAAGACTTTCATGTACCATCTCGAAATTAATCAAAGGCATTTCTCTTTTTTTGTGCCTATGTTTTAGCTCATGAGGAAGTAGTAGTTAATTCATAATCTTTTTTAAGTTGGACAAGTCTCACCCCTGGATTGCATGCATAATGTGCAAACCCCTAATATGAAAAGGAACTGGCATTGAGTGCGCCCGGCTCGAAAAGATAATATAACAAACAAACCCTCCTTCACGCTTTGTTCATGAGAAATCAGAAAACTTTGGCAGTGATAAACAAAGGAGATTAAGAGGATGTGATCGTCCTCATGCGGGAGCCGTTCCTCGAGACTTGTCTAGCTTAAAAAGTGATTGAGTTATTTGCTAGCATTCGTTGACGAAATATGCACCTCTCAAAAACATATTTACTTCTGTTTATAAAACCGAGAGCTCTGGTACATGTTTAGTTTTTGTTTCCGATCACGGGTTTTCAACTTTGCCAATAAAAGCCACGATTCGAGAGTCTCATCTTCTTTCTTCAAAAGCACTGACTAGGAGAGCATAATTGTCATTCTGAGTGTAATGTGCATTGTCCCAAAGTATTACATTGTCTTCTGCATACTTGTGATATGATTTATTCTGAAATTCTTAGTTCTAGTCTCCTTTAAAACTCTGGAGGAGTCTCTGCATTTATGTTTTGCTTCACTCATGGAGGCTAGCGAGATACCACCTTAATATGCTCAAGCTATGTGCAATGTGATCTTGTCTTGATTTTCGGTAATATATTGTTTATTCTTAATTACTTGTGACTGGTCACTTGAAAGAAGGATTGCTCCTTGCATTGTTCTCATAAGTACTGTTTTAATACTTGCTGAACTCTTTTCGTAGTACATGCTTATATACATCTAATGAAGCAAAAGAGTTTGTCAAAGTTTTCTTTGTCGCGTCCAGTTCGTTGAACTGAATTGCTTGAGGACAAGCAATATGCTAAGCTTGGGGGAGTTGATACGTCTCAAACGTATCTACTTTTCCAAACACTTTTGATATTGTTTTGACCTCATTCTTGCATGATTTGGACTAAACTAACCCGGACTGACGCTGTTTTCAGCAGAGCTGCCTGTATGGTTTATTTTTGTGCAGGAAAACGGATTTTTAAGCATCTCAGAAAAATCCACGAAAAATCACGAAAAATCCACGCACCCGAGGAAACCAAATGCCAGAAGTGGGGCCAGAGGGGGGCCAGGGGGTGCCCAGGCGCCCTGTGGGCGCGCCCCCCCTGGGCCGCGCCGGGGGGGCGCCTGGGTGGGGCCCACACCCCCTGGTGCCCTACTTTAGCCCGTATTTTTTCTCTCGACGCAGAAATCCCAGATCGGAAGTTCTTTCGCTGTTTTTCGTCGCGGAGCCGCCGCCACCCTCTGTTCTTCTTCGGGAGGGCTAATCTGGAGGCTGATTTGGCCTCCGGAGAGGGGAGATCGTCGCCATCGTCATCATCAGCAGCACTCCATCATCCCTCCATGACTTCCCCCTTCATATGTGAGTAATTCCCTTGCTGTAGGCGCAGGGGATGGCAGGGATTGGATGAGTTAGATCATGTAATAGTTTATCAGATTGTTGGGGGCATGTTGCCTATCATCTACTATGGTGTTTATCATCTTTGCTACAACTTGTTATTCTTAATGCTTGACACTTAGGGCCCGAGTGCCATGATTTCAGATCTGAACCATATGTGTTTGCATGAATATATTTGTGTTCTTGATCCTATCTATGAGTTGTATGCACCTGTTACGGTTCGGAACCGGTGATCCCAAAAGTGACAGCTTGGGACACCAAAGGGGATGGCCCGTAGTTTGAGGATTACATGTATCCATTGAGTTCATTGCTTTGTTCCGGTGCTCTTTGACAGGAGCACCTTAATATCCATTAGTTCCTTTTGGCCCCGTTCGTAGCGGGATGGTAGGACAAAAGATGTTGTGCAAGTTCTTATTGCAAGCACGTACAACTACCTACGGGATACATGCCTAATGTTTGATATTTGCCTAGATGATCATTACTTTTCTGTGTGCCGTGCCCCAAGTTAGAATCTATCTCATCCATGCAGCGCCCAACCATCCATCTCCCTAGCCTACAGTATTTTAAACCTTGCCTGTCACTAGTTGCTACTTCTGCCATTTACTACTGCTATTTACTTTTGCTGTTTACTTTTACTATTACTATCATCACTATCATATCACTGTTACCATTTATCTTTTGTTGCAAGTTAGTATATTTCAGGTGCGGTTGAATTGACAACTCAACTGTTAAAGCTTATAAATACTCTTTGGCTCCCCGTGTGTCGAATCAATAAATTGGGTTGTTCTTACCCGCGAAGACTTTCTCGATCCCTTACGGTTGAGGGTTATCAGTAGTTCACCACTGAACTCTATTTTTGTAAACCGTGGAACTCCACGCCAGCCCTGTCAATCCTAACAGTGTGAGTTAGTCAAGCAGGTTGCAGAACAAGAGGTTAATTCGCCCTGGTATGTAGTCAGTACTATCCAAGAATACATGAATGATATAAATAGTAAACAGACATTTGTGATTAGAATATGAGTAAAAAAAGATGACCCATTCAGATGTAGATCTAGACTAATGATCACATGGGGCTGCACTAGTTGAAAGCATAGATTGTCATCTCTAAACGCGAGTGTGTGTGTGTGTGTGTGTGTGTGTGTGTGTGTGT
>LR738714.1:675100319-675119750 GCA_902687465.1 Secale cereale | reverse complement strand
GAATATGAAACACTCCGTTAGAAAAAAAACGAACAAGGAACACTATGAGAACCTTGTAGGTTGAAGACATGAAACAGAGCTTACGGACCAAAAGAATAAGAAACTGCAACGGTATAGCCAAGGAATAAGAATGACAGAATTTCGGCAGCACTCCGTCTGAAAATGGAAGGAATTAACAAGAACTTGAGAAGATGGAATGATACTTGATGAAAACAGCAACATATTGCCTCCGAAACAATTAAAAGAATGGCACAAGGGGAAAGAAAGATTCAGACAGCACTCCGGTTAAAAGAGAGGAAAAACTAGATAAGATGAGGGAACTAGAATGTAGTTGACAACATTCCAGTTAAATGGACTAGAAAAGAAAAGAACATGATCTCGATGAAACGAGATAATGGGACGAAGAGAGCAATATTACAATGCCTCCGGAATGAAGAATAGCATATAAAGATCCATGAAAGAAAAGAACGGAGAAGAAATGACAACATCTCTCAAAATGAAATTTGAAAGAGCATCCTTACGAAGAAGGGTTGAACGGAGTTGTTGGAAAATCAACAACGAAAGAATAAGCTTGAAGTGGGCTTATGGAAAACATCTCAAAATTATGAGGTGACAACCAGCCACTAACTTAAACAATTGATTGGATTGAGATCAACAAGGAGATGAAAAACTTATTTCGCCGGAATGATAAATGAAGAACTTGGGTCATTTATAAGCACCATAATTAGCAACAATCCTTAGGAAAAGCTTTAGGTGAAATATAACCCAAGATAACTCCAACGAAATAAATTGAAGGGTTGAAAACATCTCCTGGACAAGGAAAATGATGGTTTTAATTATCCCATTCTTGATAACCCGTGAATCATAAAACATGAAGGAATTAACAAGAATGACATAACACCATCTGAAAAGATAAGGTAGAAGGATTGCAATTGTTAAGCATGATGAAGAATGCTTGAGCTCCAACAATAATCTTGTTGAAAACTTCGAGGATGAATTAAAACATGATTAACCACCATGAGAACTCCGGTAAAGAAAGCATGAGAAGTGAAAGATGAAAAGAATAAGATTCAAGGCCTGCGATGAATTAGATTGAGCTTTGAAATGATGTAATAGAAATAACTTGGAGCTCCGGAAAACAAGATGAACAACTTAGAACTGAGAATATGATATGATGAACAAGCTCCGGACAAAAGAATTAAATCACCTGAAGGAACAAGAATAAGAGTTATGTTATGCATCTCCTTCACCAATTTAAATTGATGACAACCAAAGGATTTGGCATACTACTTATTCTCGTTGGAAAGAATTAAAGAGAGATCTAGCACAAGCTTGGGTAAATCTTCAACAAAGCACCGGTAGGATTATGAAAAGAACAAGTGAATTAAAACGATAACAACGGAAGGGTAACTTGAATGAACCACCATAAGAATGTGGAGACGAACGAAGAGACATCAATGAAGAATATTTGAAGAACGAAGTTGAAAACTGAGAACGAAGAAAACTTCTGAAATGATGGCCTTCGGAGGATCACAATGAGAAGCACTCAAGAATTGCTCTGAGGGACATGAAAACAATTCCCACAATCGAAAACAATTATGAGGATGGCATGAAACTAGAACCACGAATCTTCACGAGAACGGGCCAAGATTTAAGAGAAACACTTCTCCGGTCTCCAAATGCTGAGAGTGAAGACGAGAAATGTCATGAAGAATTATTGAGCACTCCGGAATGAAGAATTAAAAAGGTTGAACCAATGATGAACAAGAATTGAAAACGATCTTGGAGAAGGCATGTGACTGATGGAAATCATACTTACGTCACACTTTGAAAAGAATTTCAGAATAACTCCGGAAAAGAAGAGTCAGGTAAGATCCTGGGAAAAGACCTGTGGGTTAGGGCCCACTCAAAGAAATCACCGTTGGAAAAGGATTGCTTAAGAGATATTGCACCGGTTGAATTAAATGACTTGAGTAAGATAACAATCTCAAAATAGCTTGAACGGGTTAAGAAAGGAATTATGAATCTTGAGCACTCCGGATATGAATAACAATAGGAGAATGAATAATTGGTGCACCGGAATAAGAAAGCATTGTGAAAAGAGGAAAAAGGATAAGATCAACACCAAAAACTTGAATTACATCCACCGGTAGAATTAGAGAACAAAAGAATGATGAACTTGAAGCTCTTGAGCATCTTCATGATAAAGCACCGGATAAGAACATTGAAGGAAAAGAATGAAGAAACATCACATGAATAAAATGGATACTTCATTCTAGAATTTCTGACTCCATAAGGAAAAGGGGTGGGAGGGTGGGGAAAACAAGGACAACTTGAGATGAACAAAAAAGGACACCGGTTTGAAAAGAATTAACATGATGATCTTGATGGTCAAGAAGAATTAGGACTCCCATAGAAATATGAGAACACCGATTAAGAAAGGTATGGAATCAACATTTATCATCGAAGCAACTCGAATACCAGAATCAAACAAGAACAAAGAATAGATATGTAGCAGCCTAATCTTCACAAAATCATCCGAACAGAGACTTGAACGAATGAATTCTGCAGGTACATCACTTGACGAGAAGCCACTTGGAAGAACAAAAGGTAAATAAAAAAGGAACAAAGATCAGATAGAACAAATACAAGATAGAAGCTTCGTTCGACATCTTCGTGCTGAAAGCTCATGGAACGTGTTACAAAAGGGTTTTGCAATCCCCGGATCAGCATAGCCAAGGATCCTTTAAGATGCAACTCCCGATCAGAACAAGTCCATAAAACCACTTCACTCAGTGTAGAACCCCGAACTTCATATCGAGCATCCGTTGGAAGAATGCCTAGAACTACTAGATGAACCCACCTATAGATTTCCGAAAGTTTCCAGTTATGCAATCAGGTGTTGGGGATACACGGGAAGCACCGCGCAATCAACTCTAAACCTACATCCAGGTGTATCCATCCTTCAACACATAACCAGTCTTTCTCGGAAACTGTGTACCTCGGACCTTCGAAAACGCATCCACTATAACAAGCTATGGCAATACTCTCGAACTACCTCCCCAGTACTGGGTGATGTCGGGGTTATCGTGCCACTGGCCGTATAGGAGAGATTTTCGATGTCGGCCGTCTTAAGTATTTAGTACTGTCGCGATATGCTTGTTACAATGATACCCCGAAGCTCAACTCCTCGGTAACAGGAGGCATCGGGAACAATATCCTTGTCACAAGAACATCGAAACAATCCCAGAATACTCGCGGGATCCTAAAAAAAAATTTGGTGCAATTTTTGAAAGTAGAAGAGGTAAGAGTAATCGTCAGGAGTCCTCACCAGAGAGAAAAGGGATGAGAAGCAAAGAATTCCTACTCTCCGATATAATATAGGACTCAAAATATTTTCAGTGTGTGCCTAGACTCAACCGTCAACGATTCGATCAAACAGTGGGGGCTTCTAGGTCGGAGAAGGCTCTGAATACCAACTTGTAATGCCCAGGATGGAGTTATACCTCCTACGTGTCGAGGCACGACTTAAAGGCATAAATCCATCCTAGAATGATCTCAAGTTTGGTATCTTTGCACAACTCATGTAAAAGAGGGATTAAATTGCAAAAGGAGATAGTTGGCTTACACTCGCCACTTCACACAATACATTACATAAGCAATACATCATTCAGAACATCACAGCCCGACTACGGGTAAGATCCAAAAGAAAGATACCAAAACAACATAAAGCCACAGGTCAGGATCGAATCCTAGTAGAAACCACTACTGAACATCGAAACGTCACAAGCAAACGGCCAAACTCTTCAACGAGCTTCCAGTGAAGAACTGAACCAACTCCTGCTTCAAACTCGGCTGAACCTGCATCTGGTGTGGTGAAGTAACTGTGAGCCACAGAGGACTCAGCAATCCCGTTCCCGGGTAACAAGACTATTTAAGCCTTGGGTGAGGATAAGGCTGAAGAAAGAATATGAGGTGAAGGAACAAACAAGAGTCTGCAGCAGCAACTAGCACTAACTTACGTAAAAGAGAGCGAGAAGAGAAGTGCAACGGGCGAAAGATGATCACGAAGTGATCCTAACTAAAGCCGGTCAAACATAACCCCACCGTGTTCAACTCCCGAATCCCTATTCGGAAATTGACAGTCACGGAACACACGCTGGTAGTGTATTGAAACATTGTGTCAAGTTATCTACAACCGGAATTAACAAGCTCCCATCTGCCACATAACCGCGGGCACGGCTTTCGAAAGTTCAAACCCTGCAGGGGTGTTCCAACTTGGCCCATCACAAGCCCACGATCCGCGAAGTCGCAACTCCATAGGTGGGAAGACCCAAGTATTTTCGGAATCCCGTGCTCAAGTTAAACCGAACTAAGGTAAGGCTAATCCAGCAAATCCTCCCGGCGTGTCGACACCCTGATAGTAGCCGCGCGTATCTAGGTCTCAGGACACGACCGGATGGGCGATGCTACAGGACCCAAACCTCGAGTTTCCCCGTGGTGGTTCCCGCAGGACCCCCGTTTGGGACCAACACCATCGGCACTGGCCCCCCCTGCTATGTAGAAATAAAGGATCCTCGAGGGAGCGACCCCCTATGCAAATTTAATTAATTAATTAAGTTGTTATTATGAGGCAAATAGTACCAAAAGTTGGGACTTGCTGGAAAAGACTTAGCACTTAGCGGTTTATCAAGGGGGTCCCATACACCCCAACCGTGTTAGGAACGCATAATCAAGGAACATAACACCGGCTTATACGGATCCTAACGGCATGAGTGGAACAAAACACCAAGCAAAAGGCTTAGCCTTCCACCCTGCCAGTATATAGGTGATTTAATTTAAGCATTTATATAGTGTGATATAACCCAACCAAACTTCAACATGAAGCAAGCATCTTCAATCTTCACCTGCAACTAACAATGCTATAAGAGGGCTGAGCGAAGCGTACTTAGCCAAGCAACGGTTTGCGTAGGTAGGGTGGTTAAACATGGCAATGGTTACAAGTAGGAGGCTGACAAGAAAGACATGGGCATCGAGGCAAAACCATAGAGCGGAACTACTAGCAATAGGCAAAGATAGTAATGGTATCCGGGTTCGGTCATCTTGCCTGGGATTCCACAAGGGAGAAGAACGGATCCAAGAAGGAGACGGAGCAACAGACAAGCGGATCCTCACAACTCCGGAACGAAACCGAAGCTAACAAGAGAAGCAACCGGAAAGAGGCAAACAACACGGTAAACACACAAGCAAAAACATGGCACGATGCACAAACAAGTATGATGCATGTCCGGTTTAATTATGCATGGCATGGCAAAATGCACAAACAAATACTACAAGTTAAGTGGAGATCAATATGCAACGAGTTGCATATTGACGAAACACCACATATTAATTATTTAGTTGACTCTCATTATTAACAAGACAAGTTTAAATGTTTTTAGCATGGCAAGAGGTGAAACATAATAAAACTACACTATTTAGACATTTTAAATGAGGCCGGAAGAACAGCAACATATCCGGAAAATCCCCATGAGCATGTTTAGTAATTATAAAGCAACAACAATTAAGCATTTAGGGTTGTTAACATGATGCGGATGACATGATCAAGTTTATGCAATTTTATTAAAAGGTTGACTTAAAAGAGATATGAAGCATTTGTCACCGTGGTGGAAAAGAAAAGGTGCCACGGCAACGATCCGAAAATGATGCAACGCAACATATCGGTGCCGGTATCTCATTGCGAGACCGGTGCAAAACAAAAGGTGGAGTGAACGAGATGAAAGGTGGGCGATCCCGTTACCGGGTTCCCACGAGTCGGCGACGAGGCAACCGAGGAGCTCAACAAAAGGTCGGAACGGGCACGAGCACACACAAGGGAGACATTTCATACAACACAAGCAAGCATGCACGGGTCACGTCTCGGGGTTATACCTTCGAAGCGTGCGTTTCGGGGCGGTTCGAGACGTAGAGGAAGGAGTCGTTCACGTCGGAGAGGAAGTAGCCGTTCTCGAGGCGGTAGCGGAAGTAGACGATCTCGTAGATGTAGTCGACGGTAGACGTTCGGGCGACGGTAGTGGTACTTGGTGCTTCCGGCGTTCGTAGTGGTACTCGCCGTAGGGGTACTTGGTCGGGTCGCCGGTAGTCGTTCGGGTCGTCGTTGTGCTTGTTCCGTAGCCGTTCACGAGCCCGTTTTTCCGTAGACGTACTCAATCCCGTAGATGTACACAAAACCGTAGAGGAACTTGGCGAATTCGGAGATCGGGTCTGCCTGCGGTGCACTTGACAAAACAACAACAGTGTACAAACATAACACGCATCAGAACAAAAAGGACAGCACGGGGCTAGGCGGCGCCGGAAACAGAGGCAGGGGCGTCGTGCTTCGCCTGGCTGGAGGGTGCGGGAACCAGGGCGAGGAAGGAGCAGGGCTCGAGCTGCTCCCGGTACTGACGAGGCGCTCGGGGCGCCGGCTCGCAGGGAGCTCCTTGGCCGCAGAGGAGGAGGATGCAGCGCCTGGCGTCGGGGTGGCGCTGGATCGAAGGAGAGGGAGCGTGCGGCGGTGGACGGAGGGAGCCGGGAGGACGTCGGGGGGACGAGGGCTCCGGCCCGGTGCTGCTGGAGGACGGGAGGCGGAGGGAGGACGAAGGCCAGCTGCTGGAGAAGCTCGGGGGAAGGCGCTCGGGGCGCGCAGGAGGAGGTCGGGGCGCGTCGGGCGCCGGATGCCTTGGCGCGGCGGCGGCTGGCAGTGGCCATGGCTGGCCGGAGGGAGGCCGCAGGCCACGGCGGAGGGACGGGCGCGGGCCGCCTCCTGGCCTTGGCGACGAGGCTGGAGGGCGACGGGGAGGACAAGGCAGGGACGCGCCGAGATTCTGCCTGGCTGGAGACGCACGCGACGTCGGCGGCTCACGGCCGGCCCGCGGGAGGGAGGAAGGGAGACGGGAGAAGGGAGGCAGAAGGGGTCGAGGGAAAGGGTGGCGGCGCACCGAGGGAAAGAGAGGGAGAGCGAAGCCAGCGCTAGGGTTAGGATTGGGGAAGCGGGCCTTGGGCCAGAGGGAGATGGGCCAGAAGGAGGCTGGTTGGGAGGCCCAAGAGGGCTGGAGGAGAGGCCTGGGAAGCCCCTTATTTATTTTCTTTAGCAGAAAAATAAAATAGAAGAAAGAAAAGAGGAGGGGAGAGGGAAAAGATAGCACACGGGAGCATTTTTCTCGGGCATCATAAAATGAGCAAAGTCCGAGAAAAATAAGAAAGGCGTGAACGGAAAATAATTCAAACATATTTGAATTTAATTCAAATAGTTTTGAACTAAGACTTGATTATTGAAGTCTCCAAAAATGTTCAAATTTTTGGAGGAACCTCGAAACAACGGGAAAAGAAATTATTGGCAAGATTTCGAAGGTGAAACTCGAAGTGAAATAAACATGGGGAATTTGCAAGTGTGTTTGAGTAATTCCGAGGAATGGAATAATTATTAATATAGCTCCCTAAATATTGAGAGACTTTATATGTTATAAAGAGAAGTCACCTTCCCTCGATTTAAATGGACCGAAGGCCCACACGATTTATTTAGGTTGAGATGCAAAAATAAAATGACATGATGGCATGATGACATGATGCAATGCAAAAATAAATAACACAAGCTCAAAAGAAACCCACGGGCAACCCGGAACATCTGGAACCTTCGGGAATCTTCTGGAATCTTCTGGGACGTCGGTCTCGGGCGTCACAACACCGTCGAGGCGGTGGTTCTCGACCACCTCGAGGCCGGCGTTGAGCTGGTGCGGGCGGAAGTCGACTGCGGGGGAGGCGTTGAGGCCGTCACAGCAACCAACGTAGCGGTGCATGACGGTGGTGCGGCGCAGCGTGAGGGTGACCTGCGGGGTGGGCTTGCCGGCCTCGACGACGACCAAGAGCACGGGCGAGCGGACGAGGCGCAACGTTTGGCCCATCCGGCTGAGGTAGTCGGCGAGGAGCGGTGGGGTTTGGGTTGGAAGGGGAGGTCGTCGACGGTGGCGGTGGGGTTTGGGTTGGGGGCGGCGGCGGCGGCGGATCGAGATCCAGAGATTTGGGTTTGGGGCGGCGGCTGTGCTAGGGTTAAGTGGATCTGACGGCGCCCGCCTCCTCAATCTAGGGGCTCGCCGTGGGATAGAAGGTGAGGGCAGGTGGAGAGGATAGGAGGGAGAGGGCGGAGGTCGCCAGTGGAGTGGAGGTCGCGGGTGGAGTGGAGGTCGCCGGCGGTGGCTGGGTGGGTGGGTGCGGCGGATGTGGAGGAGAGGAGAGGAGAGGTCGTGGGGTTGGGGAGGAATGGGTAGGTTAGGTTAGGTCGTGGGGTCGGGGGGTGGCTGCGGATCTGGTCGTGGGTTCGGGGGGTTGGATGGACGGGTGGATGGATGTATGGATGGACGGATCTTCGCCATGTCATCGATCCATACCATATTTGTATCCACCAATCAAAATTAAGGTTCTGTAAAAAAAAATTGTTGTTTTTCTTATAGTTTTTATTCTCTTATTCAGGGCAAACATTCAACATATTAACAACTTATAGTTTGTTAAAATAAATCAATATAGTGCACTGTTGTTTTGGACGAAAAAATCATTTTCCATTTTTCGAGTGCCCAAAAGGAGGTTTTTTTGTGAAGGACCTCCCAAATAATTGTTGCAAAATTTGACCAAATCATTTTTCTAAAATACTAGGACATATTTAATGCACAATTGACAAAATGGTTGGGTGTAAAAAGTTTTGATCCACCTCTCGTGAAAAAGACAAATTTCCGCCGATTCAGTTGGAAGCGGGTCAAATTTGAACTGCGGCTGCCTTGTAGTTTGCTATTTATTTTTTCCAAAAATCATTTCTAGGTACATAAGTATCTATTTAATCAGAGAAACACCAAAAAAATTCCAAGATTCAACCACTAGCTAGGAACGGTCATTCCCGCCGTTTTGACCGCATTTTGAAACGGGCATAAAAAATTCAAAAAAAAATCAAAAAATTGGAAAACATTCGCATTGTGTCATTATATATGACCAAGTTACCAGGAAAAATAATAAACTTGTAATACGGCAATTCTTATTAAAAAGTGTTCTCAGAAATGAGCTATCATGCGTGAAGATCCATGGCTTTCAGGGCAAATGATCAATCCTATGGCCACATTCATAGCATAGTTTGTTCAAATGATCTCATATTGTGCACAAGGGTGGATCTTGGAATGGCAAACAATATTGCTTAAGGAAGTTTTCATTTTCTTTGGACGAAAAAATCATTTTCCATTTTTCGAGTGCCCAAAAGGAGGTTTTTTTGTGAAGGACCTCCCAAATAATTGTTGCAAAATTTGACCAAATCATTTTTCTAAAATACTAGGACATATTTAATGCACAATTGAAAAAATGGCTGGGTGTAAAAAGTTTTGATCCACCTCTCGTGAAAAAGAGAAATTTCCGCCGATTCAGCTGGAATCGGGTCAAATTTGAACTGCGGCCGCCTCATAGTTTGCTATTTATTTTTTCCAAAAATCATTTCTAGGTACATAAGTATCTATTTAATCAGAGAAACACCAAAAAAAATTCCAAGATTCAACCACTAGCTAGGAAAAGTCATTCCCGCCGTTTTGACCGCATTTTGAAACGGGCATAAAAAATTAAAAAAAAATCAAAAAATTGGAAAACCTTCGCATTGTGTCATTATATATGACCAAGTTACCAGGAAAAATATTAAACTTGTAATACAACAATTCTTTTAAAAAAGTGTTCTCAGAAATGAGCTATCATGCGTGAAGATTCATGGCTTTCAAGCCAAATGATCAATCTTATGGCCACATTCATAGCATAGTTTGTTCAAATGATCTCATATTGTGCACAAGAGTGCATCTTGGAATGGCAAACAATATTGCTTACGAGCATCTCCAACAGCCGCGCTATACTAGCGCCACGCCCTAAAAAAGGCAGTTTTAGCGCGCGCGCAACGCGGCGGGCAGCTCCAGCGGGCGCGCAAAAACGGCGCGCGCGCCATTTGCAATGCAGCGCGTTGGCCGAAACGCAATCCCGCGCCAGTTATTTGCTGCGCTGGCTCGCGCGCGCGTGACTCTCCCGCGCTCGCTCGCTCCCTCCTCTCTCTCTCTCGCGACCGCGCTGCTGCCTCCATCCGGCCGCGCCGCCGCCGCCGCTCGCGCCCCCGGCGACCTCAGCGCTTCCCCGGCCTATCCCGGTGCCGCCTTCACCGCCCGCGCCCGCCGGCGACTCGCGCTTCCCGGTCTGCCTCCGCTGCCAGCCGCCGCCCGCGCCCGCCGGCGACCGTTCAGGCGCTTCGCCGGCCTCCCCGCGCCGCTGCGCTTCCGCCCCACTCCCTCCTAGTCCGACCGGACCTCGCGCGCCACCGACATCCGAGGAACAGCGCCCGAGGGCTCGCTGTCGCGCCGCGCCCGCAAGGTGTTCGACAAAACACCTACAAGGTATGTATTGCTCCAAACTGAATTTGGTGCATATTTTGAATTGTAGTTTTGATAGTATAGTATTGAACATTGTAGATGAGTTCGTCGCATGATTCTTCCGAAGATGAATTTGATATGGAAGAGGAGGAGGATCTTGCAATGATCATAGCTATGCATATCAATAAAAAACCGAAGCACGGTGGTTCGGTTATGGGTCGGGAAATTTTTTGGAGAGATAGGATTGATGCCCATAACAGATTGATGAAGAACTATTTCGTGGAGAATCCCACATACCCGGAGTCGTATTTTCGTCGCCGGTTTAGGATGAGCACAGACTTGTTCAAGCGCATTGCAGAGAAACTAGCGATTCATGACCGGTTTTTCCAGCAAAGGAGGAATGTTGCTGGAGAGCTCGGGCATAGCACCTTTCTGAAGGTGACAGCCGCTTTGCGTATGTTGGAATACGGTATCCCGGCCGATCTAGTTGATGATCACTTGGCTATGGGTGAGAGCCAAGCCATCATGTGTGTCAAGCGCTTTGCAGTGGGAATTGTGCAAGTGTTTGGCGAGGAGTATTTGAGATCTCCCACTGCTGAAGACGCCACAAGGCTATTGGCGATGAACAAATCTCGCGGCTTTCCTGGCATGCTTGGCTCAATAGATTGCATGCATTGGAGTTGGAAGAGTTGTCCAAAGGCATGGCATGGGCAATTCCACGGCCAAAAAATGGGTTCCACTATAATCCTTGAAGCGGTGGCCGATCAAGAGACTTGGATTTGGCATGCATTATTTGGAATGCCTGGATCTTTGAATGACATCAATGTTGTCAACCGGTCACCACTGATGAATAAGATTGCGAATGGTGAGTTGCCACCGGTGCAGTTTGTAGCAAATGGCCATACGTACAACTATGGCTATTATCTAGCGGATGTCATCTATCCAAAGTGGAAAACCTTCGTGAAGCCGTTGAAAAAGCCAGAAGGTAAGAAAAATCTTGATTTCCATAATGCTCAGGCGGCTGCTAGAAAAGATGTGGAGAGAGCATTTGGGATTTTGCAAGCCCAATTTGCTATTGTGAGAGGACCGGCTAGATTTTGGGATCAAAAAATGCTTTGGTACATCATGCACGCTTGTGTGATCATGCACAACATGATCATCGAGAATGAGCGTGGCCAAGATTTAGACTACTCACAGTATGAGCTCTTGGGACATCCCGTGCGAGTGCGACGGAGGGCTGAAAGGGTAGCCCGTTTTGTTGCCTCCTATCCTGCCATTCGGCGTCCCACAATGCACAATGATCTTCAGAAGGATCTGATTGAAGAGTGGTGGGCATGGCATGGACGACAAAGAGCATGATTTCATTGCATTATGTATTGTATTGTTCATGAACTATTGGTTGTGTTTATTGCATTATTTGTTGTACTGAACGATAAACTATTTGTTTGAGTTGTAATAACTATTTATTGTTCATTTATTTTGTTTGTTTGATTGTTTTTCTTCTATTTGTTGAATTGTATATGTGGTTTGTGCTTGCTGCGCGCGCTGCATTTTTGGGCACCGCCGGAGCGGCGCGCGCGCGCTGCATTATAGCGCTACTGCTGGAGCCAGCGCTGCGCGGCGCGGCTAACCAGCTGAAGCGCGCGCGGCAAATGCGTTTTTTGGGCGCGGCGCGTAGCGCGGCTGTTGGAGATGCTCTAAGGAAGTTTTCATTTTCTTTGGACGAAAAAATCATTTTCCATTTTTCGACTGCCCAAAAGGAGGTTTTTTGTGAAGGACCTCCCAAATAATTGTTGCAAAATTTGACCAAATCATTTTTCTAAAATACTAGGACATATTTAATGCACAATTGACAAAATTGTTGGGTGTAAAAAGTTTTGATCCACCTCTCGTGAAAAAGACAAATTTCCGCTGATTCAGTTGGAAGCGGGTCAAATTTAAACTGCGGCTGCCTCATAGTTTGCTATTTATTTTTTCCAAAAATCATTTCTAGGTACATAAGTACCTATTTAATCATAAATACATGGTTTGGTGGCGATACGTCGAGGTTTGGGCGGTGGTCGAGGGCCCCAACTCTAGAGCGCGTAAACTCGCATGCCCGCTGTGTGGTCACCGCGTGACTGTGGCGTTGCCATGTGTTCTGGGCGGCCTAGGCATGTCTAGTGGGTTGGCCACTCCCCAGGTAGGTGCTAGGAAGAAAATTACAACATAAGATTCTCACGAGGAGACCGATCGATGCTCAAACATGAATTAGCAGCCAAGTGTTTGATTAGCGATACGGAAAATGCACATGGCTAATGGGCGTGAGTTTTGGTTGAGGATGATCAGTTACTAAGAAGACCGTCTTCACAAATTTTCAGCTCAAAAGGAGGAGTCTAGGTGGTACTTGCTTTGCAAAGTACCACACTGGACATAAATACGAATGTTGAAGATGGGCTCAAAATAATGAATGGATTGAGCTGGCATTTGGTGGAGGATAGTTATTTGGGCATAGGAAAACACTATAGAAAATGGATACCATTCGGAAATGCCAAAGTGGTACTTCCTTCACAAAGTGTTTTTTTGAACAGAATAGGAAAATGAATATTTTTGAATTATTTTTGAACTAGGCAAGGAAGGTTTTTTACATATTTGACGAAGATATGACCCAAAGAATTTATGAGATTTTTTGGGGAATTTTGGGAATGACAGAAATATAGGTTGCTTCACAACCTAGGACAAAAACTGCCACATGGACATGACACATAAGCAAAACTGATGAGGTGGCGCATAGTCGTAGCAACCCACCACAATTTACAAGGTTATGACCATCTATATTGGTCATGATCAGCTAGAAATAAGGCAGTGAACCAGTGCTATCTGCTTTATGACCATTTCGTGTAAGGAAATTATGACCTTTCTGAACAAAATGGTCGTTATAGTTTAGGGTTTGGAGCCCCCCGAACAGCTTTTGACCAATTGATCTGAAATGGTCATAGATCTATGACCAATTCTTCCAGGGTCACTAACAAAAGGTCATAAGTTGACATATTTCTTGTAGTGTTTAGGCCCAACCCGGTCAAGAGCAAATTGAATATTTTGATTAAAGAAATTGATATGTATAAACAAGCTGACAAGGTATGAAAATCAAGCCAACCTAACTGGTGAGGTAACTATTTACATTGGTGGGAGTACCTAGAACTCATTTAGATGAGATATAATTTGGTCTCATTCACCTGGAAAACAAAAACAGATACAACCCACGCCAGCACACACGCATCTTATAGCATCATATCCAATGACTATAAAAGGTGAATGAGACCAAATTATATCTCATCTAGATGAGTTCTAGCAAAACTGTATATTGGTTGTCAGTCTTTCTCTCGTGAATATTCCATAATACAACTTAACTATATTTCTATAACTTATGTTTGTAGTAGATTAATCAGTTTTGCTAAAACTCATTTAGATGAGATATAATTTGGTCTCATTCACCTTTCATACCCATTGGATGTGATGCTATAAGATGCGTGTGTGCTTACATGGATTGTATCTGTTCTTGTTTTCCAAGTGAATGAGACCAAATTATATCTCATCTAGATGAGTTCTAGATTAATTCATGTGTTTGATTTCATGGTCTAATATAAATTTTATTTGGGTAGACAAGCGTTACGGGTCAAGATGAATTTTATTGAGAAAAAAGCACGATCCCTTGTGTGTGCGCGCGTCCGCACGTGCAGGGCATGCCATATTATCATGTCATTTCAATACAAATTTCAAAGAAACTTCCAGTTATCCAACTAGACGAGTAGAATATAACACATTTATCCACCATTCAGCGACATGATAATCGTTAGGTTATAAACTCACAAAAGCCTCATATATATATGGAGGGATGAGAATTTGTCCTTTACAAAAAAACATGTTTAAGAAAATCTTGCATGGTCAAGGGGTATTGTTTAAAAAACCGGAAAACAACACAAGATTACTTTTAACATGGCATGGTGTCTAAACAAAGAATGCCAGAAATGTAAACAAAGAATTCTAGACTAATTTTAGCAACATTGTTATGTGGTTAAATAGAAAAATATACTTAATTAATATTGTACTTAGATACCTTATAAATAAGTACAAATTTTAATGTTCATGTGCCTATGACTCCAAATGGGGCACCAGAATTGGAGGCTCACTTGGACAGAGTAGAGCTTTTTCGAGCACACCAAAGGTGTCAATTTTTTGACTATTTACTATAAGGTGACAACCCTACGGTCCTTTATTCTAGAAATTCTTGCCGAGACCTGTTTAAATTTGCTCCCACCGGGAGTCGAACCCAGGACCTGGTGTGCTCTAAGTTCGCTGCAACCACAAGGCTACACGCTCATTCTCCATCAAAGGTGTCATTCCACATCAGCAAATGAGTTCCTAGAGTGGTTCAAGATATTTTTTCAGACCCTTGGTTGTGGTAGCTACAAAATCTTCTGTAGAGCTATTCTCAGGTTTTCTTGAGGACAAGACCATAATGGTCAATGAGAAGTCAAAGATGATGGAGAAGGGTGAGACAAATGAGTGTGTGAGGGAGATGCACATTGTCTCGTAGGTTAAGCACCAAAATGTTGTGAGGCTACTCAATTGCGGCCTTCAAGTGGAGGTGTCAATGCTGATCTACGGGTATGTGTTGAACTACACATTCTACCACTTTATCTGTGTCAATGAGCTTAACACCGACACGACCATGGATAGTAGACAGATGCATACATTGGCAAACATTCACTCATCGACCTACATGTCGATCCTCCACTAATAAGTTAAGAAGGGCAACATCCTCCTTTAGAGAAATATCAGTAGCAAAGTGTTGAACCAAGGGGGCATCAAAGATGGCATCAAGTGACAAGGCTAAGGCCGCAACATTGGTGTAGGGGACAAGAGTCTCGTGTCACTCTTAGTGTTGGCCATAAAGGTAATGAGCTCTTGGACTGCCAGGTGAGGAAGGAGATGGGACCCGCGGTACTTGAAGAAGTCACACACTTTGTGACACGACACATGAGCATGAGCCGGGAGGACCGGTTGTTGAAGAAGCACGTCGCAGAGAGGTACCAGCGATAATCGTGTGGTTACTGGTTAGGATGGCAGTGGTGGTCAAAGGGGAAGTTGGGCCAAGGTAGAGTTCCTTTTTATAATCAGGGCCAACATAGAGTTTGCTTGGTGGGGAGGAACAACGTAGCTTGTAATTGGGGTATATTGTTGTGCCATTTTTTTGGGTAAGTGTTTACAACCGGTGCGCCGGCTGAAACTTAGCGCCGGACGCACCCACGCGTCCAGTGAAGCCCCGCACCGCTCTATCCCTTTCCCTTCCTTATCTTCTCCTCCATTCCAGATTTTTCTGGCCACAAATTCCCACCAGCCACAAATCCCCACCGGGGCTACCCACCTCTCCCTCTGCCACCTCCCCTCTCCATTGGCGCTGCCTACCTCTCCCTCTCCTTCTTCCGCCTCCTTCGCCATGGGCACTCCTCACCTCTCCCCTCCTTCCACCTGAAGCCATGCTAGCTGGGGGACCCCGTGCACCGTGCTGCGACGAGCAGCGGGAGGGGCTGGACCTCCGGTGGCCGAGCTGCGACGGGCTTCTCCAGCATTGATCGGCAACTTCGACCCAAGCTGCAACCGTCTGCATCTGGTGCTAGAACCAGTGAGTCCTGGTGCTGGAACTTGCTTCTTTTTTTGCTACAACCATGTTTTGTTTTTGCTGGAACTGGTCCATGTTTTTGCTACCACCCACCCGCCCAATTTTTTGCTACCAGATGATTTTTGCTGCAACCGATTAACCATTTTGCTACAACCGTTTTGATTTTTTGTTACTACCAGTGTTTGTCGATTTTTGCTACATCCATCTTCTGTTTTATCTTGTCTTTTTTGCTACAACCATATTTTGATTTTGCTGGAACTGAAGACATTTTTTGCTACATCCACCACGGCGGTGTTGCTCAACGGCGGCAATGGCTATTTTTTTTGCTACAACCGTCTCGGATTTTTGCTACTACCGGAGATGCCATTTGCTACCACCGGAGTTTTTGCTACTACCAGAGTCTTCCTGGAAGCATCATGAGTTTTTTGCTACCACCCTTTGTTTTTGTTGGAACCATCCTAAAAATTTGCTACCACCGTCTTTTGATTTTGCTGGAACTGACATTTTTCGCTTCGGTGTCGGCGGTGAAGGCGGGTGGTGTTTTGGTTCGCTAGCGGCGGTGAGGCTGCGAGCGCCGGCGACGAGCAGGGGCAGCAGTGGTCCAAGCGAGAGCCCGCAGGCCAGCGTGCGGGATCCCGCGAGCGGCGGCGGCGCTTGCTTTATTTTCTCCTCTTTTTTCCCGTGGGGGAGGATGACGATAGGAGATGCGGGATAGATATGACGGTTATGCGCATCTAGATCGAGCGGCTCTGGTTTGACCGGCCGAAACGTTCCACCGGTGCGCCGGCGCAGAGTACTGGCCTTTTTTTTTTTGCAAAACATCATGAAGTTTCGGGCATGCTATCTTGGATCCAGGATAAGATTAGTGAGGCCAATGAAACGACCTTGCACTGGATATCCCCTGGCACTCTACCTAAGATCAGACCGAGTAAACTGATAATCACTCTATTTGCAAGAGCTAAATATGCTTGTGATACCCTTTCTTTGCCCATCAAACCAATTATCTTTTTCTCCTTTTCTCTTATATTTTATTTTGTTGGTCTTATACTTTTTACCTCTTCTCTTCTTCTTTTATTTTATTTTTTATTCTCTGTACATTCCTTTCATTGTGTGTAACTAATCGATATTCTTTTGATGTAATATTAGAAAATATCCATCTTTCATAATTTTTTAGGGCACATATGATCTTTATATTACCTATTTCTCTTCGTTTGGGCAACGAAAAAAAAGATCATACATGTAGGTTTGTCACGTGGAATATGGACCTTGGTTAATATACTCGGTAGGTAACATGAGCTTGCAGAGCTACAAGATACTGATTCCTCCGTTCATGAGCTACACATTCAACGCCTCTCCGGGCTACCGTGGATTGGTAATCAAACGCCCACGCCTAACTAGCTCCTTGCTAGCTCGTGCACGGGTATGCACTTTTGCTATATATACATCCCGAGCTGTGTCTGCCTAGAACACAACACAACACCAAGAGGGATGGCCTCCAAGGCATTCCCAGCTCTGGTCCTTCTGGCCCTCGTCTGCGTCCAGCTTGTGGTCGACGGCTATGCCCAGCCCTACATCGGCGGCATCAGGGGAGGAGGAGGATCTGCTGCCGGACTGCGGCCACCAACTTACACCACTACCCATGGCCATTCCTCCACCATTGGTAATCTATTGCTGTAACCTATCTCTCATGATTTTAGTCATTAATAAACGACTTCATTTATCATATCATGACATGTGGTAACTTGTCCCTGGTTCTGACTCTTGTTTTGTTTGGGTTGGGAACATGGCAGGAGGATACGATGGGACCGGAAGGCGTTCAGCCGTGGAAGAAGAGAAGGCATTCATGATGCACAGCCAGACGGCGCGCGACCGCCCGCTTCCTATCCCGCCTTCCGGTCAGTAGAACATGAAGCGCAGCCGAGCTTGAGACCAACAGCCCAGTGCTAAGAATAAATTTGTGTGAAGTTGTCCTATTTGCAGGGTGACTCTGTTTCTGTCATCAGGGGTGTAAATGCAGAGTAGGCCAAAATACTATCTGTTGAAAAAGTTGGGACTTCACAGTGCTACATATAGTACAAGTTTATCCCGAAATTTCGTTTACATCTTACCAAAAGTTTGTCTGATAAATGTTCATGGTCGAAATTACAATGACCACTCGAACGAAACTATGAGCTGGATTCCGGACCAACGGTGAGATAAGGGGGTGCCTAGGCCCTCCCAACTATGAGAACCATTTTCTCCTTGAGAAGATCACGGGTATATCCCAAAAGAAAGGCCGGTATCTACATCTCGTTTCCTCCCTTTGGCAGATACAAAAACCATCGATTTCTAACTAAAATTGACAATAACTAGAGGCAGAAATACAACACTACGTTTTTAGTGTATAGACAGAAATATGATCAATGTGACACCTTCGTGCTGACCCCTTTTAGCAAAAAATCAATCCTGTTTTATGTAAAAACATGGTGAATCTTCACATTTTGTGTGCATGCAGATAGATTCTCAAGGAAAAATGTACAATCTTAGTCACTTCTTATTACCAAGTGGTAGTTTAACTACTACTAAAACCATTGACGTAACAAGAAGTTGCTTTCAATTCCTCAAAAAAATTGTGTTTCCAACATGTCTCAGGTGTTCGGGAAGATCGCACTATCATTCGTAACGTAAGAAAATACTGGGTATGATATTGAGAAGAAGAAAGTAACAGCTGTGTTATGATATTACATCATGGTGCAGTAGGGGAAATTGCAAAAATTAGGGACCCATTTGGATTAAGGGAGGTTCATATGAATTATGCAGAAGTTCAATCCACAAGATTTTTTTTGTACAAAGGGAGTTTGGATTAAAGGCATGAGCACACCGCAAACTCCTGTATTTTAATTTTTTCCATGATTAAAAAAATCATGATATCCTAATATTTTCTTTAAATAAAGGCAAAAACTTTGCCCCTTCTTATTAATTAAGGAGTTCTACAGAAGAACCAAAACCACACATACCACTACAAACATTACTACTCTCGCGGTATCAAGGATCGTAAGTGCTTCACGCCCATAACCCGAAGGAAAGCCTCATGCTTGATTTTTGTGAAGACCGTAGTATGCTTGGGGGAGATACCACGAAAGACACTTGTGTTGCACTCATTCCAAATTTCCTAGTCGTGGGCAAGAAGAGGGAGAACATAGCCCTGCACCTAAAGCTGTTTGGGAGGCACACTGATGTCCACCACTCTTTGACCAAGGTGAAAACGCTGCTATAGAGTTGAGATCTAAGCCATCCAAGCAAAGGCAAGACTGAATCACCCTCCAGTTGTGCAAGGAGTACCAGCATTTGAAGAAAAGGTGCATGTATAACCCC
>LR738714.1:675031391-675100226 GCA_902687465.1 Secale cereale | reverse complement strand
CCCCCCTTTCAACTTTGCGCAATTGACAAACCTTGCAATTTGGCCAACCTCGATGTTGCAACCTATCGACCGTCTAAATCCTATCTTGAAGCACAAGCCATGAGGAGACACTCGGTTTTTTCCAGACCATTGGATCCATGGTAGTAGGGACGAGATCCTAAATTGGACCCAGTAGGACGAGCCCATATCATAAACCTCAGAGGCATTTATCCTCCAAATGTTCTCATCCAAAGTGTGTTCTTGAGCTGAACGGTGGCCACCCTCCCACAAAGAGACACAAAATCAAGTATGTGTTGGGCGGTGCTAATTTTGGAGGTGTTAATGAAGCGAATCTAATTACCATTTTCCAAGGCCCTTTGTATGCAACCTTTAGTGGCCCGAGAGATGAAGAAGATGGAGGGCTCTATCCTTAGGCTTGGCATATCCTAACCACGACGAGTGCCAGAACATGTATGTCTTCCCGTCGTTGATGTGGTGTCACTTGCATCATAAAACAGGTCCATGTCCTTTTCATGACAAGGCAAACCAAGGCCAGCCCAGGTTCTACTCGAGTCTTTTTACTCCCACCACGCAACCTGAGAGCTCGAGAGAACTTGTCCAATTCGAGGATGACCAGCCCTCCTAGAGATGTCGGCATGCACACTATCTCCTTCACTTGTTGCACATGTTGTAATTTTTTCACCATTTACTTTTTTGAAAGATTCAGTGTTCTTTGGTTTTTCATTGATTTCATATAGAAGAGCTTACAAAGGGTGATCAAGTGATAGGAAGAATGAAAAGAGAGAGAAAAATAATAGCTAGTCTCCAAACCTCGCAAGCATTTCGCCTTCGAATGATCTCATTTGGAATGTGTTCTTTCAGGACGGTGGCCACCCTCTCACAAAGAGCCATAAAATTAAGTATGTGTTGCACAGTGGTAATTTTGGAGGTGTCAATGAAGTGAATCCGATCATCATTTTCCACGGCCTACGCAACCTTTAGTGGTCATGGCAGATGAGGAAGATGCAGGGCGCAATATCCATAGGTCTGGAACCTCGTAGCCACGGTGAGTGCAAGAACTTGTCCATCTCCCCGTCGCCCATGGTGGTGTCAGCGACATCATAAAGCAGGTCCATGTCCTCATCATGACAAGGCAAACCAAGGCCACCGATGGTCTAATCAGATCTTTCCACTCCCACCACGTCCAACACAACATGAAGGCTCCAGAGAACTTGTCCAAGTCGAGTATGCCCAGCCCTCCCAAAGATGTCGGCCTGCACACAATCTACTTGTTTCTCATGTTGTACATTTGTCCACCCTTAAGCAACATGATAATCATTATATTATAAACTCATCTTAAAATCCCATATACTATAATCTATTTCCTTTATTATTGTACTTAATCATACATGAGAAACCTCCACTAAGATATTTGTTGAACTCCATTTTTTTTACATATTCTTATGCTGAGATATCTACGAATATTGCAGTATACAAAGACACACGTATATACTATAATTTGCGAAAGTGTCATAGATTAATAGGTGGAAGGATGAGATTTTGTTCTTTATGAAAACCTGTTTAAGGAAATCATGTATTAGAAAATGTAAACAACTTCTGCTACAAGACAAAATTTAATCTTCATGGCGTGCGTGTATTTTTAGTGATAGACATTAGAAATGTAAACAAGAATGATATATTATTCTTAGCAACACTTTATATGCTTAAGTTGAAAAACATATTGTTTAATTTTGTACTTGCAATTAAGTACACAAGTTTAGTATAAATATAGTTTGTTTAAATACTTTCCAGACACAAAACCAGGCTAAGTCTATTCGAGTCGCATGATAGTTGGGGTCATGGAACAATTAAAGACGGATTCTTTGAGCTTTTCTCCTTCTCCTCCAATGTAAACTTCACCGTTAAATACTTTTTTCAAGCAACATATATTGTGGACAATTTTCATACTCCACTCTCAGCCCAGGCTCATCATCAATTTCAAGAACTGCAGACCATTTCCCAGTAAGTTCAGTTCAACACTCATTTTTATATATGAATATATACAAGGGGAAGCCAGTACACCTCCATCGAAATGTACAAAGAATTGACGAAAGGAGATCTTGATCCACCATTTTCAAGCAAATATGCAGAAATGTTGCTATGCTAAGGTAGAAAATCTTCTTCGGGATGCTGATGGATGGGAGTCAATAGAATGAACCTCGTACACAGAAAAAAAAATCATTCCGCCTGCCATCATATGACCGTGAACTCTACCAAAGTAGCACTAAGGAAACAATTATGCACCTTTTTGGGATTGTGACTTTGCTTTAAACTACTGGAACTCCATTCTTGGATACAAAAACATAGGTATTTTAGTTTTTGATGAGATCTTGCTCACAATTCAAGCTCTGCCTACGCCTATTGCCATGGAGATCACTATCATGGGTTGTTGGAATATCTGGATGGAAATAACTGGTAAAATCTCTAAAGCGCAACCAACATCAGTTCTCTCATTGAAAGCCTCACTTAAGTTTGATCTGCTTTTGGTCAGACACAAAATCAAAGACAAATTTGAAGCTCAACTATCTAGTTGGATTGACTACTTTTAAAATTAATCCACCATTTTACCCCTGAGTTTTACAAAAATAGGAGTAGCCCGAGTTATTTGTTTTTGTTCTCTGTACTTTTTGTACTTTGTAAATACTTTATTCTAGTAAAATTAGGGTAGAACGAGTGTTTTACGATTTCGGTTCTGAAAATGGGCATGAGATGGACTTCACTTCGCCCCGAACGTCATGTCATGTTACTAGGTTATCCTCATCGAGGCCGAGTGGGTCAGCTACTACAACTGTGTGTTCTCAGCTGCATCGGCAAATTTGTCGTGCCCATTTGGCTTTAATGGACCATTAAAAATGCCATCATCTAATTTATCTGACTTCGCATGGGGAGCACATGTGCTATCATTTCTTTGTTGCTACTAACTACATCAAAATTAATCCAACTTTTCTAAGGGATTTGGTGGAAATCTATATTTCAGCAAACTTATGTGTAATGCAGATTTGTTTTAAAATGTTTTTGTAGAAGAACATTTTATTAATCTCATCATCAAATAGATACAACATCATAAGATTTCTTATAATTTACTATGTCATGTTAATACTTCGGTTTAATCAAATGATGAAATTAATTTTTTAACACTACAAGAAATATGTCAACTTGTGACCTTGACTATTGGTCACTGAAAGGTCATTGTTTTTCATTTGTGACCTTTTTTTGACAAAAAACAGATGGTCAAAAGCTGAGGGTCGTAAACTGAAATTAACGACCTTCTCTGTGAGAAGGTCGTAGACGTTTACGACCAAAATATGCCTATTGTTTTGTTTTGGTCACTAGCAGCCTCTCCAGGCCACGTAGGCATCCGACTTGGCAATCTGATGTGGCACAAGAATCAGCCCGGTCCTATTCGATTTTCTACATGGGCCTAGCCCAACAATTCAACCTTTTTAATGTTTTTTCCCTGTGCTTTTATTAGCTACATGGGTCTGACCCAGTAATTCGGCCCATGTATTAGTTTTTAGGCAAGCCCTTTTAATATATGTATTTTATGTTAATTTCGGTTAGCTACATGGGCCTGGCCTACAATTTGGCCTTTTTATTTTCTAGCGCACAACATTTTGCAGTCAATTTATTTTTTATTTCCAGCTTTTTTCCCAGCTCCAGTTTACAGATGGGTCCCAATGGTCAGAGTCATGTTCTTCAAATTTTGATATTCCAGTAAATAAAAACAAATATTTGAATCGGAACTAACTGAAAATACAAGTAATACTTCAACAGATCAAAAAACCAAATTTGGCACATTACAGTCAAACATAGTTCACACCATGTTTATAATCGAACATACTTCACATCAGGTTTACAGCCACCAAGAACACAACTAAATATCAAAATATAACTATATATCAAAGTATAACTAGCTCCAATGAGCTAGAACTCAATGCTTCTTCACTTCTTGGAGCCCACGGCGAAACACGAATGAAGTACATCATCTGCAAGTTATCAAACAATATGGTTAGGAGCAAAATAAAGGCAAATCTAAAAGCATGTTAACTTGTAGGCAGTGTGTGTGCATAAATAAAGAAAAACGAGCAAAATGAGGCATAGAAATCAGTGGATACAAGTAGTAACTATCAGCAGCAAGTAAATACTACTCCAATCACATCAGGTTTACAATCCTATAAATGCGACATTTTTATCATTGAAGCATAGAAGGACAAAGTATTGATTAGGCGAAGGAAAACAACAGTTTAAATCAGCTAATATATATTCTGCAGCACATAATACAACATCATGCAAATGCACTATAGACACTGAAAGAAGAAAACACATACCCACATTGTTATATATAGTTCTGCTAGGGATTTTTAAAAAATAATCAAATGCAAATAGGTAGAACACCAAGATTGGTTTCCGTACAAAAATAAACTACAGCTAAAGGAAGGGTAACCGATGAAGAAAAAATCCTGACATACAAAGGTAAGCTCATTGTGCATTTTCTTTTTCAATGTGATACACAATAAGCATAAGTAACCACCAAAATCTCTCAGTACCGATCATTAACTAGAGACCTCTCGGGGGCCAAATCCCTAACATCCATGGCATCGAATAGAAGAGTTGGTGTGCAAAGAAAAAGCGACTACCTCTCAGGGGTCGTAGACGGCGGCGATGACCCTGGTGTTGCCCATCTCAAACAGCGTCGACCCGTCGGCCCTGGAGAAGACGCCGACCTCGCCCTGAAGTGGTGGTCGACCTTGGGAGCGGCCATGGCGAGGGGAGGAGTGTGGGTGGTGGAGACGAGGTCAGCGTTGGGTGGAGGTGGCGGCGTTGGCTGGGGGCACCGGCGGTGGAGCTTTCCATGGGTGGGAGACAGAGGGAGACTGAGGCGGGGCGGCCGGGTGCCTCGATCCTGCAATAGCGCACAGATGTATTAGAGAATGAGATTCCATCACCGCTACTATAAAAACTATGGTACAAAAACTATAATAGCTGCAAATACTATGTTTAATATAATATAGAATATCTACAGATTAAATATTGCACATACAAAACAGCTGCAGGAGCTCTTATATCAGATCTGCTCATTTCAAAAAATATGATAACCAGAGTCATAGAATGAATAAACATATGTGTAGATATAGTGAATAGATTAGATAGAAGTACTGTACTACTGATCATGCAATTCTAACACATGAAGTGCATCATTCTAAATAAGATACTAGCTATCTTCAGGCTAGTAATGCAAGCAGTCCAATATTAACAACCATATTTCTAAAAAAATAAAAACAATCTTGCAATCTTGATATAACAATTCTATCTTTAGCAGTATCACACCATGGAGTGAAAATAAAATGAACTGTAAGAAGACGTCCGACGATGAAAAATTCTCTCCAAAATAGAGTGCAATCGAATCCTTAGGAAAAATGCCAAACGAAACCCATAGGATTCACACCTAACTATTTTACCATAGTTTATCTGCACAAATAGCCCAGTCTCTACAGTAAGGTAAACAATCATAATAGCAAGGACAATAAGTTCCTTATACTTGGCACAACTGTGAGGTGAAAGCACGGATCTGAGAAAAGAAGATTGATGCTGCTTTTTCTTAAACTAGCATAACAAGGATTATATGAATCGACAGTCTTTAGTAATAGAACTGTACTCATGACATGTAATAGAGCTTTCGTTGTACCATACAAGAAACAAAACTTCACCGCTGAAAATACATACAAAAGCTGTGCAAAGTTTACACGAGTTAAACATCTCCAGCTAACTATAGTAACAAAAAGTCTAGTTCAAACACGGTAACAGCTCCTCACTGCTGTGCTGGGGATGCTCACAAGATCCATCCTCCCAGCAGAATCCGGCTGAGATCGTGGCACAGTCATCTGTAGCCGGTCGAAGGCCTCGGTTTACGAAATGCGCGGGTGCAATGCAAAATGCAGGTCGAAATGGAGCCGATTCGTCGGTGTTTTGGTTCTTTTCTTGGGGTAGAGCAGCTTGTTGTAAGCGAGGTATCAAAATTGCTGCTTCTGTGGGTTGTAATCGGGAGGGGATAAGGGTTTGGGGGTTAGTTATACCTGCGAGGATTCGGGCGGCAGCACGGCGGAGAAGCCGTCGAAGACCTCGGTGGCGGTGCGGCCGCGCCGGTGGTCGACGAGCTTGGCCTGCGGGACGGTGAGCGCGACGGAGCCGGTGCCGGTGGGGACGAGGCAGACCCCCGGCGGCTGCTGCTTCTTGGGCGGCAGCGCCGGCGGCTCCTTGGCCTTGGCACGGCCTGCGGCAGGCCTGTAGCCGCGCTCCCGCTCCGGTGCCGGGAGGGCCCGGATGCGGAGGTACACCTTGAGGCGCTCCTTCCCGCCGCCGGCTGCGACGAGGTCGAGGAGGAGAGCACCGTGGCGGCGAGAGGAGCAGGAGGTGTTGGGGAACGTAGCATAATTCAAAAAATTTCTACGCCTTCACCAAGATCCAACTATGGAGACATCTAGCAACGAGCAAGTAAGAGTGCATCTACATACCGTTATGGAGATTGCGAGCGGAAGCTTTCAACGAAGCGTGGATGAAGTAGTCGTACTCTTCACGTTCTTCGTCACCGATGATCTAGCGCCGAACGGACGGCACCTCCGCGTTCAACACACGTACGGTGCAGCAACGTCACCTCCTTCTTGATCCAGCAAGGGGGGAGGAGAAGTCGTCAGAGATCCGGCAGCACGACGGCGTGATGACGGATGCAGTGGAGATCGCAGCAGGGCTTCGCCGGGCGCCCTGCGTGGGAGTATGGAGGTGTGACGGGAGGGGGAGAGGCGCCAGGGCTTGGGTGCGGCTGCCCTCTCCCCCCCACATATATATAGGGGCCAGGGGGGTCCGCCTGGACCCCCTGCAGATCCAATCTGCAAGGGGGCGGCGGCCAGGGGGGTTCCTTGCCCCCCAAGGCAAGTGGAGCCCCCCTCCCCCTTAGGGTTTTAACCCTAGGCGCATGGGGAGGTGGGCCCCCTAGTGGTGCGCCAGCCCTGAGGGCTGGACACTTCCCCTTGCGGCCTAGGGGCCCCACCGGGATGGGTGGCCCCACCCGGTGGACCCCCGGGGCCCCTCCGGTGGTCCCGGGATGCTCCCGGTGACCCCCGGAGATCACCCGTTGGCCGAAACTGGACTTCCTATATATCAATCTTTACCTCCGGACCATTCCGGAACTCCTCGTGACGTCCGGGGTCTCATCCAGGACTCCGAACAACTTTCGAGTTTCCACGTGCATTTATCTCTACGACCCTAGCGTTACCGAACCTTAAGTGTGTAGACCCTACGGGTTCGGGAGACACATAGACATGACAGAGACCACTCTCCGGTCAATAACCAACAGCGGGATCTGGATACCCATGTTGGTTCCCACGTGTTCCTCGATGATCTTCATCGGATGAACCACCGTGTCAAGGATTCACTCAATCCAGTATGTTATTCCCTTTGTCCATCGGTATGGTACTTGCCCGAGATTCGATCGTCGGTATTCCCGATACCTCGTTCAATCTCGTTATGGCAAGTCTCTTTACTCGATCCGTAATCCATCATCCCATGACTAACTACTTAGTCACATTGAGCTCATAATGATGATGTCTTACCGAGTGGGCCCAGAGGTACCTCTCCGTCATACGGAGTGACAACATCCCAGTCTCGGTTCGTACCAACTCAACAGATACTTTCGGAGATACCTGATGCGTACCTTTATAGCCACCCAGTTACGTTGTGACGGTTGGCACACCCAAAGTACTCCTACGGTATCCGGGAGTTGTACAACCTCATGGTCTAAGGAATAAATACTTAACACTGAAAAGATTTTGCATTACGAACTATACGATCTCGTGTTATGCTCAAGTTTGGGTCTTGTCCATCACATCATTCTCCTAATGATGTGATCCCGTTATCACTGACATCTCATGTCCATGGTCAGGAAACCGTGACCATCTGTTGATCAACGAGCTGGTAACTAGAGGCCTACCAGGGACTCATTGTGGTCTATGTATTCACACATGTATCGCTGTTTCCGTACAATACAATTCAAGCATGAATAACAGACAATTATCATGAACAAGGAGATATAATAATAATGCTTTTATTATTGCCTCTAGGGCATATCTCCAACAGTCTCCCACTTGCACTAGTGTCAATAATCTAGTTACATTGTGATGAATCGAACACCCATAGAGTTCTGGTGTTGATCATGTTTTGCTCGTGAAAGAGGTTTAGTCAACGGGTTTGCTACATTCAGATCCGTATGCACTTTACAAATATCTATGTCTCCATCCTGAACATAATTCCGGATGGAGTTGAAACGGCGCTTGATGTGCTTGGTCTTCTTGTGAAACCTGGGCTCCTTGGTAATAGCAATAGCACCAGTGTTGTCACAGAAGAGAGTCATCGGGCTTGACGCGCTTGGAATGACTCCTAGGTCGGTGATGAACTCTTTCATCCAGACTCCTTCTTGCGCTGCTTCAGAAGTAGCTATGTACTCCGCTTCACATGTAGACGCTGCCACCACGCTCTGTTTGCAACTGCACCAGCTGACTGCCCCTCCATTCAAAATATACACGTATCCGGTTTGTGACTTAGAGTCATCCAGATCTGTGTCGAAGCTAGCATCGACGTAACCCTTTACGACGAGCTCTTCGTCACCTCCATAAACGAGAAACATATCCTTAGTCCTTTTCAGGTACTTCAGGATGTTCTTGACCGCTGTCCAGTGTTCCGTACCGGGATCACTTTGGTACCTCCCCACCAAACTTATGGCAAGGTTCACATCAGGTCTGGTACACAGTATGGCATACATGATAGAACCTATGGCCGAGGCATAGGGAATGACACTCATCTTTTCTCTATCTTCTGCCGTGGTCGGCGACTGAGCCTTGCTCAATCTCATACCTTGCAAAACAGGCAAGAATCCTTTCTTTGACTGGTCCATATTGAACTTCTTCAATATTTTGTCAAGGTATGTACTTTGTGAAAGACCAATGAGGCGTCTCGATCTATCTCTATAGATTTTGATGCCTAATATGTAAGCAGCTTCTCCAAGGTCCTTCATTGAAAAACTTTTATTCAAGTAGGCCTTTACATTTTCCAAGAATTCTATATCATTTCCCATCAGCAATATGTCATCCACATATAATATGAGAAATGCCACAGAGCTCACACTCACTTTCTTGTAAATACAGGCTTCTCCATAAGTCTGTATAAAGCCAAACGCTTTGATCACCTCATCAAAGCGAATATTCCAACTCCGAGATGCTTGCACCAGCCCGTAAATCGAGCGCTGGAGCTTGCATACCTTGTCAGCGTTCTCTGGATCGACAAAACCTTCCGGTTGCATCATATACAACTCTTCCTTGAGGAAGCCGTTAAGGAATGCTGTTTTGACGTCCATTTGCCATATCTCATAATCATAGAATGCGGCAATAGCTAACATGATTCTGACTGACTTCAGCATCGCTACGGGAGAGAAAGTCTCGTCGTAGTCAATCCCTTGAACTTGTCGATAACCCTTAGCGACAAGCCGAGCCTTATAGATGGTCACATTACCATCCGCGTCTGTCTTCTTCTTAAATATCCATTTGTTTTCTATGGCGTGCCTATCATCAGGCAAGTCCACCAAAGTCCATACTTTGTTTTCATACATGGATTCTATCTCGGATTTCATGGCTCCAAGCCATTTATTGGAATCTGGGCCCGCCATCGCTTCTTCATAGTTCGAAGGTTCACCGTTGTCTAACAACATGATTTCCAGGACAGGGTTGCCGTACCACTCTGGTGCGGATCGTGCCCTTGTGGACCTTCGAAGTTCAGTAGTAACTTGATCAGTTTCTTCATGATCATTATCATTAACTTCCTCCCTTGTCGGTGCAGGCACCTCAGGAACAGTTTCCTACGCTGCGCTACTTTCCGGTACAGGAGGGGTGACTGTCACCTCATCAAGTTCTACTTTCCTCCCACTCACTTCTTTCGAGAGAAACTCTTTCTCCAGAAAGCATCCATTCTTGGCAAAAAAAACTTTGCCTTCGGATATGTGGTAGAAGGTGTACCCAATTGTTTCCTTTGGGTAACCTATGAAGACGCATTTCTCCGATTTGGGTTCGAGCTTTTCAGGTTGAAGTTTCTTGACATAAGCATCGCAACCCCAAACTTTTAGAAACAACAGCTTGGGTGTCTTGCCAAACCAAAGTTCATACGGAGTCGTCTCAACGGATTTCGACGGAGCCCTATTTAAAGTGAATGCGGCAGTCTCTAAAGCATAACCCCAAAAAGATAGCGGTAAATCGGTGAGGGACATCATAAATCGCACCATGTCCAACAGAGTACGATTTCGACGTTCGGACACACCGTTACGTTGAGGTGTTCCGGGCGGTGTCAATTGTGAAACAATTCCACAGCTCCTAAGGTGTGTGCCAAATTCATGACTTAAATATTCACCCCCACGATCCGATCGCAAGAACTTTATTTTTCTGTCACGTTGATTCTCAACCTCATTCTGAAATTCCTTGAACTTTTCAAAGGTCTCAGACTTGTGTTTCATCAAATAGATATACCCATATCTACTCAAGTCATCTGTGAGGGTGAGAACATAACGATAGCCTCCGCGAGCCTCGACACTCATTGGACCGCACACATCGGTATGTATGATTTCCAGCAAGTTGGTTGCTCGCTCCATTGTTCCGGAGAACGGAGTCTTGGTCATCTTGCCCAAAAGGCATGGTTCGCACGTGTCAAATGATTCATAATCAAGAGACTCTAGAAGTCCATCCGAATGGAGCTTCTTCATACGTTTGACACCAATATGACCAAGGCGGCAATGCCACAAGTATGTGGGACTATCATTATCAACTTTACATCTTTTGGCATCTACACTATGAATATGTGTATCACTACGTTCGAGATTCATCAAAAATAAACCATTGACCAGCGGGGCATGACCATAAAACATATCTCTCAAATAAATAGAACAACCATTATTCTCCGATTTGAAAGAGTAGCCATCTCGCATAAGACGAGATCCAGAAACAATGTTCATGCTCAAAGCTGGTACTAAATAACAATTATTCAGGTTTAAAACTAATCCCGAGGGTAGATGTAGAGGCAGCGTGCCGACGGCGATCACATCGACCTTGGAACCATTCCCGACGCGCATCGTCACCTCATCCTTCGCCAGTCTCCGTTTATTCTGCAGCTCCTGTTTTGAGTTACAAATGTGAGCAACTGCACCGGTATCGAATACCCAGGAGCTACTACGAGTGCTGGTAAGGTACACATCAATAACATGTATATCATATATACCTTTGACGTTGCCGGCCTTCTTGTCTGCTAAATATTTGGGGCAGTTCCGCTTCCAGTGACCCGTTCCCTTGCAATAAAAGCACTCTGTCTCAGGCTTGGGTCCATACTTTGGCTTCTTCCCGGCAACAGGCTTGCCAGGCGCGGCAACTTGCTTGCCGTCCTTCTTGAAGTTCTTCTTACCCTTGCCTTTCTTGAACTTAGTGGTTTTATTGACCATCAACACTTGATGTTCTTTCTTGATGTCCACCTCCGCTGATTTCAGCATCGAATACACCTCGGGAATGGACTTCTCCATCCCCTGCATATTGAAGTTCAGCACGAAGCTCTTGAAGCTTGGTGGGAGCGACTGGAGGATTCTGTCAACGACCGCTTCATCTAGGAGATTCATTCCCAGCTGAGACAAGCGGTTGTGCAATCCTGAAATCTTGAGGATGTGCTCACTGACAGAACTGTTCTCCTCCATCTTACAGCTGTAGAATGCGTCGGAGACATCATATCTCTCGACTCGGGCATGAGCTTGGAAAACCATTTTCAGCTCTTCGAACATCTCATATGCTCCATGGTGCTCAAAACGCTTTTGAAGCCCCGATTCTAAACTGTAAAGCATGTCGCACTGAACCAGGGAGTAATCATCACTACGCGACTGCCAGACATTCAAAACATCTTGGGCCGCATCGGGAGCAGGTGCATCACCTAGCGGTGCTTCTAGGACATATGATCTCTTGGCAGCTATGAGGATAATCCTCAGGTTACGGACCCAATCTGTATAGTTGCTACCATCGTATTTCAGCTTGGTTTTCTCTAGGAACGCGTTGAAGTTGAGGGAAACTGGAGCGTGGGCCATTTGTTCTACAAGAGATATTGTAAAGAATTTAGACTAAGTTCATGATAATTAAGTTCATCTTAATCAAATTTTAATGAACTCCCACTCAGAATGACATCTCTCTAGTCATCCAAGTGATACACGATCCGAATCGAGTAGTCCGTGTCCGATCATCACGTGAGACGGACTAGTCATCAACGGTGAACATCTTCATGTTGATCGTATCTTCTATACGACTCGTGTTCGACCTTTCGGTCTTCCGTGTTCCGAGGCCATGTCTGTACATGCTAGGCTCGTCAAGTGAACCCTAAGTGTATCGCGTGTGTAAATCTGTCTTACACCAGTTGTATGCGAACGTTAGAACCTATCACACCCGATCATCACGTGGTGCTTCGGAGCAACGAGCTTTAGCAACGGTGCACAGTTAGGGGAAACACAATACTTGAAATTTTAGTGAGAGATCATCTTATTTACTACCGTCGTTCTAAGTAAACAAGATGCATAAACATGATAAACATCACATGCAATCAATTAAAGTGACATGATATGGCCAATATCATCTTGCTCCTTGGATCTCCATCTTCGGGGCACCATGATCATCTTGTCACCGGCTCGACACCATGATCTTCATCATCATGATCTCCATCACCGTGTCTTGAAGAAGTCGTCACGCCAACTATTACTTCTACTACTATAGCTAACGTTTAGCAATGAAGTAAAGTAATTACATGGCGTTATTCAGTGACACGCAGGTCATACAATAATTAAGACAACTCCTATGGCTCCTGCCGGTTGTCAAGTTCATCGACATGCAAGTCGTGATTCCCTATTACAAAAACATGATCAATCTCATACATCACATATATCATTCATCACATCTTCGTTTTGGCCATACCACGTCACATAGCACATGCTGCAAAAACAAGTTAGACGTCCTCTAATTGTTGTTGCAAGTTTTACGTGGCTTCTATAGGATTTCTAGCAAGAACGTTTCTTACCTACGCCAAAACCACAACGTGATTTGTCAACTTCTATTTACCCTTCATAAGGACCCTTTTCATCGAATCCGATCCGACTAAAGTAGGAGAGACAGACACCCGCCAGCCACCTTATGCATCTAGTGCATGTCTGTCGGTGGAACCAGTCTCACGTAAGCGTACGTGTAAGGTCGGTCCGGGCCGCTTCATCCCACAATACCGCCGAATCAAGATTGACTAGTAACGGTAAGAAAGTTGAACAAGATCATACGCCCACAACTGCTTTGTGTTCTACTCGTGCAAGATGCTACGCATAAAACCTAGGCTCAGATGCCACTGTTGGGGAACGTAGCATAATTCAAAAAATTTCTACGCCTTCACCAAGATCCAACTCTGGAGACATCTAGCAACGAGCAAGTAAGAGTGCATCTACATACCGTTATGGAGATTGCGAGCGGAAGCTTTCAACGAAGCGTGGATGAAGTGGTCGTACTCTTCACGTTCTTCGTCACCGATGATCTAGCGCCGAACGGACGGCACCTCCGCGTTCAACACACGTACGGTGCAGCAACGTCACCTCCTTCTTGATCCAGCAAGGGGGGAGGAGAAGTCGTCAGAGATCCGGCAGCACGACGGCGTGATGACGGATGCAGTGGAGATCGCAGCAGGGCTTCGCCGGGCGCCCTGCGTAGGAGTATGGAGGTGTGACAGGAGGGGAAGAGGCGCCAGGGCTTGGGTGCGGCTGCCCTCTCCCCCCCACATATATATAGGGGCCAGGGGGGTGCGCCTGGACCCCCTGCAGATCCAATCTGCAAGGGGGCGGCGGCCAGGGGGGTTCCTTGCCCCCCAAGGCAAGTGGAGCCCCCCTCCCCCTTAGGGTTTTAACCCTAGGCGCATGGGGAGGTGGGCCCCCTAGTGGTGCGCCAGCCCTGAGGGCTGGACACTTCCCCTTGCGGCCTAGGGGCCCCACCGGGATGGGTGGCCCCACCCGGTGGACCCCCGGAGATCACCCGTTGGCCGAAACTGGACTTCCTATATATCAATCTTTACCTCCGGACCATTCCGGAACTCCTCGTGACGTCCGGGATCTCATCCGGGACTCCGAACAACTTTCGGGTTTCCACGTGCATTTATCTCTACGACCCTAGCGTTACCGAACCTTAAGTGTGTAGACCCTACGGGTTCGGGAGACACGTAGACATGACCGAGACCACTCTCCGGTCAATAACCAATAGCGGGATCTGGATACCCATGTTGGTTATCACGTGTTCCTCGATGATCTTCATCGGATGAACCACCGTGTCAAGGATTCACTCAATCCCGTATGTTATTCCCTTTGTCCATCGGTACGGTACTTGCCCGAGATTCGATCGTCGGTATTCCCGATACCTCGTTCAATCTCGTTATGGCAAGTCTCTTTACTCGATCCGTAATCCATCATCCCGTGACTAACTACTTAGTCACATTGAGCTCATAATGATGATGTCTTACCGAGTGGGCCCAGAGGTACCTCTCCGTCATACGGAGTGACAATATCCCAGTCTCGGTTCGTACCAACTCAACAGATACTTTCGGAGATACCTGATGCGTACCTTTATAGCCACCCAGTTACGTTGTGACGGTTGGCACACCCAAAGTACTCCTACGGTATCCGGGAGTTGTACAACCTCATGGTCTAAGGAATAAATACTTGACACCGAAAAGCTTATGCATTACGAACTATACGATCTCGTGTTATGCTCAAGTTTGGGTCTTGTCCATCACATCATTCTCCTAATGATGTGATCCCGTTATCACTGACATCTCATGTCCATGGTCAGGAAACCGTGACCATCTGTTGATCAACGAGCTGGTAACTAGAGGCCTACCAGGGACTCATTGTGGTCTGTGTATTCACACATGTATCGCTGTTTCCGTACAATACAATTCAAGCATGAATAACAGACAATTATCATGAACAAGGAGATATAATAATAATACTTTTATTATTGCCTCTAGGGCATATCTCCAACAGGAGGATGCGGGTGGGGAGGGGAAATGGCGCCATCCCATCCTGGTGGCCGGAGACCCTAGACAGGCCACACGCGCGTCGGGTCCGGACAGCTTGATGGAGCGTCGTGCTCGTCGGCGAGCAAGCCAGCCATGGTTGCTGGGCGGTGACGCCTCTATCTCCGGCGAGGCCGAGGCGGGCGGTGGTGAGCAGGGCCGATCGAGATCAGAGAGGGAGGGAGAGGGTTCGGGGTGGCGGCCATGGGTGCGTGGGGGCTGGGGATGAGGGAGATGGATCCGTGAGGTCCACTGCCATGGCTCTCCGATCCGCAAGACCGTCGCCGTGGTTTTGGATCTACGGGAAGGGGGGAGGATGGCGGCGGCGGCGTATGGGGGACGAGGGGTGCGATGGGGGAAAGGTCGGGATCTAAGCTAGGGTTTGGGTTGTGGGTGGGGATCCTCTTTTTTTGTTTTTTCTGTAGATTAGATGGATGGAGGGATGTGGGATGGAGAGATGGATGGATGGATGGATGGGCGCCATTTCATCAATCCACGGGAAGTGTTTTGATTGGTTGAGAAAGTCAATGATTTAAAATAGTTTCCAAGTACTAAAAATAGAGAGATTTTGTAAAGTATCTATCACAATTTTTTTGCAAAAGGGCACCACACAAATATTCATTAGAGTTAGACCACATTTTATGTATAAGGACCAATTTGTATGCATTTCTGATCTTTCTAGCTATTTTTAATCATTTTTCGAGTGTTTAAAAGGAGGTTTTTTTTAAGGACCTCCCAAATAATTGTTGCAAAATTGGACCAAATCATTTTTATAAAATACTAGGCCATATTTAATGCATAATTGACCAAATGGTTGGGCGTAAAAAGTTTTGATCCACCTCTCATGAAAAAGACAAATTTCAGCCGATCCAGTTGGAAGCGGGTCAATTTTGAATTGTAGATGCCCTGTAGTTTGCTCTTTATTTCTTCCGAAAATCATTTCTAGGTACATAAGTATCTATTTAATCAGGGAAACACCAAAAAAATACCAAGATTCAACCACTAGCTAGGAACGGCCATTCCCGCCGTTTTGATCGCATTTTGAAACGGGCATAAAAAATTCAAAAAAAATCAAAAAATTGGAAAACCTTCGCATTGTGTCATTATATATGACCAAGTTACCAGGAAAAATAATAAACTTGTAATAAGGCAATTATTTTCAAAAAGTGTTCTCACAATGAGCTATCATGCGTGAAGATTCATGGCTTTCAAGCCAAATGATCAATCCTATGGCCACATTCATGGCATAGTTTGTTCAAATGATCTCATATTGTGCACAAGGGTGCATCTTGGAATGGCAAACAATGTTGCCTAAGGGAGTTTTCATTTTGTTTGGACGAAAAATTCATTTTCCATTTTTCGAGTGCCCAAAAGGAGGTTTTTTTGTGAAGGACCTGCCAAATAATTGTTGCAAAATTGGACCAAATCATTTTTATAAAATACTAGGCCATATTTAATGCACAATTGACCAAATGTTTGGGTGCAAAAAGTTTTGATCCAACTCTCGTGAAAAAGACAAATTTCCGCCGATTCAGATGGAAGCGGGCAATTTTGAACTGTAGCTGCCTTGTAGTTTGCTCTTTATTTTGTACAAAAATCATTTATAGGTACATAAGTATCTATTTAATCAGAGAAACACCAAAAAAATACCAAGATTCAACCACTAGCTAGGAACGGTCATTCCCGCCGTTTTGACCGCATTTTGAAACGGGCATAAAAAATTCAAAAAAAAATCAAAAAATTGGAAAACCTTCGCATTGTGTCATTATATATGACCAAGTTACCGGGAAAAAATAATAAACTTGTAATACGGCAATTCTTTAAAAAAGTGTTCTCAGAAATGAGCTATCATGTGTGAAGATTCATGGATTTCAAGCCAAATGATCAATCCTATGGCCACATTCATGGCATAGTTTGTTCAAATGATCTCATATTGTGCACAAGGGTGCATCTTGGAATGGCAAACAATATTGCCTAAGAAAGGTTTCATTTTCTTTGGACGAAAAAATCATTTTCCATTTTTCGAGTGCCCAAAAGGAAGTTTTTTTGTGAAGGACCTCCCAAATAATTGTTGTAAAATTGGACCAAATCAATTTTCTAAAATACTAGGACATATTTAATGCACAATTGACAAAATGGTTGGGTGTAAAAAGTTTTGATCCACCTCTTGAGAAAAAAACAAATTTCCGTCGATTCAGGTGGAAGCGGGTCAAATTTGAACTGCATCTGTCTTATAGTTTGCTATTTATTTTTTCCAAAAATCATTTCTAGTTACATAAGTACCTATTTAATCATAAATACATGGTTTGATGGCGATACGTCGAAGTTTGGGCAGTGGTCGAGGGCCCCAACTCTAGAGCGCGTAAACTCGCATGCCCGTCGCGTGGTCACCGCGTGATTGTGGCGTTGCCATGTGTCCTGGGAGGCCTAGGCATGTCTAGTGGGTTGGGCACACCCCAGGTAGGTGCCAGAAAGAAAATTACAACACAAGATTCTCACGAGGAGACCGATCGATGATCAAACATGAATTAGAAGCCAAGTGTTTGATTAGCGGTACGGGAAATGCACATGGCTAATGGGCGTGAGTTTTGGTTGAGGATGATCAGTTACTAAGAAGACCGTCTTCACAAATTTTCAGCTCAAAAGGAGGAGTCTAGGTAGTACTTGCTTTGCAAAGTACCACACTGGACATAAATACGAATGTTGAAGCTGGGCTTACAATAATGAATGGATTGAGCTGGCATTTGGTGGAGGATAGTTATTTGGGCATAGGAAAGCACTGTAGAAAATGGATACCATTTGGACATGCCAAAGTGGTACTTCCTTCACAAAGTGTTTTTTAACAGAATAGGAAAATGAATATTTTTGAATTATTTTTTAACTAGGCAAGGAAGGTTTTTTATATATTTGACGAAGATATGACCCAAAGAATTTATGAGATTTTTTGGGGAATATTGGGAACGACAGAAATATAGGTTGCTTCACAACCTAGGGCAAAAACTACCACATGGACATGACACATAAGCAAAACTGATGAGGTGGTGCCTAGTCGTAGCAACCCACCACAATTTACAAGGTTATGACCATCTATATTGGTCATGATCAGCTAGAAATAAGGCAGCGGACCAGTGCTATCTGCTTTATGACCATTTCGTGTAAGGAAATTACGACCTTTCTGACCAAAATGGTCGTTATAGTTTAGGGTTTGGAGCCCCCCGAACAGTTTTTGACCAATTGGTCTGAAATGGTCATAGATCTATGACCAATTCTTCCAGGGTCACTAACAGAAGGTCACTAGTTGACATATTTCTTGTAGTGTAAACCAAAGACATTGACGAGTGACCACTTAAGATGAATACCCAATCTATAGTATTTGCACAAATACAATCCAGAGCTAAAAATTCCCTTTGGGGGCTAGTGGAAATCCCACCATAGAGACAAGATACCTTTAGTCACAGGTACACACTGATCGTTCATCTCCATCTACACTTATTTTTGCAATTCCTTCACATGAATCTAAGATAATGACTGAATATGGGATGTGTCATGTTTAGGACTCGGTGTCGACCTGTCCATGTCAATAATCATCTGCTTCAGGATAGGAAGCTCACCTAGACAAAGTAGAGCTTCTTCGAGCACGGTAGATGTGCCATCCCACAACGGTAGATGTGTTTTTACAATGGTTCAAGATATGTTTCATATCCTCAGCTGAATAGCTCATCATTTACGGCGGCCATAACATCCTCTATGAGGTGTTCTCGAGGAAAAGACCTTAGTGGCTATGAAAAGTCCAAGATGACAGAGAAGGATGAGAACAAGAAGTTCGCAAGGGATATACTCATTCTCTCCTAGGGCAACCACAAAAAAGTCTTGAAAATTCTTGGTTGTTGCCTTGAGGTGGAGTTGCAAATGTTGGTCTATGGGTGTCTCAAATGGCACCCTCAACAACTTCTTGCACTCCACGGAGCTTAACGCCGACATGACCATGGATAGTCAGCAGGGGCATTAGCATAAATATGCACTCATCGATCTAGCTGGCAATCCTCCATGGAGATGTCAACAAGGCCAACATCCTCCCGAGCAATTTTACTACCAAATTATTGGATTCGAGGCATCAAAGTTGGCGTCGGTGACACGGATAAGATCACAACGTTTGTGCACATGACCAGCGGGTACCTAGAACTAGAGTACCTCATGATGTTCCAATTTAGAGAAGAGTGATGTGTACAACTTTGGCATCATGCTTCTAGAACTCCTAACCAAGAAGAAGGTTATATGCTTCAATAGGCCTTAGGAGGGAAAGTCTCGTGTGTCACTTAATGGTGGCCGTGAATACTGAGTGCCACGATGAGCTCTTGGACTATATGAAAAAGGATATAGGAGCCGATGTATAGGAAGAGATCACACACTTTGTGGCACGATACATGATCATGAGCAAGGAGGAGCAGTTGTCGATGAAGGACGTCGTGGAGGATCGATCTTGATGAAGGACATCATAGAGAGCAAGTTGTGAAAATTGTGAGGTCAGTATGGGGCGGTGATTTGGTCAGAGAGAGGAAGAGCCTTCTTGGTGGGAATGAACAAGGAGATGTAGTTTACAAGTTTGGACCTGAAGACGTCCTTCACCTCAAAGGGGGTAGTACATAAATGTTTAGCTTGTTGATCTTCGTACTCCTTCCATTTGAGTTTGCAATGCAGGCAGTAGTTTTCAGGCCTTCAATTTGACTAAAAAAATTGTGTAATATGCCACCAATTGAAAACTTCATTCAATGCTCAATCAAATGATATATTTTTAGTCTTTTATAACACATGCTCCGCTAGTCAACTTGAAGGCCTAATCTTGTGCTGAATTATGATAATATAAGTTTTTTCTTCTAATATGTCATTTCTCCACCTAGCATTTATCCTATATCGCACAAAGAGCGAGGCCTATGAAACATCTATGAGCTCTTCGTGGAACCCATCTCAGGGAGCTGATACTCTCCCTTTATATGAGAACTAAATATTCTTCTGATATCCTTTCCTCAAGCCATCAAGCCAGTTATCTTTGTCTCTTCCTATCTTAATTTTTTTGTTGGTCTTATACTTTTTGCCTCTTTCTCTTATTCTTCTTTTACTTTTTATTCTTCGTTTTTCCCATGTGTTTCACCAATGGATATACCCTTGATGTATATCAGGAAATGTCCCTATTATATATTTTTATTCAGGGATATATGACCATTTCATTACCTCACATATTCGTTTGGGCACCAAAAGAAAATATTAATATAGGTATGTTTGTCGTATGGAATATGGACCAAGGTTAAAATAGGTCCGTGTCTGCGCTATTGCACGGTTTTGCCCACCTCGACCCAAAATTCTAACCACTTCTTCCATTTCCACCGTGGCCATCTCAACCGCAAAGCCCTCGAAACATCTCAAGGTTAAGAATCCCCAACGCCCCACGATTGGTGGAGGGATGGACGGTCTGCTAATTAATCTTGTAAACTTCTTTCATATTAGACGCTATAGATGGTGTGCCTTGCCTGCAGAGCTACAAGATACTGATTCCTCCTTTCATATGCTACACATTCATTCATGACCTCTCCGGGCTACCGTTGATTGATAATCAAGCCCCATCGCCTAACTAGCACTAGCAGCCGTTAATCTCTTTGCTGGATGTATACCCAGTTTGCTATATATGCACCCCGAGTTGTGTCTGCACAGACCACCACAGAGGCTGAGAATCACGCAAGCCAAGCAAAGTGAGAGACCAAGCAGAGAGATGGCGCACAAGGTATTCCCATCTCTGGTCCTTCTGGTGCTCGTCTGCGGCCAGCTTGTGGTCGACGGCCATGCCCAGCCCTACATCGGCGGCGGCCGCATCAGGGGAGGAGGTTCTGCTGCCGGATTGCAGCCACCGACTTACACCGCTACCCATGCCCACTCCTCCACCATTGGTAATCTATCTATAGCTGTAACTAGTAATCTCTCATGATTTCTCCGTTTGCTTGCCATTGATAAACCATGTCATTCTGACTGTTGTTTGTTTGGTGTGGGAACGTGGCAGGAGAATATGATGGAGCTGGAAGGCCTTCAGCCGCGGAAGAAGAAAAGGCCTTCGTGGTCAACAGCCTGCCGGCGCACGACCGCCCGCTTCCTGTCCCGCCTTCCGGTCACTAGTCCGTCCACGCAGTGCCGCCGAGCTTGAGACCAACCACCAAATGGCCAGCACTGATAATAAGAATAAATTTGTGTGAAGTTGTCCTGTTTGTTGCAGGGTGACTCTGTTTCTATCATCAGGGCAGGGGTGTAAAAGCAGAGGGACCCTGCTTCGGTGCCGTAACTGCACCTGCAGTTCGGTCAATGACATGTGGGCCAGCTGTCTGTTAGGCCCACATGTCACTGACTCAACTGCAGGTGCAGTTAAGGCACTGAAGCTCAGTCCAAAGCAGAGTACACCGAACTGCTCCTAATAATGTGCTGTTGAGAAAGTCTGGAGTTTAAAATGCTATATCAAAGCCCTTGATTGGGAACACATAAGTTTATCGCAAATTTTTACATCTTACCAAAACAGAATACGGATTTATCTCAATTGTTTTCGATCTTATGCTGCTGTTCTGAAAAATGTACATGGCCGAAGACTACAACGACCTCTCAAACAAAACTTCGAGAACCACTTCTCCTTGAAAAGATTACAAGCAATTACCAAAAAGAAAGGGCGATATCTACGTCCCATTTCCCCCCTTTGCCCAGATACCAAAACCATCGATCTCCAGAAATACAGCTTCACGATAGGCCCCTTGGTCTACACACTAGTTCTACTAACTGAACTCCGGCACCACCACTACCATTTTTTTAAAGAGGATAACCCGCGACCTCTGCATCAGCCCGATGCATGCAGTCATAATATTATTAATAGTGCAAAATTCAGCAGCCGAACATCATCGACCTGAAAATAAAGCAGAAAACAAACCATAAGGCCGTATACCTCGCGGCAGTACCCCAGATATCCACTAATCCTTATGGTACAAGACACAACATAGTCGAAAAAATACACAACTCTTAGACTACGCCTTCAAGAAGGGATCACCACACGTGCGCCGATGATGGCGAGTCCACCACAAGGTTGAACTCCGGATTCTCCTCCCCAAAGCCAAGCTTCAATCCACCATATTTAGCAAGGACACGATACATTTGCGCGACGACATAATCTGATCAGAGATCTTGTGTTTCCATCAGAGTGCATAAACTCGTTGCTATAGCCGTCTGTACCATCCGCCCTTATCCGTCTACCGACACCTCGATAGCCAGATACCTCTGGAGGAGACAACGGAAGACAAAGACGTCACATACCGCCTACCCCCGCTACTATCGCACCACCTTCGATCCGACAGCAACATGCTAGACATGACACCTCCGCTAGACCCATCGTGCATCACCTGCCGGTAGCAAGCATGACTTGACGTCTCCATATAAGACGCCGTGCGTAGCATCCGCCGGTAGCACATCCACCTGTGGCTTCACCTGCTGGCGACAGGCACTGCCCGACAACTCCGAAAGAGGCAAATGTGTCATCTGCCGAGCCACATTGAACCAGATCTGTAGATGGAGGGGATGTCCCATACCGCCACCAGCCTGAGAAGGCCGTCATGACATCTTGATCCAGACTCCGAATCACCCACACGATCTCGCAGGCCGCCGCCGTTGTTGAAGAGGGACCGCCGTCCCGATTCCGGGTGATACAAGGAGCACCCACCGCCGCGTCAGCCGTTGTCGTCGCCCATACAACAGTAACCGCCGCCGCGATCCCGCATCAAGCGCTGTCACGCCGGAGGAAGCTCCGGCCGCCACGGCGTCCTGCGACGTCCCCGAGTGCGGGATCCCAAGATCTGCCGCCACCGGTGCCGACACAGGGACGCACCATCTAGCCCGTCATCCCCGGCAGAGGGGACGCCGCCACCGCCATGTTCAGATCCGGGCCAGACTCGTCGCCGCCTCCGCCAAGACCGGATCCGGGCCGGACGCCGCCGCTGCTACTGGCCATGCCCAGCCCCACATTCATCCTCTGGCCATCTCACCCCGCACCACCATATATGCCTCCAGCAGTAGCCATCGCCCCGCCATGGATTGGGGAAGAGGCCACACCTCCACGGATCTGGCGCCATCGCCGCCTTACAACACGGGAAGGAGGAGCAGCCCTTCGCCGACGTCATCGAACGCACACGCTCTGCCCGACGCTATCCCCGGCGGCGGCGGCGGAAAGGAAGGAGATATGGGATCGCGACAGCTGGGATGCTAGGGTTGGCCCCCCTGCCGTCCTACAGGGGCGAGCGAGCGAGGATGGGGTACTGGCTATGTTGTGGTATCTCTTCGCTTGGAAGTGATCCCATCACTACTTCTGCCCCATGGCTAGTTTGCGAGAAATTAACAAAGTGAATATTGAACCGTCGTATGTGGAGATCTATCTACACATGGGTGAATCGGTTGCAGCAATCAATTTTAGCCTGCCACCGCATCACCCCCGCGTGCCGTGGATTCCTGCGGTCAATTGATCTATATGAGCCCCCCTCCCTCCCCTCACTGGTTGCTCCCGCGAGCGCCGCCGGGGGAAAACCCTAGTGGGCGGGCTCGACCCTCCTCCTTGCTCCCCCATCCCCTTGCCGCTGCCCCGGCGTGCTGGCGGGCAAAGCCCGGCTAGCTCGGGCGGCGGCGGGGCCTCTTTCTTCCCCCGCATGACGCTAGATGGCGCGGGCCATCTGTGCTGGGCGGCGGCGGGGGCGCGGCCTGCAGGCGGCGGCGTGGAGTGGCTGGTGCGGGCTGGGGTGTTCTCTGCTCCCGGCGGCAGCGGCTTTGGGCGCGGCTCAGATCTGGCGTGGCGGCGGCGCGGGTAGCCTGGGCCCCTGTGGTGGCGGGGCTCCGGCTCGCTGCAGGTGGTGGCCGGCTCCGGTGGCCGCCCCTGCTGCGGCGCTCCCTGGTGGTGGCGGGCCTGCCAGCCCCCGGTCGATTCGGCGATGGCAGGTGCCGCGGGCTATGCTCGGCGTGGATGGGGCTACCACGGCGTGGTGGTGGCTCTTGGCGGAGGGATCGTCTCACGGCGGCGGCTGGACCTCTTCGTCGTCAGCCCGTCGGTGTGCGGCCTGTTGATACGTCTCCAACGTATCTATAATTTTTTATTATTCCATGCTATTATATATTCTCCTTTGGATGTTTAATGGGATTTATTATACACTTTTATATTATTTTTGGGACTAACCCACTAACCCAAGGCCCAGTGTAAATTGTTGTTTTTTGCCTATTTCAGTGTTTCGCAGAAAAGGAATATCAAACGGATCCAAACGGAATGAAACCTTCGAGAGAGTTATTTTTGGAACGATATCTTCACGAGAGACTTGGTGTACAAGTTAGAGAAGAAACGAGGTGCCCACGAGGGGGCAGGGCGCGCCCAGGGGGTAGGCGTGCCCCCACCCTCGTGGGCCCCACGTTGTTCCACCGACGTACTTTTTCCTCCTATATATACCCATATACCCTGAAAATATCGGGGAGCACAAAGAAACCCTAATTCCACCGCCGTAACCTTCTGTTCCCGTGAGATCCCATCTTGGGGCCTGTTCCGGAGCTCCGCCGGAGGGGGCATCGATCACGGAGGGCTTCTACATCAACACCATAGCCTCTCCGATGAGTAGTGAGTAGTTTACCACAGACCTTCGGGTCCATAGTTATTAGCTAGATGGCTTCTTCTCTCTCTTTGGATCTCAATACAAAGTTCTCCTCGATCTTCGAGGAGATCTATTCGGTGTAATCTTTTTGCGGTGTGTTTGTCGACAACCGATGAATTGTGGGTTTATGACCAAGATTATCTTTGAACAATATTGGATTATTTTCTGAAATCTTTTATGTATGATTATAATATCCTTGCAAGTCTCTTCGAATAATTGGTTTGGTTTGGCCTACTAGATCTATAGTTCTTGCAATGGGAGAAGTGCTTGGCTTTGGGTTCAATCTTGTGGTGTCCTTTCCGAGTGACAGCAAGGGCAGCAAGACACGTATAGTATTGTTGCCATCGAGGATAAAAAAGATGGAGTTTATATCATATTGCTTGAGTTTATCCCTCTACATCATGTCATCTTGCTTAAGCCGTTACTCTGTTCTTATGAACTTAATACTTTAGATGCATGTTGGATAGCGGTCGATGTGCGGAGTAATAGTAGTAGGTGCAAAATCGTTTCGGTCTACTTGTCACGAACGTGATGCCTATATATAATGATCATGCCTAGATATTCTCATAACTATGCGCTTTTCTATCAATTGCTCGACAGTAATTTGTTCACCCACCGTAGATTTCTGCTATCATGAGAGAAGCTACTAGTGAAACCTATGGCCCCCGGGTCTATTCTCATCATATTAATCTTCCATCTACTTTACTTTGCTTTATTTACTTTCTGTTCCTATATCAAAAATACCAAAAATATTATCTTATCCTATCTATCAGATCTCACTCTCATAAGTGACCGTGAAATGATTGACAACCCCTTATCGTGTTGGCTGCGAGGTTCTTATTTGTTTGTGCAGGTGCGAGGGACTCGCGCATGGTCCCCTACTGGATTGATACCTTGGTTCTCAAAAACCGAGGGAAATACTTACGCTACTGTGTTGCATTACCCTTTCCTCTTCGAGGGAATACAACGCAAGCTCGAGAAGTAGCAAGAAGAATTTCTGGCGCCATTGTCGGGGAGATCTACGTAAAAGTCATATAAGTACCTATCACAAACCCTTATCCTTCGCACTACATTATTTGCCTATTGTTTTCCTCTCCTCCACTTCACCCTTGCCGTTTTATTCGCCCTTCTTTTTCCGTGTGTTTTACCGTTCGCTTGCCTCTTGTTTGCTTGTGTGTTGGATTGCTTGCTTATCACTATGGCTCAAGATAATACCAAATTGTGTGACTTTTCCAATACCAACAATAATTATTTTATTAGCACTTCGATTGCTCCTATCTTAGATGCTGAATCTTGTGAGATCAATGTTGCTCTGTTGAATCTTGTCATGAAAGATCAATTTTCTGGCCTTCCTAGTGAAGATGCCGCTACCAATCTGAACAACTTTGTTGATTTGTGCGATATGCAAAAGAAGAGGGATACGGATAATGATATTGTTAAATTGAAGCTATTTCCGTTTTCACTTAGAGATCGTGCTAAAACTTGGTTCTCTTCTTTGCCTAGAAATATTATTGATCCATGGAATAAGTGCAAAGATGCCTTTATCTCTAAGTATTTTCCTCCCGATAAGATTATCTCTCTTAGAAACGATATTATGAATTTTAAGAAACTAGATCATGAGCATGTTGCACAAGCTTGGGAGAGAATGAAATTAATGATACGTAATTGCCCTACACATGGTTTGAACTTATGGATGATTATACAAAACTTTTATGCTGGCTTGAATTTTGCTTCTAGAAATCTTTTAGATTCGGCCGCGGGGGGCACTTTTATGGAAATCACTTTAGGAGAAGCTGCCAAACTCCTAGATAATATTATGGTTAACTACTCTCAATGGCACACCAAAAGATCTACTAGTAAAAAAGTGCATGCTATTGAAGAGATTAGTGTTTTGAGTGGAAAGATGGATGAACTTATGAAATTATTTGCTACTAAGAGTGCTTCTTATGATCCTAATGACATGCCTTTGTCCACGTTGATTGAAAATAATAATGAATCTTTGGATGTGAATTTTGTTGGTAGGAATAATTTTGGTAACAATGCTTATAGAGGAAACTTAGTAATTCCTCTAATAATTATGGTAATTCCTACAATAACTCTTATGGAAATTTTGGTAAGATGCCCCCTAAATTTGAGACTAGTGTAAAAGAGTTTATGAATTCGCAAAAGAATTTCAATGCTTTGCTTGAAGAAAAATTGCTTAAGATTGATGAGCTGGCTAGAAACATGGATAGAATTACTCTTGATGTTGATTCTTTGAAACTTAGATCTATTCCACCTAAGCATGATATCAATGAGTCTCTCAAAGCCATGAGAATTTCTATTGATGAGTGCAAAGAAAGAACCGCTAGGATGCGTGCTAAAAGAGATTGCTTTATGAAAGTGTGTTCTTCTAGTTTTCATGAAAATAAGGATGAAGATCTGAAAGTGATTGATGTGTCTCCTATTAAATCCTTGTTTTCTAGTATGAATCTTGCTGAAGATGGGACTGAAGATGAGTCTACTTTAGTTAAAAAGTGTCCCGATGATTCGGAGTTTTTAGATCTTGATGCTAAAATAGTTAAAAGTGGGATTGAAGAGGTCAAAACTTTGCATAGCGATGAACCCACTATCTTGGATTTCAAGGGATTTAATTATTATAATTGCTCTTTAATAGATTGTATCTCCTTGTTGCAATCCATGCTAAATTCTCCGCATGCTTATAGTCAAAATAAGGCTTTTACCAAACACATAGTTGATGCTTTAATGCAGTCTTATGAAGAAAAACTTGAATTAGAAGTTTCTATCCCTAGAAAGCTTTACGATGAGTGGGAGCCTACTATTAAAATTAAGATTAAAGATCATGAATGCTTTACTTTGTGTGATTTGGGTGCAAGTGTTTCCACAATTCCAAAAGCTTTGTGTGATATGTTAGGATTCCATGAACTTGATGATTGTTCTTTAAATTTTCATCTTGCGGATTCTACCATTAAGAAACCTATGGGAAAGATTAATGATGTTCTTATTGTTGCCAATAGGAATTATGTGCCCGTATATTTCATTGTTCTTGATATAGATTGCAATCCTTCATGTCCTATTATTCTTGGTAGACCTTTCCTTAGAACGATTGGTGCAATTATTGATATGAAGGAAGGAAATATTAGATTCCAATTTCCATTAAGGAAAGGCATGGAACACTTTCCTAGAAAGAAAATCAAATTACCTTATGAGTCTATTATGAGAGCCACTTATGGATTGCCTACCAAAGATGGCAATACCTAGATCTATTATTGTATCGTGCCTAGCTAGGGGCGTTAAACGACATCGCTTGTTGGGAGGCAAACCAATTTTATTTTCTTTGTTTTTGCTTCTGTTTAGGAATAAATATTGCATCTAGCTTCTTTTTAGATGTGGTTTTGTGTTTTAATTAGTGTTTGTGCCAAGTAGAACCTTTGGGAAGACTTGTGTGAAGTTTATGCGATCATGCTATAAAAAAACAGAAACTTTAACGCTCACGAGATTGGCTGTATTTTTTTACTGGAGAGTGATTTTTAGTTGGTTCTTTTTAAAGATGATTAATAGAAAAATTCCTCACGTCCACCAGTTTATTTCAATTTTTTAGAGTTACAGAAGTATTCGAAAGTTACAGATTACTACAGACTGTTCTGTTTTTGACAGATTTTATTTTTCATGTGTTGTTTGCTTATTTTGATGGATCTATGAGTAGTATCGGGGGTATGCATCATGGAGACGTTGGAATACAGTAGGTTTAACACCAATATAAACAGAATGAGTTCATTACAGTACCTTTGAGTGGTGGTTTGTTTTCTTATACTAACAGAGCTCACGAGATTTTTGGCTAAGTTTTGTGTTGTGAAGTTTTCAAGTTTTGAGTATGTATTTGATGGACAATGGAACAAATAGTGGAAAAAGCCTAAGCTTTGGGATGCCCAAGGCACCCCAAGGTAAAATTCAAGGATAACCAAAAGCCTAAGATTGGGGATGCCCCGGGAAGGCGTCCCCTCTTTCGTCTTCGTCTATCGGTAACTTTACTTTAGACTATATTTTTATTCACCACATGATATGTGTTTTGCTTGGAGCGTCATGTATGTTTTGAGTCTTTGCTTTTTAGTTTTCCACAATCATCCTTGCTGGACACACCTTTTGAGAGAGATAAATATGAATTGGAATTTATTAGAATACTCTATGTGCTTTACTTATATCTTTTGAGCTAGATAGTTTTGCTCTAGTGCTTCACTTCTATCTTTTAGAGCACGGTGGTGGTTTCATTTTGTATAAATTGGTCATCTCTCATGCTTCACTTATATCTATTTTAGAGTCTCTTAGAACAGCATGGTAATGTGCTTTGGTTATACAACTATTCCTAATATGATAGGCATCCAAGATGAGTATAGTAAAAAAACTTTCATACAAGTGCATTGAATATTATGAGAAGTTTGATACTTGATGATTGTTTTGAGATATGAGGATGGTGATATTAGAGTCATGCTAGTGGAGTAATTGTGAATTTGAGAAACACTTGTGTTAAAGTTTGTGATTCCCGTAGCATGCACGTATGGTGAACCGTTGTGTGACGAAGTTGGAGCATGATTTATTTATTGAGTGTCATCCTTTGTGTGGAGGTCGGGATCGCGCGATGGTTAACTCCTACCAACCCTTCCCCTAGGAGCATGCGTTGAATACTTTGTTTTGATAACTCGTAGATTTTTCCAATAAGTATATGAGTTCTTTATGACTAATGTTGAGTCCATGGATTATACACACTCTCACCCTTCCACCATTGCTAGCCTCTCTTGTACCGCGCAACTTTCACCGGTACCATACACCCACCATATACCTTCCTCAAAACAGACACCATACCTACCTATCATGGCATTTCCATAGCCATTCCGAGATATATTGCCATGCAACTTTCCACTGTTCCGTTCATATGACACGCTTCATCATTATCATTCACATAGAGTCATATTTTGTTCTAGCTTCAAGTTGTAATCTTTGAGTTGTAAGTAAATAAAAGTGTGATGATCTTGATTATTAGAGCATTGTCCCAAGCCAAAAAAAGAGATGGCTCAAAAAAGGAGAGGGGGCTAAAATAAAAAAAGAAGAAGGAAAAGCCCCTCCAAAAAAAAAGAGAAGGGACAATGATACTATCCTTTTCCACACTTGTGCTTCAAAGTAGCACCGTAATCTTCAAGATAGAGAGTCTCTTGTTTTTTCACTTTCATATATTAGTAGGAATTTTCATTATAGAACTTGGCTTGTATATTCCAACGATGGGCTTCCTCAAAATGCCCTAGGTCTTCATGAGCAAGCAAGTTGGATGCACACCCACTTAGTTTCTTTTGTTGAGCTTTCATACACTTATATCTCTAGTGCATCCGTTGCATGGCAATCCCTACTCACTCACATTGATATCTATTGATGGGCATCTCCATAGCCCATTGATACGCCTAGTTGACGTGAGACTATCTTCTTCTTTTGTCTTCTCCACAACCACCACTCTATTCCACATAGTGCTATATCCATGGCTCACGCTCATGTATTGCGTGAAAGTTGAAAGGTTTGAAATAATTAAAGTGTGAAACAATTGATTGGCTGAAACCGAGGTTGTGCATGATTTAAATATTTTTTGTGATAAAGATAGAGCATAGTCAGACTATATGATTTTGTAGGGATAACTTTCTTTGTCCATGTTATTTTGAGAAGACATGATTGCTTTGTTAGTATGCTTGAAGTATTATTAGTCTTATGTCAATATAGACTTTTGTCTTGAATATTTCAGATCTGAACATTCATGCCACAATAAAGAAATTACATTGAGAATTATGTTGGTTAGCATTCCACATCAAAAATTCTATTTTTATCATTTACCTACTCGAGGACGAGCAGGAATTAAGCTTGGGGATGCTTGATACGTCTCCAACGTATCTATAATTATTGATTGTTCCATGCTATTATATATTCTATTTTGGATGTTTAATGGGCTTTATTATACACTTCTATATTATTTTTGGGACTAACCTACTAACCCAAGGCCCCGTGCAAATTGCTGTTTTTTTTTTGCCTATTTCAGTGTTTCGCAGAAAAGGAACATCAAACGGAGTCCAAACGGAATGAAACCTTCGGGAGAGTACAAGTCAGAGAAGAAACGAGATGCCCACGAGGGGGCAGGGCGCGCCCAGGGGGTAGGCGCGCCCCCCACCCTCGTGGGCCCCACGTTGCTCCACCGACGTACTTTTTCCTCCTATATGTACCCATATACCCTGAAAACATCGGGGAGCATGAAGAAACCCTAATTTCACCGCCGTAACCTTCTGTTCCCGTGAGATCCCATCTTGGGGCCTGTTCCGGAGCTCCCCCGGAGGGGGCATCGATCATGGAGGGCTTCTACATCAACACCATAGCCTCTCCAATGAGTTGTGAGTGGTTTACCACAGACCTTCGGGTCCATAGTTATTAGCTAGATGGCTTCTTCTCTCTCTTTGGATCTCAGTACAAAGTTCTCCTCGATCTTCGAGGAGATCTATTCGATGTAATCTTTTTGCGGTGTGTTTGTTGAGAACCGATGAATTGTGGGTTTATGATCAAGATTATCTTTGAAAAATATTGGATTCTTTTCTAAAATCTTTTATGTATGATTATAATATCCTTGCAAGTCTCTTCGAATTATTGGTTTGGTTTGGCCTACTAGATCTATAGTTCTTGCAATGGGAGAAGTGCTTGGCTTTGGCTTCAATCTTGCGGTGTCCTTTCCCAGTGACGGCAGGGGCAGCAAGGCACGTATAGTATTGTTGCCATCGAGAATAAAAAGATGGGTTTTATATCATATTGCTTGAGTTTATCCCTCTACATCATGTCATCTTGCTTAAGGCATTACTCTGTTCTTATGAACTTAATACTCTAGATGCATGCTGGATAGCGGTCGATGTGTGGAGTAATAGTAGTAGATGCAGAATCGTTTCGGTCTACTTGTCACGGACTTGATGCCTATATATAATGATCATGCCTAGATATTCTCATAACTATGCACTTTTCTAGCAATTGCTCAACAGTAATTTGTTCACCTATCGTAGAATTCGGCTATCATGAGAGAAGCCACTAGTGAAACCTATACCCCCTGGTCTATTCTCATCATATTAATCTTCCATCTAACTTACTTTGCTTTATTTACTTTCTGTTCCTATATCAAACAAAAATATTATCTTATCCTATCTATCAGATCTCACTCTCGTAAGTGACCGTGAAGGGATTGTCAACTCCTTATCGCATTGGCTTCGAGGTTCTTATTTGTTTGTGCAGGTGCGAGGGATTCGCGCATGGTCTCCTACTGGATTGATACCTTGGTTCTCAAAAACTGAGGGAAATACTTACGCTACCATGCTGCATCACCCTTTCCTCTTCGACGGAAAAGAACGCAAGCTAGAGAAGTAGCACCTGTGCAGGCCTTCGTCCTCCTCTTCTCGGTGCCCGGGCGCAATCCTCGATGGAGGGTTGGTCTGCCCCCAGCTTTGGTCCATCGCTTGTCTCGCGCCTGGGCTGCAGGACCAATCTCTTCTTGCGCCTCGATGCAGGACCGAGCCTGTCTTGCGCACGGCTACAGGACCGAGCTCGTCTCGCGCCTGGCGACAGGAACTAGCTTGTCTCGCGCACGGTGCCGCGGGATGAGTCGATGGAGGCCAGATGCTTGGGGCGCTTAGTCTCTTTGGTTGGGGTAGTGGAGGGTCTCGAGTGAGGTGCTGTTTAGGCCTTGGATGCCGGGGCAGACGCCCTCGTGGTGGTTGGGCCGTGCTCATGGGCAGAGCCCGTGTCTCGGTATTGCTCGATGACTATGGTCGTGGGGGCGGTGTGATTACCGGGGTGTGGCGTTCGGTGGTAGTGAGTGTTGGCCGGGGTGAAAACCCGCTTTTTCTTCAGACGGACCGGCGGTGGCGAAACTCGCTCCTTTCCTGAAGGCGTTGTCGCGGCTCTCATTGCCCGTCGTGTTGCTCTAGGGGAAACTCTGACCCTTGGGTCGGATGGTGGCGGCGCTCCATTGTTTCCTTCTTGAAGGCGCCGCCTTGGAGCTCACGGTTCGTCATATGTGGCTTCATCTCATCGAAGTGGCGTGTCCATGGCGGAGGACCCCGGTGGCTTTTTTAGCGCTAGAGGAGGTGTTGCTGCGTTCAACATCTTTGTATCCTGCCTTGGGTGTACGTGTGTTTTGATGGCGTGCGTTTGTACCGTGGTGTTGTGGATCGTGCTTTATATATAAAGCGGGGTGTTGGGGATATAAGTATTTGATATGACCCGCCCAGGAGGGGCCGGGTTACCCAATGGCGGTTCATGGGCCAAGCCCAGAAGCATGTTAAATATGGCGGTTTATGTGAGGGCCCAAGGCCCGAGGCGGCTTAAAGCCTGTAAGTATCAGCCGCCATATATGTGGCTTGTATTTTAAGGCATGTAACAAGAGTCGCCAGGCCGGACACGATTGTATGAGCCGGCTGGGACTCCGTAGGCCATAGGGCATCAACCCGTGTATATAAGGGGACGACCCGGCAGCGGCTTAGGGCAAGAAACAACAGATCGAGAGCTAGGCAAGCGCATCCTCTCCCTAGCAATTGACACCCCAGCAATTCCACCTCAAACTGGATTAGGTTTTACCCTCACCGCAAGGGGCCGAACCAGTATAAACTCCCGTGTCTTTTGTCCCGTTTAACCCCTTTAAGCCAACCACGGCGCTATGGCTCCACAATCAAGTCCTTCCCTTAGGAAATCTGCCGTGACAACTCCACGACAGTTGGCGCCCACCATGGGGCCTGTGGCCTGTGGTTTCGAGTTCTTGAAGGGAAACTTCGAAGGGCTCAAGGGATACGCTGTCGGCCGGATGACCAAGAGTCATCGCAGCAAGCTTTACATCGATGACGAAGGCTGGGGTCCCGAGGCCGGCTCAATTGAGTACGGGTATCGGGTCCCCTCCGGCGGAATCCATGTTTTCATCGGCAAGATCGGCGAACCGAGCCCTGAGATGGACACCTGCACCGACATCTTCTAGACGGCTCAGCATGCGCAATCTTCCCGGGTTCAACCTGCCGTGAAGCGTGCTTTTGTAGGGTACATCCAGGGTGCTGGAAACTCTGGATCTCGCGGTGAGACGGCCGCTATCTCCGATGGTGAGTCGTCCACAGGCGAGACTGATTCAATGTATCAGATGCAGAGCGGACGGCTTGGGGGCTTGTCTGACGGTAGCAGTATTCCGGACCCCTGTGACCCACCGAGCAGGGTGGCGATTTTCATGAATAGCACCCAGCCGGCTCTCGGATCAATAGTCGTCGGGGCCATAACACCCGCGACGGCAGCTGCGGCAGGCGTGGGCGGCTCAACGCGCCCGCCGACTCAAGTCTTGACAGATCTGTTGGAGGATCTAGCGACTTTGATGGGGACGGAGGTAACCCCAGAAAACCAGGACCAACATAAGGCAGTTCTGGATAAGCTGCGATAGGAGATAACACAAGCCAAGGAAGACCTGGCGGCGGAGAACGCCATGATGACTGAGGAACGGGCTGTCTTGGACGTCCGGGCTCAGCGGATTCAAGCAGATTCTTACCGGCTCTCGGTGGATCAGAACGCAGCTAATGAGGCCATGAGGAGAAAGCAACGGAGTCGTCTCCCCTTCATTTATGAGCCAAGGAATCTTTTTAACATAGCTGGAGCAGGGGGGAGTAGTCCGCCGGTGGTAAACCGGACGGCTGAAGTGCCTAGGACCAGTGGGCCGGTTCACCAGCGTATGACTAGTTCTCTGTATGCAGATCAAAACCGCCCAACACCTCATTACCCGGTGGCACCGGTGGGTCACTACTCCAACCCTCTGGATAACATGATATCAGTGGTGACGAGATTGGCGGCTTTGCCGGTTGAGGGCGAAACTCCGGTGGCGGTGGAAACCCGGAGGGCCCAGGAACTGCTTCAAACGGCGCTGCAGCAGCAATATGCTTATTCTTATAGTCGAGACCGGATTCATTCAACCCCCCGTCCAAGTGCCAGCTACAACAGGCATGTTGACCCGCCAGAGGTTTCAAGCACAGAGTGACGCCGTAACCCGCCTCGTGGACGGCGCGGCATGACGCCAATGCACAGGACTTGGTGGATCAGGGCAGGATGCGCCAAGAGGCCGAGCTGGCGGCTCAGGCGGCCGATCATCAGCCGGCGCCATATTATCCGACAACCTCAGTGTAGACAGGAAGGACTTCTAGAGCTTGGGGCGTGCCGTGCTTAACGGCGGCTATACGGAACGAGCGGTTGCCTAAAGATTTCAAGGGCCCTCGTAAGGTACCCAATCACACAGCGGATCAGCCCCCTGAGGCTTGGATAGAGTGTTACGAGATGGCTATGGAGATGCTGGACGTTAGCGAAGCCGCATGTGCCAAGTATTTCACGATGATGCTAGAAGGCATGGCTCGTAACTGGTCGAAAGGATTGCCCGTCAATTCTATCGGTCATGGGCGGAGCTGAAGGCCAAGTTTATCAAGCATTTCAAGGATACATGCAAGCAGCCGATGCCAATCGTGGATCTAGATTCTTGTGTTCAGAACGAGGGCTAATCAACAACCAGTTGGGTGTGCTGGGTCTCAACCATCATGCATTCTTCAGATAAGATCAACGCCGAATCTGCGATATTAACGTTGGAGAAAAATTGTCGTTTCCCTCTGCTCAAGCTAAAGTTGGGGTGGCTTAAGCGCCATTGTAGCGATATGGGGGAGCTTATGGCGGCTCTCATCAAATATGACGACTCTGATAGTACCAAGGACCCCGAGTCTGAGGCTGAAAGACCAGGAAATGGAAAGAAGGGTAATGACCCAGGAGGACAACAGTATAACCCGGGCAATCAAAACAGTGGCAATACACGCAAGGCTGATACTTTTGTAGCTAATACCGGGGCACGTAATTTTAACCAGCGTCACAAGGGGAAGCCGCATCCAAGATATAACATTGATGAGGTGATGAATCAGCCATGTCCAAAGCATGGAACGGAACAAAAGCCGGCCACCCATATGTGGAAATATTGCAGCATCATGAGGTCTTACAGGGAGTCTATCCAGAACAATTATGGACCAAACGGCGGTTCGGGGTCCAGTTTTCATGGTCCGGGTCATGGAGGCGGTGGCTCAAACTCTGGCTTTCAGGGCCAAGGAAATCAAGGCGGCAACAATCAGCAGAGTAGTCAAGGGAATCAGCGCCAGTCCGGTTATCAGAGTAACCCGAAGCAGTTGAGCAGCGGGAAGTACCACGTATTCACCACGAGTCTATGCAAGCGAGACCAGAAGCTTCATAAAAGGGCGGTGAATGTCGTTGAGCCGGCAGTTCCCCATTACTTGCGATGGTCTCAGCAGCCCATTGTGTGGAGCCTTGAAGATCACCCATCCCGAGTTGATAATCCGGGTCAGCTGGCTTTAGTGGTAGCGCCTCATGTCGGAGGATACAAGTTCACCAAGGTACTCATGGATGGAGGTAGCAGCATCAATATCCTTTACTACAATACCTTCCGTCGTATGGGGTTAACTGACAAGAAACTTAGGCCGTCCAACACTGTCTTTCATGGAGTTGTGCCTGGTAAGTCGGCGTACCCAGTAGGCAAAATTGATTTGCAGGTATCCTTTGGGGATGAATATGATGCCAGGACGGATACTTTAATGTTTGAGGTTGTTAGGATCCACAGCCCATACCATGCTCTGTTTGGAAGGCCGGCTTACGCTAAGTTCATGGCGAGGCCGTGTTATGTTTATTTGTAGTTCAAGATGCCGGGTCACAAGGGAACCATTACAGTGCATGTGAGTCGCACGATAGCCTTGAAATGTGAAGAAGGCAATGTGGCTTACGTAGAGTTAGTTTGCGCCATAGAGGAGCTTAAGTTTTACAAAGATAATGTTGACCCGACAGGTATGGCATCTTTGAATAAGCCAACCACAGAGCATGACCCGCTGAAGTTTAAATCAGCGGACGATACCAAGCTAGCTGACTTTGTTCCTGGCGATTCATCTAAGCAATTCAGCATTAGCGCTAATCTAGATCTGAAATAGGAAAGCGCGCTCATCGAGTTCATCTATGAGAACCGGGACATCTTCGCATGGAAGCCTTTAGACATGCCGGGTGTACCGAGAGAACTCGCTGATCACACTCTCAATATTGATCCGAAGTATAAGCCGGTCAGCCAGTTTCTTCGCCGTTTTAATGAAGAGAGACAGAAGGCCATCGGTGAAGAAGTGGCCCGTTTCTTCGCGGCCGGGTTTATCGTTGAAGTTTTCATCCTGAGTGGTTGGCTAACCCGGTTTTGGTGCTTAAAAAGAATGGCCCTTGGCGAATGTGTGTGGACTACACAAATTTAAACAAAGGGTGCCTTTTCGGGTTTTGATCTATCTACAGATAGATGGTGGTTGCAACATGGAGGTTGAGGGGGGATAAAAGCCAAAGAGAATTGAGACACATCAAACATCTTCTCCACAAAGGAAGCCATAACTGACAATTTTTTTAACAATGTCCTTGATCCACTCAATAACATCATGGCTTTCTTGAGCCTAGAAGCAAACACATATTACTCTAGACTTTTGTGAAGAATAGTTTTTTTTGGAACATCATAGAGAGTCTGATGCCCCTTGAGGCTTTTGAACATTCGTGTCTGAATGAGACCCTTCAACCTAGCATTCTCACTATATATGATAGTAATTTGCTCAAGTGAGGGGTCAGGGCTGGTCCTGAAAGTTCGAGGTCCCGGGGCGAAGTTAGAATGCGGTCCCTTAAAAAAATCCTAAAATTCTATATACAAAGTTACCACGATGTTATCAAAAAGAAAATATTTAGAGACACTTTGAAATCAAGCCATTGAACTGATCGTTGGGTGCACTGTGATCTCTTCTCGGCATGATTGCATGGCTAGCGTTTATTTGGCGTATCTATGCAAGCGCACAAGACATCAGCCATTGGCTGCAAGAAGCATGTAATCGGATATGAGATCAAGACAAATTGTTTTTACTATTCAGTGAGCTAAATGATGCTCGCACTCCAATGTGAAATTGATAGTATGAAGAGAAAATTCTGTGACATCAAATTTATGATATCTGAATAACAAATTATGACCAGAAATATGATATTTAAAAATGTACATCATAATTAAAGCCGATAGAAGCATCAACCAAGATATGAAATATTTAAAAAACATATGAATTATAGTACAAAGTAGGAAAGACAATTTCTTATCCTTGCAACATCAATCTCCGTGTATGTTAGTTCTCTTTAAAATATTACTCACTCAGTCCCAAAATTCTTGTCTTAGATTTTTCTAGATATGGATGTATCTAACACTAAAGTGTAACTAGATACATTCGTATTTGGACAAATGTAAGACAAGAATTTTGGGACGGAGGGAGTAGTTTGCTAGGGTTGAGCCCATTGCAGCAAACAACAAGTATCCAGATCTATCACTCATTCCATCTTCCATTAAAAATGCTAGTTTCCCTCAGAATATAAAAATTAAAATGCACAATTCATGTATTTTTTCAGTATAAAAGATAATTCCTGCTATTTTTAATGGTTGAACCTGTGTGCTACTCCCTCTGTAAACTAATATAAGAGTGTTTAGATAACTAAAATAGTGATATAAACGCTCTTATATTAGTTTACGGAGGAAGTACCCGTTTTTCTTGGGCAACCTGCGAGCTACTTTTTTATGAGAAACTCCTGCGAGTTACCTACCTAGCCCGATATGGTCCACCATTAGCAACCCATCCATTCATCCAGTTATTCTAAAGAAAGAAAACCCCAAAGCCCAAAGCCCAGATTTCTACAAGTGAAAACATTTTGGCTTTCTTTTTCCAGGAGACAGACATAGCTTCCGTGTAGTGCTCTAATAGCAGCGTGTTCAACGGCTGGTGTGCTCCCTCCGTGCTCACACACCTCTGGGATGAGGGCCCCTATGTTTAGGGGGCCCGAGGCGGCGTCCCCTGTTGGAGAACGTAGTATTTCAAAAAAAATCCTATGAGGAAGCGTAGCAACGGGCGGGGAGAGTGTGTCTATGTACCCACGTAGACCGAAAGCAGAAGCGTCTAGTGATGTGGTTGATGTATTCGAAAGTCTTCACGATCCAAGCACCTAACGTACGACACCTCCGCGTTCAGCACATGTTCAGCTCGATGACGTCCCACGAGCTCTTGATCCAAAAGTAAGCGTCATGGGAGAGTTTCGTCAGCACGACGGCGTGGTGACGGTGATGATGAAGTTACCGACGCAGGGCTTTGCCTAAGCACTGCAACGATATGACCGAGGTTTGTATTTATGGAGGGGGCACCACACACGGCTAAAATCAACTTGTGTGTCTATGGGGTGCCTCTGGCCACGTATATAAAGGATGGAGGAAGGAGGAGGCTGGCCCTCATAGGGCGCACCCAAAGTGTGGAGTCCTACTAGGACTCCCTAGTCCTAGTAGGATTTCACCTCCTACATGGAATAGGAAAAGGGGAAGGGAGAAGATGGAAGGAAAGGGCTGCCCCTTTCCCTAGTCCAATTCGGACCAGTCCATGAGGAAGAGGCGCGGCCACCCTTGATGCCTTTCTCTCCTTTCCCGTATGGCCCATTAATGCCCAATACGAATTCCCGTAACTCTCCGGTACTCCGAAAAATACCCGAATCACTCGAAACCTTTCCGATGTCCGAATATAGCCTTCCAATATATGAATCTTTACCTCTCAACCATTTCGAGACTCCTCGTCATGTACCCAATCTAATCCGGGACTCCGAACAAACTTCGGTCATCAAATCACATAACTCATAATACTAATCGTCATCGAACGTTAAGCGTGCGGACCCTACGGGTTCGAGAACTATGTAGACATGACCGAGACACATCTCTGGTCACTAACCAATAGCAGAACCTGGATGCTCATATTGGTTCCTACATATTCTACGAAGATCTTTATCGGTCAAACCGCATAACAATATACGTTGTTCCCTTTGTCATCGGTATGTTACTTGCCAGAGATTTGATCATCGGTATCATCATACCTAGTTCAATCTCGTCACCGACAAGTCTCTTTACTCGTTCCGTAATACATCATCTCGTGACTAACTCATTAGTTGTTTGCTTGCAAGGCTTATTACGATGTGTATTACCGAGAGGGCCCAGAGATACCTCTCCGACACTCCGAGTGACAAATCCTATTCTCGATCTATGCCAACACCACAAACACCTTCGGAAACACCTGTAGAGCATCTTTATAATCACCCAGTTACGTTGTGATGTTTGATAGCACACAAGGTGCTCCTCCGATATTCGGGAGTTGCATAATCTCATAGTCAGATGAACATGTATAAGTCATGAAGAAAGCAATAGCAATAAAACTAAACGATCATAGTCCTAAGCTAACGGATGGGTCTTGTCCATCACATCATTCTCTAATGATGTGATCCCGTTCATCAAATGACAACACATGTCTATGGTTAGGAAACATGACCATCTTTGATCAACGAGCTAATCAAGTAGAGGCATACTAGGGACACTCTATTTTGTCTATGTATTCACACGTGTACTAAGTTTCCGGTTAATACAATTCTAGCATGAATAATAAACATTTATCATGATATAAGGAAATATAAATAACAACTTTATTATTACCTCTAGGGCATATTTCCTTCAGTCTCCCACTTGCACTAGAGTCAATAATCTAGTTCACATCGCCATGTGATTCAATATCGATAGTTCACATCGTTATGTGAATAACACCCATAGTTCACATCGCCATGTGACCAACACCCAAGAGGTTTCCTAGAGTCAACAATCTAGTTCATATCGCCATGTGATTAACACCGAAAGAGTACTAAGGTGTGATCATGTTTTGCTTCATGAGAGAAGTTTAGTAAGCGGGTCTGTTACATTCAGATTCGTATGTATTTCGCAAATTTATATGTCTACAATGCTCTGCATGGATCTACTCTAGCTAATTGCTCCCACTTTCAACACGCATCCAGATTGATACTTAGAGTCATCTGGATTATTGTAAAGCTTACATCGGCGTAACTCTTTACGACGAACTCTTTATCACCTCCATAATCGAGAAACATTACCTTAGTCATCCAAGAACTAAGGATAATTTTGACCACTGTCGAGTGATATACTCCTGGATCACTATTGTACCTCCTTGCCAAACTCATGGAAAGGTACACAACAAGTTTGGTACACAGCATGGCATACTTTATAGAACCTATGGCTAAGGCATAGGGATTGACTTTTATTCTTTCTCTATCTTCTGCCGTGGGCGGGTTTTGAATCTTACTCAACTTCATACCTTATAACTTAGGCAAGAACTGCTTCTCTGACTGATCCATTTTGAAGTACTTCGAAATCTTTATCAAGGTATGTACTAATCGAAAGTCTTATCAAGCGTCATGATCTATCTCTATAGATCTAGGTGCCTAATATGTAAGCAACATCGCCGAGGTTTTTTTATTGAAAAAACTCCTTTTAAACAATCCTTTATGCTTTCCAGAAAATTCTACATCATTTTCGATCAACAATATGTCATTCACATATACTTATCAAAAAAATGTAGTGCTCCCACTCACTTTCTTGTAAATACAGGCTTCACCGTAATTCTGTATAAAACCATATGCTTTGATCACCTTATCAAAGCGTATATTCCAACTCCGAGATGCTTGCACCAGTCCATACATGGATCGCTGGAGCTTGCACACTTTGTTAGCACTTTTAGGATTCACAAAACCTTCTGATTGCATCATATACAACTGTTCTTTAATAAATCTATTAAGGAATGCGGTTTTCTTATCCATTTGCTAGATTTTATAAAATGTGGCAATTGCTAACATGATTCGGACAGACTTAAGCATCGCTACGAGTGAGAAAAACTCATCGTAGTCAACACCTTGAACTTGTTGAAAAACCCTTTTTGCGACAAGTCGAGCTTTGTAGATAGCAACACCACCATCAGCTTCCGTCTTCCTCTTGAAAATCCATTTATTCTCAATGGCTTGCCGATCATCGGGCAAGTCAACCAAAGTCCACACTTTGTTCTCATACATGGATCCTATCTTAGATTTCATGGCCTCAAGCCATTTTGCGGAATCTGGGCTCATCATCGCTTCCTCATAGTTCGTAGGTTCATCATGGTCTAGTAACATTACTTCCAGAACCGGGTTACCGTACCACCCTGGCGCAGAATGCACTCTGGTTGACCTACGAGGTTTAGTAGTAACTTGATCTGAAGTTTCATGATCATCATCTTTAGCTTCCTCGCTGATTGCTGTAGGAATCACTGGAACTGGTTTCTCTGATGTACTACTTTCCAATTCATGAGAAGGTACAATTACCTCATCAAGTTCCACTTTCCTCCCACTCACTTCTTTCGAGAGAAACTCCTTCTCTAGAAAGGACCTATTCTTACCAACGAATATCTTGCCTTCGGATTTGTGATAGAAGGTGTACCCAACAGTTTCCTTTGGGTATCCTATGAAGACACATTTCTCCGACTTGGGTTCGAGCTTATCAGGTTGAAGTTTTTTTATGTAAGCATCGCAACCCCAAACTTTAAGAAATGACAACTTTGGTTTCTTGCCAAACCACAGTTCGTAAGGCGTCGTCTCAACGGATTTAGATGGTGCCCTATTTAACGTGAATGCAGATGTCTCTAATGCATAACCGCAAAATGATAGTGGTAAATCGGTAAGAGACATCATAGATCGCACCATATCTAATAAAGTACGGCTACGATGTTCAGACACACCATTACGCTGTGGTGTTCCAGGTGGCGTGAGTTGTGAAACTATTCCACATTGTTTGAAATGAAGACCAAACTCATAACTCAAATATTTGCCTCCGCGATCAGATCGTAGAAACTTTATTTTCTTGTTATGATGATTCTCTACTTCACTCTGAAATTCTTTGAACTTTTCAAATGTTTCAGACTTGTGCTTCATCAAGTAGATATACCCATATCTGCTCAAATCATCAGTGAGGGTGAGAAAATAACGATACCCGCCGCGAGCCTCAACACTCATTGGTCTGCATACATCAGTATGTATTATTTCCAATAAGTCACTTGCTCGCTCCATTGTTCTAGAGAACAGAGTTTTAGTCATCTTGCCCATGAGGCATGGTTCGCAAGCATCAAATGATTCATTATCAAGTGATTCCAAAAGTCCATCAGCATGGAGTTTCTTCATGCGCTTTACACCAATATAACCTAAACGGCAGTGCCACAATTATGTTGCACTATCATTATCAACTCTGCATCTTTTGGCTTCAATATTATGAATATGTGTATTTACTATGATCGAGATTTAATAAACCATTCACCTTGGGTGTATGACCATAGAAGGTTTTTTTCATGTAAACAGAATAACAATTATTCTCTCACTTAAATGAATAACCGTATTGCAATAAACATGATCCAATCTTGTTCATGCTCAACGCAAACACCAAATAACATTTATTTAGGTTTAACTCTAATCCTGAAAGTACAGGGAGTGTGCCATGATGATCATATCAATATTGGAACAACTTCCAATACACATCGTCACCTCACCCTCAACTAGTCTTTGTTTATTCTGCAACTCCAGTTTCGAGTTACTAATCTTAGCAACCGAACAAGTATCAAATACCCATGGGCTAATATGAACACTAGTGAGGTACACATTATCAATAACATGTATATCAAATATACCTTTGTTCACTTTTCCATACTTCTTATCCGCCAAATATTCGGGGAACTTCCGCTTCCAGTGACCATTATCTTTGTAGTTAGAAGCACTCAGTTTCAGGCTTAGGTCCAGCTTTGGGCTTCTTCACGGGAGTAACAACTTGCTTGCCATTCTTCTTGAAGTTCCATTTCTTACCCTTGCCCTTTTCTTGAAACTAGTGTTCTTGTAACCATCAACAATTGATGCTCTTTCTTGAGTTCTACCTTCGTTGATTTTAGCATCACGAAGAGCTTGGGAATCATTTTCGTCATCCCTTGCATATTATAGTTAATCAAAAAGTTCTAGTAACTTGGTGATAGTGACTAGAGAACTCTGTCAATCACTGTCTTATCTGGAAGATTAACTCCCACTTGATTCAAGTGATTGTAGTATGATAACCCACAAGTGTAGGGGATCGCAACAGTTTTCGAGGGTAAAGTATTCAACCCAAATTTATTGATTTGACACAAGGAGAGCCAAAGAATACTCTTAAGTATTAGTAGCTGAGTTGTCAACTCAACCACACCTGGAAACTTAGTATCTGCAGCAAGGTGATTTAGTAGCAAGGTAATATGGAAAGAGTGGTAACGGCAATAAAAGTAATGGTAGTGTTTTTGTAGTTTTTGTAATAGTAGCAGCGGAAAAGTAAATAAGCAACAAACAATATGTGAAAAGCTCGTAGGTATTGGATCGGTGATGGAGAATTCTGTTGGATGTGATTACTCATGTAAAAGTTATAACCTAGGGTGACACAGAACTAGCTCCAGTTCATCAATGTAATGTAGGCATGTATTCCTAATATAGTCATACGTGCTTATGGAAAAAAACTTGCATGACATCTTTTGTCCTACCCTCCCGTGGCAGCGGGGTCCTAGTGGAAACTAAGGGATATTGAGGCCTCCTTTTAATAGAGTACCAGACCAAAGCATTAACACATAGTGAATACATGAACTCCTCAAACTACGGTCATCACCGGGAGTGGTCCCGACTATTGTCACTTCGGGGTTGCCGGATCATAACACATAGTAGGTGACTATTGAATTGCAAGATAGGATCAAGAACACACATATATTCATGAAAACATAATAGGTTCAGATCTGAAATCATGGCACTCGGGCCCTAGTGACAAGCATTAAGCATAGCAAAGTCATAGCAACATCAATCTTAGAACATATTGGATACTAGGGATCAAACCGTAACAAAACTAACTCGATTACATGGTAAATCTCATCCAACCCATCACCGTCCAGCAAGCCTATGATGGGATTACTCACGTACGGCAATGAGCATCATGGAATTGATGATGGAGGAAGGTTGATGATGACGATGGCGACGATCTCCCCTCTCCGGAGCCCTGAACGGACTCCAGATCAGCCCTCCCGAGAGAGATTAGGGCTTGGCGGCGGCTCTGTATCGTAAAACGTGATAATTCTTCCTCTCCGTTTTTTTTCTCCTCGAAAGAGAATATATGGAGTCGGGGTATACGTCGGTGGAGCAATAGGGGGCCCACGAGGCAGGGGGCGCGTCCAGGGGGAGGGGGCGCGCCCCCCACACCCATGGACAGGGTGTGGGCCCCCTGGCTTGGTTTTTCCCCATATATTTTTTATATATTCCAAAATACTTCTCCGGTGAATTTCAGGTCATTCCGAGAACTTTTATTTCTGCACAAAAATAACACCATGGCAATTCTGCTGAAAACAGCGTCAGTCCGGGTTAGTTCCATTCAAATCATGCAAGTTAGAGTCCAAAACAAGGGCAAAATTGTTTGGAAAAGTAGATACGTTGGAGACGTATCATAGTACTCAGACATTCTGAGCACATGCTCATTGGTTGAGCTATTCTCCTCCATCTTGTAGGCAAAGTTTCGTCAGAGGTCTCATACCTCTCGACACGGGCATGAGTATGAAATACTAATTTCAACTCTTGGAACATCTTATATGCTCTGTGGCATTCAAAACGTTTTTGAAGTCCCGGTTCTAAGCCGTAAAGCATGGTGCACTAAACTATTAAATAAACATCATTTTGAGCTTTGCCAAACGTTCATAACGTTTGCATCTACTCCTGCAATAGATCTGTCACCTAGCGGTGCATCAAGGACATAATACTTCTACGCAGCAATGAGGATAATCCTTAGATCATGGACCTAGTCTGCATCATTGCTACTAACATCTTTTCAACTTAGTTTTCTCTAGGAACATATCAAAAAACATAGGGGAGCTATAACGCGAACTATTGATCAACAACATAATTTGCAAATACTATCAGGACTAAGTTAATGATAAATTAAAGTTCAATTAATCATATTACTAAAGAACTCCCACCTAGATAGACATCCCGCTAGTCATCTAAATGATCACGTGATCCAAATCAACTAAACCATGTCCGATCATCACGTGAGACGGAGTAGTTTTCAATGGTGAACATCTTATGTTGATCATATCTACTATATGATTCACGCTTGACCTTTCGGTCTCCAGTGTTCCGAGGCCATGTTTGTACATGCTAGGCTCGTCAAGTTTAACCCGAGTATTCTGCATGTGCAAAACTGTCTTACACCTGTTGTATTTGAACGTAGAGCTTATCACATCTGATCATCACGTGGTGTCTCGGCACGACGAACTTTCGCAACGGTGCATACTCAGGGAGAACACTTGTACCTTGAAATTTTGTAAGGGATCATTGTCGGTGTACTAAAGTAGGGGTACCTTAGTATCCCGAACTTGTGCACGGGCAGTTGCAGCATCCCGCGGCAAGGCTTGCCCTGCGACCGCCAAGGCCCTACGTGGTTCTTTTGGAGCCATTCAAGAACAAAGTATTCAAGTTGAAGAGACAAGGCCCCGGCAAGAGGAGCTTGCCGGGAAGACCACTCAGGGCTCGAGACCACTTCTTTGGCGCAAGACCCTGGCAAGAGGAGCTTGCCGGGAAGGTCAAACATGGCATTTCAAGAGACTTGCCACGACGCGCCACGCATCCCGGCAAGGCCCGGAGAGCGAAAAGCTCCCAGGCACGACAAGATAGCCACCACGACAAGGTACTTGCCGCGGCAAACTTCCACTAAGTACCCGTGCTCCAGCGCATCCACCCACGTGTCGCTCTGGGACCCTTCCAGACGCACGTGGCGGAAGGCTGTGCATCCTGGGGTACATGGTGGCAAGCTGCGATGACAAGGCCACCGTCGTGGCGGACGGAGGCGCCCCTGACGGTCGCTTTTTGCACTGTTTGGGGTGACGGCGACGGGCATTTAATGCCCTTGTCCCCTGCCGTCAGGGTTAGGTATAGAGCACTATACAAACACTGTTCCAACTACCACCCTTTTTTACGTTTTTACCCTCATCCGCGTTGCCACCTGTCGGCGACCCCTTTGACCTATAAAAGGAGGCCCATGCGCAACGTAGAGGGAGTTCCGAACATCGACCATTCTCGCGCTCGGTCTTGCCAGCGGTTAGAGCATCCTGTCACTCTCCTCGCTCCCGAGCCAAGAACTCAATAACAAACCAAAGCAGGAGTAGGGTTTTACGCATCCGTGCGGCCCGAACCTGTGTAAACTGCTCGTGTGCTCGCCTCGATCCGCTCTTTGTGCATCCTCCGCCCCCTGCCGTACCGAAAAGGGGCTCCGGTCCCATAGGTGTTCGTGGGCGATCAGTTTCCCCGACATCTTTGGCGCGCCAGGTAGGGGGTGCGTCGAGGTTGTGTGAACCCGATCCGGTGTCACACGAGCTAGATCTTCACCAACTTCATCAACTTCATCGATTCCATCAGCATGCCGCCGAAGAAGAAAGCTTCGGAGGTAGCAGGCCCGTCCGCGTTGATCCCGCCACCGCCGGAGCCAACGGCTAGTGGGGTAGGCGCCGGCGGAAGGACGGACGTCGGCGAAGAAACTCACGGCGCCGTCAAATCCAAGGACAAGACGGACGACCGAGCGCACTCCAAGGCCTCGGCGTCCGTACATGCACCGCGCCCATCTCAGGAGGCGCGGGACCGGCAGCGGCGTGGTACTCAAGGTACCATACGCTTGCTGGGACAAGGTCAAGCTGGCGGATCCCGGGACGCTCAAGGCCAACATGCACATCAACATGCTGGCACGAGCAAGGCGCGGTCGCCGGGGCGGGAAACTGCTCCTTCTAACGTAGTTAGAAGTCCAAGCATATCCCGCTCCTCGCACCGTTTGCCACCGTTACCCTCCACTCCAGCAGAAGCTCTAGCACGAGCTCAACTGCTCCTCGACTTCCCTCCAGCGGCAGACAAGGCCGACGACTAGAGGGCCACCATCCAAAGCCTCATCGCCTTCGCCAACGGCGACACCCCGCAGCAGCCGAGCGCGTCACGGCCGCGGCAAGTCAGCCAGGCGCGGGCCGATGGCGACAAGACCGCTGGGGGTGCAACCACCGTTCACTCCCCGCCCCGAAGGCCAAAATCGCCGACTCGCTGGATCAATATCGACGATGACTCCACCGCGTCGTCGGATCCACGAGCTCGCCGCGATCAGTGCCAAGTCCTCGACGATCGACGACAAGTACACGCTCGTACTCGCATCGAGCGTCGAAGAGAAGCGCGACGTCAATCTGACCAGCGCGCTGGGCCCGCTGTTGACATGCACGCGCCCGGGGACCAGACGACTTGCCGTACACGGTAGGTTGCCCTGCGTTCACTCGTGAGCTGCAGCAAGTCTAGTGGCCCAGCATGGAGAACTTCAAGCCCGATGTACCGGAGAAGTACGACGGCAAGACACATCCGTCAGAGTTCCTCAGCATCTACACCATTGCGGTGCAGGCTGCCGGGGGACGAGACGAGAAGATACTCGCCAATTACTTCCCGCTAGTGCTCAAGCCAAACGTCAGATCTTGGCTCATGCACTTGCCGGAGAACTCCATCTCTTCTTGGGCTGACCTGTGCCATCAGTTTGTCGGCGCCTTCACAGGTGGCCACAAGCCCCATGGCCAGGAGAGTGACCTTCACATACTCGCCCAGAAGGAGGGAGAGCCCCTACGTAAATACATCCAGAGGTTCAGCCGTGTCCAACACAACATCCCGGACGTCCACCCTGCCGCGGTTATTAGCGCGTTCCATCAGAACGTGCGTAACCGCCGGATGAGGGAGGAGATGGCGATGTGCAAGATCAGGGACGTCAGCGAGCTGTACGCCCTGGCCGACAAGTGCGCACGCGCTGAGGAAGGGAGGAAACTCCCCGGAGAGGATACTGGAGCAGGGGGATCAGATAGTGAGGATGCCGCCCCGGCAAAGAAGAGCCGGCGGCGGGGCAACAGGAAGAAGAAGAACAAGGAAGTGCTAGTCGTTGAGCAGTCCGGCAAGGAGGCTGGCGCCAAGAAAGCCCAAGTTGGTAGCTCTGGCAAGGAGACTGCCGCATGCACCAACTGCCAGACTATGGCTGCCGCCGACAAGCAGGACGGCACCGACAAGCAGTACTGCAAGATCCACCGCACCAAGGGCCACGACCTCCAGAACTGCAAAAAGGTCGAGTACCTCGTCGAGCAGCAAAAAGCTGAGTACGAGCGACGCGACAAGGAGAAGGCCCAAGGAGGTGATGGAGGGTCAGGCAAGAAGCGGCCATTCAACGGCCGGGGAGGATGTCGCGGCAAGGCCAAGCAGCGGCAAGGAGACAGACCTCCCCGCGGCCGCGACAAGGACGAAGACGAAGACGTCGATGAAGACATGGATGACGGAGAGAACAGCGAGCAGGAGTTCCAGAAGGCCATGAAGGTTTTGTGCGTAGACGGTGGTGCTTCTCTGCATACTTCTCACCGACAACTTAAACAATGGGTGCGGGAAGTTAATGCAGCAGAACCGCCCGTCGAGTCGCGCAAACTTCTGAAGTGGTCCAGCACGCCTATCATCTTTGATATTGGGGACCAACCTGATCGCACAACCGCAGTCGGGTGCTTGCCGATGTTGGTTTCACCAACCATCCGCAACCTCAAGGTCACCAAGATGTTAGTTGACGGCGGGGCCGGCCTGAATTTGATCTCCTCCGCTGCGGTCCGGAAGCTCCAGATCCCCGACAGCGAGCTCGAAGAAACTGGCACATTCCAAGGAATTAACCCGAGAAGGAGCAAGCCGAAGGGGAAGATCACGCTGCCAGTGACATTTGGCGGAGAGCTGAACTTCAGGACTGAGAGGATCACCTTCGACGTTGCCAATATTCCTTTGCCTTACAATGGAATACTTGGTCGTCCAGCGCTCGCCAAGTTCATGGCAGCCTCTCACTATGCCTACAACATGCTCAAGATGCCAGGCCCAATAAGCGTCATCTCTGTCCCAGGCGACAAGAAGGATGCCCTTATCTGTGCCGACAAGATTTACCGGGATGCAGCAGCCGCAACAGATAGCAAGACACTTGCCGCTGAAGCTCCCGGGGGGAAGAACAAGACCAAGTCCGTCAAGAGCTCTGGGGCCCACTCCGGCAAACGCACCTCTTCGGAGTGCTGCGCTGCCGTCGAGGACGCACCATCGAGCTCCACCGGCAAGTGCAAAAAGACGATGGCAGCTCCACCAGAGACAAAGAAGGTGCCCGCCAAGGAGGACGGCACTGGTGGTACTTTCACCATCAGTGCCACGCTTGATCCTAAATAGGAAAGCGTGCTCGTTGCTTTCCTGCGGGCGAATGTCGACGTGTTTGCATGGCAACCATCTGACATCCCCGGTGTTCCCGGGAAAGTGATTGAGCACAAGCTTGCCGTTTGTCCTCACGCGCGGCCCGTCAAGCAGAAGGTTAGGAAACAAGCAGTGGAGCGCCAAGAGTTCATAGCCGAAGAGATCAAGAAGTTGGAAGCAGCAGGTCTTGTCAGAGGCGTGCTCCATCCCACGTGGTTGGCCAATCCTGTTGTCGTGCGTAAGGCGAACGGGAAGTGGAGGCTTTGTATTGACTTCACTGATGTGAATAAAGCTTGTCCCAAAGATCCATTTCCCTTGCCGCGCATTGACCAGATTGTTGACTCCACGGCTGGATGTGATTTGCTTTCATTTCTTGATGCATATGCAGGATATCACCAGATCTTCATGGCTGAAGAAGATGAAGAGAAGACAGCCTTCATTACTCCATGTGGCACTTATTGCTTCATACGCATGCCCTTTGGATTGAAGAATGCTGGTTCGACGTTTGCAAGGGTAGTCCATACAGATTTTGAGCCACAGATACACAGAAATGTAGAAGCATACATGGACGACATAGTGGTTAAGAGCAAGGACAGGGCTACCCTAGTTCAAGATTTAGATGAAACTTTTGCGAATCTGCGCAAGATCCAACTCAAGCTCAACCCCGAGAAATGCGTGTTTGGAGTCCCCTCCGGAAAGCTTCTCGGGTTCTTCGTGTCTCAGAGGGGGATTGAAGCTAACCCCGACAAGATAAAGGCCATCAAGCAGATCGAGGCACCGAAGCGCGTCAAGGACGTACGGAGACTTGCCGGCTGCGTGGCTGCTCTCAGCAGGTTTATCTCTAAGTCAGCAGAACGCGCCCTACCATTTTTCAAAATTTTGAAAAAGGCGGGTCCGATGAAATGGACCCCGGAAGCGGAGGCAGCGCTGCAAGACTTGAAGAGGTACCTGTCCTCCACTCCAATACTTGTCGCACCTAAGCCACAAGAGAAGTTGTTGCTGTACCTAGCAGCAACCAATCAAGTGGTTAGTGCTGCGTTAGTAGCGGAGAGGGATGCAGATGATGCGTCAACAGCCCCGGCAAGCACATCCAGCGACAAACAGGGGGCTTCTCCGACAAGCTCTAGTCCCGACATGGATGGAACTGTGCAGATGCAAGAGGAGGTACGGAAGAAGATGGTGCACCGCCCAGTCTACTTTGTCAGCTCCCTTCTCCAGGGGGCTAGGTCAAGGTACTCTAGTGTGCAAAAGCTGCTATTCGGTCTTCTCATGGCCTCGAGAAAGCTGCGCCACTACTTCCAAGCACATGAGATAACAGTTGTCACTCGCTTTCCGCCGAAGAGGATATTGCAGAATCCAGAAGCAACAGGCAGGATTGTTGAGTGGGCACTGGAACTGTCAAGCTTTGGCCTCAAGTTTGAAAGCACTTCAACTATCCAGAGCAGAGCATTGGCAGAATTCATAGCAGAGTGGACGCCAATGCCAGACGAAGAGATTCCAGAGACGAGCATCCCCGTCAAGGAAGCAAGCAAAGAATGGATAATGTACTTTGACGGTGCCTTCTCGCTGCAAGGCGCCGGTGCCGGCGTGCTGCTTGTCGCGCCCACCGGAGAGCACCTCAAGTACGTGGTCCAGATGCACTTTCCCAAGAAGAAGCGACAAACAATACTGCAGAGTATGAAGGTTTGCTTGCCGGTCTCAGAATCGCGGCAGACCTTGGGATTAAGAAGCTGATTGTAAGGGGTGACTCACAGTTGGTCGTCCGCCAAGTAAACAAGAATTACCAGAGTTCGTTGATGGAAGCATACGTTGACGAAGTGAGAAAGCTTGAAGAACACTTTGACGGCTTACAGATGGAGCATGTTCCGAGGGCTCAGAACGACATCGCAGATGGCCTGTCAAAGTGCGCTGCACTCAAGTTACCTGTGGAACCAGGGATCTTTGTGCTCAAGCTGACTCAGCCATCCGTAACACCATCAACTGGGCAAAACAAGAAGAGGAAGTTGATTTCTGGCGACTATTTTCCGGCAGAGCTTCCCGAAGCCGCCGCCAAGAAGGTCCCTCGAGTCAACACCAACAATGCTGAGGAGCAATCTGCTCCAGCAAGCCCTGGGGTTTGTTCTGTTGAAACAGAAGATCCCGACAAGCTTGGCTCCGGCTTGCCGGGGAACATCAAGCTCCGGCTGAGACGCAGGTTCTCGCCGTAGAAGCGAATGTTCCCGCAGCAGCAGACATGCCTTTGGTCCTCGTTGTCGAGCCGCAGGCTCCAGCGTGGGCACAGCAAATTGTCCATTTCCTTCAGACGGGAGAACTTCCCGAAGAGCCAGAAGAAGCGGAAAGAGTAACCCGGCAGTCAAGTATGTACCAGTTTGTCGGCAACGAACTGTACAGAAGAAGACTCAACGGTGTGAAATTAAAGTGCATTCCCCGGGAAGATGGACAAAAGCTGTTGGCAGAGATACACGGAGGCATATGTGGCCACCACATTGGCGCCAGAGCACTTGCCGGCAAGGCGTTCCGGCAAGGTTTCTTTTGGCCAGAAGCCCTCCAAGATGCAACTGCACAAGTAACCAAATGTGAAGCGTGCCAGTTCCACTCCAAGCAGATACACCAACCAGCTCAAGCTCTCCAGACGATCCCTTTACCCTGGCCATTTTCGGTCTGGGGGCTCGACATCCTCGGCCCCTTTCCCCGCGCGGCCGGGGGCTTTGAGTACTTGTACGTCGCAATCGACAAGTTCACAAAGTGGCCGGAAGTGGAACCAGTGAGAAAGGTGACCGCACAGTCAGCAGTCAAGTTCTTCAGATCAATTGTTTGCCGTTTCGGAATCCCTAACAGGATCATCACCGACAACGGCACACAGTTCACAAGTCGCACCTTCATGCAATACGTCCAAGACCTTGGCGCCAAGGTCTGCTTCGCTTCTGTTGCTCACCCGAGGAGCAACGGTCAAGCGGAGAGGGAAAACGCAGAAGTGCTGCGCGGACTCAAGGCAAGAACTTTCGACAGGCTGCACAAGTGCGGAAGAAACTGAATCGAGGAGCTGCCAGTGGCTCTTTGGTCGATCAGGACGACGCCAAATCGAGCCACTGGACAGACACCTTTAGCTCTAGTCTATGGAGCAGAGGCAGTTCTCCCCACGGAACTCGAATACGGGTCACCTCGAGTGCTCGCTTATGATGAGCTCGAGCAAGAGCAGCTGCGACAAGACGACGCGCTGCTCCTTGAGGAAGACCGTCTTCAGGCTGCTGTACGAGCTGCTCGATACCAGCAAACTTTGCGCCACTACCATAGCCGCAAAGTTAAAGCCAGAAGTCTCGAGGAAGGCGACCTTGTTCTTCGGCGCGTTCAGTCCGCCAAGAATCCCAACAAGTTGACGCCGAAGTGGGAAGGCCCTTATCAGGTGAAATAAGTCACTAGGCCAGGCGCTGTCCGCCTAGAGACCGAAGATGGCTTACCGGTGAGCAACTCCTGGAACATTGAGCATCTTCGCAAGTTTTACCCATAAGGCGCGGTTGCCGTGATTCGCTCTGGCAACCACCTTTTCTACAAGTCTTGCCGCTGTTCCATGTAATCCTTTGTACAAAGCCGGGCGCAGACCCCGTGCATCAGTAAAGCTTATGTACCTCGCACAACATGTCATTTCATGCCTTTTTTATTTTCTTGCATGTACTATCTGACGCTTTGTGCAGCACTTATCCCCGGTAAGCAATAACGAGCCCAAAGGCTCCATACCTGTATCCTCTCTTTTTTCTCAAGCAGAAGAAAGTTCCCTCGTGCACAAGTTTGCCGGGGGGAAGGAAGATAGTGTGGTATGGACCGAGCGCCGTTCAAGAAAGCCTTGCCTTGCCGGGAAGCAAACAACACCAAAGCTAAGTTGCCAAAGTTTGAGCAATCAAATTTTTAAATGTTTAAGTTATCTTCCTTGAACGACCTCACTTTGTATGGAAAACCTGTGTGCGGAGGAATGTTTCGAGCACGCTCAACGACTTAAGTGTGCTGCGACTAGTGTCGCGCCCTTACTTCGTTTTCGAGTTCGCTCAACAACCTAAGTGTGCTGCGACTAGCTGCGACAAGGTTTCTTGTCGGCAACGGCACTGCCAGCAGGCTGCTGAAGTTCCGCACTCAGCGCTCGCGGCAAAGGTGCCTACGCCGGCAAGTTCCCTAAAAAGCGTAGGGTGAAAACATACAAAGCAAAGGAGTCAAGTAAAGGAAATAACATTGCATTCAGTACCTAAGATAGAGTTATAATACAAGATGACTCGTCGCAGTTCTAATAGACTATTGTTCATAACATGGTTGGCAGCGACAAGGAAAGAAGAAAGTAAACAAGGCTAATCCGCGCGGTCGCCCTCGACCCTCTTGATGCCACCCACCTTGTTCACAATAGGCGCGACAAGAGCCTTGAGCGCCTCCTGGTCAACGTCCGGTGGCAGGCTCCTGAGGACGTTGGTGAGGTTGAGCCCTGGGTTGCGGTACGCTATCTTCATCAACACCTTCTGGAGGGCCCCCGCGCAGAGCCTGCGTGACTCGTCCGCCAGCTGCTTTGGGATCTTTTCCCGGAGCTGCTGGAGGGTCGTCCCCACACCCGAGAAGAATAGAGTAAGCTTGGCGCTGGGGTGGAGGCTCTCGTCGGTGGAGTACCCGAGATGCTCCGCCCCCAGCTCCGCCAGCTCCTTGTCGATGTCCGCGGCGGCGTTGACAAGGCCTTCCGTCCACAGCTCGACGGTCTGCCTAAAATTGTTCTGGGAGATGGCGGCGCTGTCCAGCAGCGCCTTTTCGGCCTTGATTTCCTCCTTCAGGGCCGCCTCCCGCTCCCTGGCGCCGTCCAGCGTCGTGGTAAGAGTGGACAGCTTCAGCTCCAGATCGGCGATGGAGTCCTTGGCGACGGCGAGCTCCTTGCCCTTCTCGGAGAGGCGGACCTGCAGCTCAGAATGGCTGTGGGCGTCCTTCTCCCTTTCGAGCTTGAGGGCGACAACCTCCTCGCCGCTCGTCTTTAAGTTGGCCTCCAGCTGCGCCACCTTCTGCTCCAACCCCCTCTTGGCGCTCTCGGTGGCAGCGGCAGCGTCCTTTGCCTCCTGCAAAGCTCCGCTGAGCGATCGCCCGCGCGCGGCAAGCTCGTCCTCGTGGCTGTCGAGGTCGACCTTCCGCTGCGTCAGCTCGCCTTCTCGCCTGGATAGCTCCTCGGCGGCAAGCCGCTGCTGCTCCTCCGCCTCGGCCTTCTCCAGGATAAAAGCCTGATGCGCCTCGGCGAGCTGCTGCCGCTCCTCCGCCAAGGATCGGAGAGCCGCTTGGTTGACGGCCCGGAGCTCTTCTGCGCGCTTCTCCAAGTCAGCGCCCGCCTTGGTGGCCAGAGCCTCTCGGGACTCCAGCTTGGCCTGCCGGGCGCGGTAAAGAGATAGAAGCTTCCGCAGCAGCCGCTCCTCCTCGGGTTCACTACTGCTGCTTGGCGCGTCGACGAGCTTCAGTCCGACGGAGGCAAGGACCTCCCCGTCGAAGACCTCTCCCTCGACTGGCGCCCTGGACGTAGACGCCCACGGGAGTTGGATGAAGACACCGTTGCCGGCCTCCAGATAGGCGCCTGGCTCGGCTGTGGTAGAGGAGGGATCGGCGGCCGGCGCAGCGCCTGACGCTCCTGCGGCCTTGGGGCCGTCAGTGCGACTGCCAGATCCCTCCTCAGCTGCCGCGCCAGCGGCTTTGGCGGCCTTGTCGGCGGCGGGCTCGTCAGCACCGGCCGCCCCTTCGGTAGCGGCGGCGTCGCCAGTGTTGCCGCGCGCGTCCTCCTCGGCGGCGACCTCCGTCTCCATTGGCTCTGCGGCGGACAAGTCAAGCAAATATCTAAAAAAGAAGAATAAAATAAGAAAAGTCCAAGGGTTTACCTGCGCGGGCCGGCTCCTCGGTAAGGTTCCTCGTCGGAGAGCTCTCCCTGGGCGGCGTGGTAGAAGTTCCCGCCGGCGGAGGGCCGCTAGCGCCATCCCTTGGCGGGGTGCTCGCCCTTGACGGGGTGCTCGCCCTTGGCGGAGTGTTCTCCCTTGCCGGGGAGCTCCCCCTTGGCGGTGTGGTCGAGACGTGCGGCGCGTCAGAGGCGGTCTCCTGGCGCTCCTGATGCTGCTGCTCTGCTCCTGCACAAGTCAACAAACAATATATCAGCAAGGATGGAAGACCCACGCACGCCCGACAAGCGGAAAAGAGAACTACACTCACGCTGGGGGCTGCTCTAGAGAACAGCTGCCGGGTCCGGCAAGCTTGTCGTAGGCGCACCCCCTGCCGTTGCGGCGGGCTCGTCCTCGATGACGATCACCGGGACTTTGGCCCTCTTCGCCGCCCTCTGGGCCAGAGTTCTGAAAGGGACAGGTTCAGAGTTAGGCGAACAGATACAAGACAAGAAACAACAGAAAATCAAAGAAGTACAAAAATCGCAAAGACTTACTCTTCTTCCTCCTCGTCGGAGCTGAGCGCGGAGAAATCAAAATCTGGCTCGCGCGTCTCGGCGCGAGGAGGTGGAGGAGTGGGCTCCCTCGGCCGCTTGGCGGGAGCAGGGATGGTGGTCTGAGAAGACCCCGCTCCGGTTGCCGCCGGAGCACGAGGGGCGGCGGGAGCAGAGGCACCGGTCCGGGAAGATCCCCCTCCTGTTGCCGCTGAAGCACGAGGTGCTCCCTTGGCGGCCTTGCTTGTCGCGGTGGCACGTGCCGTGCGGCGCCGCGGCTGCTGGCCTGCCTGCCGCCCCGTCACGTCTGCGGCCTTACGGAGGCGCCTTCTCGTTGGAGCTGGAGGATCTGCCGGTGGTGGCGAGCTGCCTGATGACGAGGATGAGGAGCCGAGGTCCAGCGAGCCGCTCGAGTCCTCGGCAGGCTCACTTCACCCGACACCCTGCTCGGCGGGCTCGCTCGAATCGACGTCCTGCTCGATGGGCTCGCTTGTCCCGACAAGTCGCCCGGCAAGCTTCCCCGCTTTGCGAAGCTCTTCCTCCTCGGCAAGACTTGTCGCCTCCGCTGCCTCCGCCTCCTCCACAGTATACCCGAACTCGCCCGTGGCCCTGGCTGCCGCCGCCTCTTCCAGTCTGGTGGCAATATATGCCATCTCCTGGTCGGTGGTGGCGCGGGTGAGGCCCTTCTTCTCGTCGGATTTGACGGGCAGTTCCAGCAAGTTATCAAAGAATGCTTGCACAGCCTCGTCGGAAGGTTCTTGCCAAGTGGGGTCGATCCCGTGGGAATTGCACAGTGGCATCACTGCACGGATGGCGCTGAGCGCAGAGCTATTGCACAGCGGGACGACACCTTCCGGCAATGTGAACCATTCAGGGTGGGCAGAGTCGTACTTGAACAACGCTTGGAGCATCGCGTTGAGCTCCAGGACAGTAAAATTGTAATTGAGGCTCGGGCACAGCCTCATGATGTCTGCCGCGTTCTCGAACTCCCAGGCGGCCCTCTTCCTCTCCTGCAAGGGGGCGATGCGGCGACGGAGAAAGTCTGCTCCGACTGCGCCTACAGTGAGCTTGGCTTGCCGGAGGCGAAGGATCCGGGTGGTGGCTATCTTCAGCCTATCGTCTTCAGGGGCCAGGTCGCTCCAGTCGTTGCCGCGTACTACTGGGGCTTGGCGCCGGGAAGTGAATGACTGCGGGTTATCCTCTACGATCCAACACCAGCTGGCCCTCCACTCATCCCACTTGCCGCGGAGCTCCCCCGTCAAGTAAGCCTCCTTCTTATGGGTCCTAGAGATCCAGGAGATTCCGCCAGACAAAGGCGACCCTGCCTCGACTCGAGGTATGAAGTAATGGCGGAAAAGAGCTACATTGGGGTAAACTCCGACAAAGTTTTCGCAAAGATGTGCGAAAATGGCCATGGTCAAGACGGCGTTTGGGGTGAAGTCAAGGAGATGGAATCCATATGTGTTCATGATATCGCAGAAGAACTCCGAATAGGGCGGGCAGAGCCCGCAGTAGAAGAACAGAGCAAAGAAGGCGTAGCCGGTCGGGAACATATCGCAGGCTACGGCGGGGAGTACCTTGGTGCGCGGATGCGCCTTCGTCTCCCTCGACCAGAAAAGGTAGAAGGTTTCCTTCAGCTCCTCCGCGTCAAGCTTTGGCCGGAAGACCGCCATCTTCTTCCGCATTGCTGCTAGCCGCAGCGCCTCGACGGACTTCATGGACTTCCCCTTCTCGCTTTTCGGAGCCATGGCGGGGACGGGGGAGGAGGACGACGGCGCTGGTGGTGCTGATGGCGGCGGAGGGGGGCGAAGCGCTGCTCTCTTTCGACCTTCAGGGGGGGAGGGGAGCGGCGGGGGTTTCTGAGGATTGAAGCAGCAACGGGCGAATGGAAGGAACTGCCCCTGTTTCCCCTGCTTTTAAGGGGAGAGGGGGGACGTTCCGCATTTCCCATTAAAGAAACAGGCCACGATCTCTCCCACGACGCCGCGATTGACGCGTGCCGTTAGGGAGGGGCGCGGTGGATACGGAGTGGGATACGGCGTGCCGCAGGCCGCGCGTGCCCGTGCACTGTTTTGGGCCTGGCCCAACAGCGCTCGGCACCGTGTATGGCCTAGGCCCAGGGGCTCCTGTCGGTGTACTAAAGTAGGGGTACCTTAGTATCCCGAACTTGTGCATGGGCAGTTGCAGCGTCCCGCGGCAAGGCTTGCCCTGCGACCGCCAAGGCCCTCCGTGGTTCTTTTGGAGCCATTCAAGAACAAAGTATTCAAGTTGAAGAGACAAGGCCCCGGCAAGAGGAGCTTGCCGGGAAGACCACTCAGGGCTCGAGACCACTTCTTTGGCGCAAGACCCTGGCAAGAGGAGCTTGCCGGGAAGGTCAAACATGGCATTTCAAGAGACTTGCCGCGACGCGCCACGCGTCCCGGCAAGGCCCGGAGAGCAACAAGCTCCCGGGCGCGACAAGATAGCGATCGTGGCAAGGTACTTGCCGCGGCAAACTTCCACTAAGTACCCGCGCTCCAGCGCATCCACCCACGTGTCGCTCTGGGACCCTTCCAGGCGCACGTGGCGGAAGGCTGTGCAGCGTGGGGTACACGATGGCCAACTGCGATGACAAGGCCACCGTCGTGGCGGACGGAGGCGCCCCTGACGATCGCTTTTTGCACTGTTTGGGGCGACGGCGACGGGCATTTAATGCCCTTGTCCCCTGCCGTCAGGGTTAGGTATAGAGCACTATACAAACACTGTTCCAACTACCACCCTTTTTACGTTTTTACCCTCATCCGCGTTGCCACCTGTCGGTGACCCCTTTGACCTATAAAAGGAGGCCCATGCGCAACGTAGAGGGGGTTCCGAACTTCGACCATTCTCGCGCTCGGTCTTGCCAGCGGTTAGAGCATCCTGTCACTCTCCTCGCTCCCGAGCCAAGAACTCAATAACAAACCAAAGCAGGAGTAGGGTTTTACGCATCCGTGCGGCCCGAACCTGGGTAAACTGCTCGTGTGCTCGCCTCGATCCGCTCTTTGTGCATCCTCCGCCCCCTGCCGTACCGAAAAGGGGCTCCGATCCCATAGGTGTTCGTGGGCGATCAGTTTCCCCGACAATCATCTTATAATGCTACCGCCGTACTAAGCAAAATAAGAAGCATAATAAGGTAAACATCACATGCAATCAAAATATGTGACATGATATGGCCATCATCATCTTGTGCTTTTGATCTCCATCTCCAAAGCATCATCATGATCTCCATCGTCACCGGCTAGACACCATGATCTTCATCATAGCGTCGTGGTCGTCTCGCTAACTATTGCTACTACTACTATCGCTAACTCATAGTGATAAAGTAAAGCAATTACATGGCCTTCACAATTCATACAATAAAGAGACAACCATAAGGCTCCTGCTGGTTGCCGATAATTTACAAAACATGATCATCTCATACAATAACATATAACTCATCACGTCTTGACCATATCACATCACAACATGTCATGCAAAAACAAGTTAGACGTCCTCTACTTTGTTGTTGCAAGTTTTACGTGGCTGCTACGGGCTTAGCAAGAACCGTTCTTACCTACGCATACAAAACCACAACGATTTTTCGTCAAGTGTGTTGTTTTAACCTTCACAAGGACCGGGCGTAGCCACACTCAATTCAACTAAAGTGAGAGAGACAGACACCCGCCGATCACCTATAAGCAACGAGTGCTTGTAACGGTGAAACCAGTCTCGCGTAAGCGTACGCGTAATGTCCGTCCGGGACGCTTCATCTCACAATACCGCCGAATCAAAGTATGCCATGTTGGTAAGCAGTATGACTATTATCTCCCACAACTCATCATGTTCTACTCGTGCATATCATCTATGCATAGACCTGGCTCTTGATGCCACTGTTGGGGAATGTAGTATTTCAAAAAAAAAATCCTACGATCACACAAGATCTATCTAGGAGAAGCATAGCAACAAGCGGGGAGAGTGTGTCTACGTACCCTCGTAGACCGAAAGCGGAAGCGTCTAGTGACGCGGTTGATGTAGTCGAACGTTTTTGCGATCCAACCGATCCAAGCACCGAATGTACGGCACCTCCACGTTCAGCACACGTTCAGCTCGATGATGTCCCACGAGCTCTTGATCCAGTTGAGCGTCACGGGAGAGTTTTGTCAGCACGACGGTGTGGTGACGGTGATGATGAAGTTACCGGCGCAGGGCTTCGCCTAAGCACTGCAACAATATGACCGAGGTGTGTATCTGTGGAGGGGGGCACCGCACACGGCTAAAATCAACTTGTGTGTCTATGGGGTGCCCCTGGACACGTATATAAAGGATGGAGGGAGGAGGAGGTCGGCCCTCATAGGGCGCGCCCAAAGTGTGGAGTCCTACTAGGACTCCCTAGTCCTAGTAGGATTCCACCTCCCACATGGAATAGGAAAAGGGGAAGGGACAAGGAGAAGGAAGGAAGGGGGCGCCCCCTTTCCCTAGTCCAATTCGGACCAGTCCATGGGGAAGGTGCGCGGCCACCCTTGAGGCCTTTCTCTCCTTTCCTGTATGGCCCATTAAGGCCCAATACGAATTCCCGTAACTCTCCGGTACTCCGAAAAATACCCGAATCACTCGGAACCTTTTCGATGTCCGAATATAGAATATAGCCTTCCAATATATGAATCTTTACCTCTTGACCATTCGAGACTCCTCGTCATGTCCCCAATCTCATCCGGGACTCCGAACAAATTTCGGTCATCAAATCACATTACTCATAATACTAATCGTCATCGAACATTAAGCATGTGGACCCTACGGGTTCGAGAACTATCTAGACATGACCGAGACACATCTCCGGTCAATAACCAATAGCGGAACCTGGATGCTCATATTGGTTCCTACATATTCTATGAAGATCTTTATCAGTCAAACCGCATAACAATATACGTTGTTTCCTTTGTCATCGGTATGTTACTTGCCCGAGATTTGATCGTCGGTATCATCATACCTAGTTCAATCTCATCATCGGCAAGTCCCTTTACTCATTCCGTAATACATCATCCCGTGACTAACTCATTAGTCGTTTGCTTGCAAGGCTTATTACGATGTGTATTACCGAGAGGGCCCAGAGATACCTCTCCGACACTCGGAGTGACAAATCCTATTCTCGATCTATGCCAACACCACAAACACCTTCGGAAACACATGTAGAGCATCTTTATAATCACCCAGTTACGTTGTGATGTTTGATAGCACACAAGGTGTTCCTCCGGTATTCAGGAGTTGCATAATCTCATAGTCAGAGGAACATGTATACATCATGAAGAAAGCAATAGCAATAAAACTAAACGATCATAATGCTAAGCTAACGGATGGGTCTTGTTCCCGTTCATCAAATGACAACACATGTCTATGGTTAGGAAACATAACCATCTTTGATCAACGAGCTAGTCAATAGAGGCATACTAGGGACACTCTATTTTGTCTATGTATTCACACATGTACTAAGTTTCCGGTTAATACAATTCTAGCATGAATAATAAACATTTATCATGACATAAGGAAATATAAATAACAACTTTATTATTGCCTCTAGGGCATATTTCCTTCAGCCCCTCCCACCCCCGTCAGGACCGGGCCTGTGAGGGGTTAGCAACTACATCATCAGTAGACGCATTACTTTCAGCAATAGTTGAAGATTTAGTATATGATTCAGCATTACCACATTCAATACATTTTAAGCAAGGTCATATGAACACTTCAGGTTGGTCCTTACGTTGTTGGGCGAGAAGAGAATTTTGCATCAGCAAATCATCATGAGCCTCTCTCAGTGACTCGAGTTCTTATTTTCTTTTCAGGTAATCATAAGTCAGCCTCTCCTGGCCTGCCGAGAGAAAATCGTGACGCTTGGTTAGCTATTCCATTTGTGTCTCGAGAGCATAATGCTCTTCTGTTAGTGTTTGGTTTTTCTCCATCTCCGTCTCCTCGACCAACAACCCTTCGGACTTCCTGAGGTTTTCTCAATTTTCTCGAGAGAGACAATATTGTTGCTTCTTGGCAACTTTAATCGGTTTAGCATGATCATCATCATCAGAGGAAAACTCATCACTGGCATATATTTTGTGATTCTTGGAAGGTACCTTTTCCTTGGATGCCTTAGCCATGGAGCAGAGTGCAGGAACCTCATCATCACTTGAGTTGTTCTCGTAGAATTTGATGCTAGTGCAGAGGCGCGCGCAATGCCGGCATGCCAGAGTTTGATTCTTCTTCTGAATCAGCAACTTCTTTGGAGGTTGAGGATTCTTCTTCCTCTGAGTCCATTTCATTGCCAATGTAAGCCTTGCGAGAGGTGTTCTTGCAGTTGGACGAGGACTTGGAGGGGTTCCGTGAAGAAGATCTTGATGATGACTTGGAGGCAGAGATGTCCTTCTTCTTGAAGAACTTCTTGGTCTTCTTCTTATCATCCGAATCGTAGTTCTTACTCTTGCCTTTCCCATGCTTGGTGTTGCCCGAGTCAAATCTTACACTTGTTATATATCAGCTTCCCAGAGAGGACAAATCAGACATGAAGTGCCCTCGTTTCTTGCATTTGAAGAAGGTGTACTCTCCCGTAGGTTTTGATGAAGACTTGGAGCTACCAGAGTTTCTTGATCCTTTCTTCTGGAACTGACTTTTCTTTCGAAAGCGTTGTTAGCGTTTTTTTATCAGCACGAGATCGTTGCTGATACTTTCAGGATCATCATAATCTTCATTGGCATTTTCTTCCAAGGAAGATTCGGCCACATCTTTGAGTGCTTGACTCTTTAGGTAACTTGAGTGTTCAGCATTTCCATGAAATCGGCTGAGTCGAGTAACTTGAAATCAACTTTCTCCTTGATCTTCAGAACAAGTGTATCGAAGGAATTGTCCAATCATCTAAGCAACGTCTTCACAACTTCATGACCAATGATGTCTTTGGCGCCAAGGCCATGTAGCTCATTGCGTCACTCAGTCAATCAAAAGTTTGCTGGCAGCTTTCATTACCGATCCTTTGGAAAAGGTTGAATTTTGCACAAAGAGTATCTATGCGAGCTTCCTTCTAAGTGGACATACCCGCGTTGATCTTTTCAAGAATGTACCATATTTCTTTTGCACTATCATACTATCCGTATCGAATAGATTGCGCCCGAGACAGATGATCGCATGTTTCATGTTTCACTTGTGCATCCATCTGAACAAGCCTTTACTCACATGGCATGAGGTAGCCTAGGGGTCGATCATGTAGCCATGTTGGAAAATGTGCCACATGCCATCGTCAATTGCTCGGAGACGGATCTTCATCTTCTCCTTCCAATAGGGATAGTCTGTCCCATAGACGAGTGGGATCTTCATGTTCGACTTATAGTTCACTGAAGACATACTTAAACTCCAAGGTTGTTAGACCTTAATATGTAGAGACAAGGAGTACCTTGCTCTGATACCAGTTGTAGGAACGAAGCATGTCTACCAGCGGGGAAGGGGGAAGGGGCGGTCAATGGGAGGATAAGAATTTCTTTCGAGAAACTTCAAACCTCTCAGGACCAGGAAGCGGAAAGAATACAAACAACAAACTGAAGACTCGAATGGAAACTACTGAAGGGTAACTAAAGAATGCATAGAGAAACAATCACATGATCGAAACATAATTCTAGATAGATATCTGAAAGTAACATTGCTTGCAGAGCAACTAATGCTAACTCCTTGGTCCGAAGTGAATCTCTCGCAACGAAGAAGAATTGTGTCTCTTGCTGGCGAGTATTCATTCAGAAGACAAAGAGATTTCTCTCAAATCTCGTAGGTTTTGGTTTAGCATCAAAGACCGTAAGTTTCGAACACTATACCCCTCTTAATCGTACGTTGGTCCTATAACTCAAGAAAGAGAAGAAGAACAACAAAAGAAAATGCTAGGTCTTTTCTCCATCTTTAAACTTCTCGGCTAAAGTCAATTCCTTCGGACATACACTGAGCCAATTGCTTTGCGTAAACAATTTTGGGGAAGGGGGGTCACTTTCATCACGCATAATCTTCAATGATAACCTTCGCTGCCTCGCAGTAGATTATCTTCAGAGTTTGTTCTAAACTCCACATGACTTCCGGGACTTTATCACTCTGCATGCACTAGCAAACACATTAGTCCCACACTATTTATGACAATAATCTCCAAAATCCAAGGAGGCAAATCATTGCACCAACAGTTTGCCAATCAACGCTCATAATTTCAAAATATGAATGGTGTGTGTTATGCATATCGTAGATGCAGAGTTATAGTTTGATGTATGCCAACTATTACACACAATCTTCATTCCAAAATCGTGCCCAATGGATGGAGGGTCGCACATGTCTCGTTTTCTGGCACATGAATTTATTTTTGTACCGTTTACGATGCCTGCATCGCACATAGTTTGGTCGAATGATGTGCAATATAGATGTGTCGTCTAAGGTCAATTCTGCAGTAGTGAGTTTAACTATATTTTTATGTGTTATGTTGCCAGTGGATTAATCCCTGTGCTTAGCTTTATGGGTTAAGATGTTTTTGTAGAAAACAAGCATGTGCCCTTCTATATATACACTTTTTCGATAAAAACTTATGTCAATTCAATACCAAGATCACTTGGACTATTAGAATATATAAACACATTTTTCCACTATTAAGTAAAGATTATAAACAACTCACAAAACCTCATATAGTATAGCATATTTTGCTATTTTCTTGCACTTAATCATACACAAGAAACCTCTACTAAGATATTTTTTGAACTCCACACTTCACATATCCTCGAGATTTTCAAGAATATTGAAATATACAAATGCGTACATACGTACGCTATAATTAATGCAAATTTCATAGATTAAATTGTGGAGGGTTGAGAATGTTTACTTCACAAAAACATGTTTCAGAAACTCCTCTGTGATCTATAAAGGGTATTCTTTAAAAAAATGAAAAGCAACCTCTGCTATAAGACAAAAATTAATTTGTCATGTTGTGCATGTTTATTTATGATAAGACATTATAAATATAAACAAGGAGTGCTATATTAATTTTAGATGTATTGTTATGTGGTTAAGTAGAAAATATACAACTTAATATTGTACTTAGATAACATATAAATAAGCATAAAAGTTTAGTCTAAACATAGTTTGTTTTAACACAAACCATCAAATAATATTAATACTATCACCATATAATCTCATACTAAATTTATTCGAGCCGCACAAGTTTAATACGAATAAGGCGGCGAAGTGTCATATCGACGCGTGCTTATTTGATCCCGTATCACATCATGTTAATATGTTGTCCTGATCGAAACCCATCAGATACAACGACCATGTGGTAGTCGACTACATCAATGTATTTGTATGTCCTTTTTGTTGACTAATCCGTCCAAAATGTGATAAAACTAATGAGACTAAATTCACATGAGGAGCACCCACACTGTTTGATTTGATACTACTATTTACACATGTGCTTGTGAAACTGCTCTAAATAATTTGATGGAAACTAGATTTCAACATCATTTGCAGAGTTACATATCATCATGACACAATATTTTTGGAGCATTTTTTTACGACTTCCACGAATGTTATTTCTTAATAAATGTTTGCAAGTCTACAAAACATTTGTGAATGTTTACCACAAAAAAAATCAGATTATTTTATTTTATTTACTGTTTTTAAAATTTTATTTTCATCAAGGAGCATTTGATCTCGGTAGCACATACTACGTGTCCTTTTTGCCTCCTTTTCTTTTTCTTGTTCTCATTTTCTTTTTTATTTCCATGTTTTTTTCATGTGTTTCACCAATGGATGTGGCCTTGATGTATATTAGTTACCGTTCATATATTTTTTATTCAGGGGTACATATGACCGCTCTATTACCTAACTTATTCGTTTGGGCATGAAAAGAAAAGATTAATATAAGTATGTTTGTCATATGGAGTATGGACCAAGGTTAATAGGTTAAAAATATTCCTTGAGATGCATGACCATTTTAATTAATAGGGTGAATTCTTGTGAAGAATAAGGAATATTTTCCATTGATGATAAAGCTCATGATTTCCCTAATTAACATGATCCACAGTGAAACCATCATTCAAGTTAATCTTTGCGACCCAGACGTTCTCCTCCATTACCTGCTTTGAAATGCGTGACCATTTTAATAAATAGGGTGAATTTTTATGAAGAATAGGGAATATTTTCCATTGATGATAAAGCCCAACGAATTCCCTAATTAACATGATCCAGAGTGAAACCATCATTCAAGTTAATATTTGCAATCCAAGCGTTCTCCTCTATGGTCTGCTTGACGCTTCAATACTTTTCTTTTTAGGCTTCAAAGATGAGGGGTGTTGCTAGCTTAAAATAGGTCCATGTCTGCGCTATTGCACGGTTTTGCCCATGTCGACCCAAAATTCTACGGTGATTTTCAAAATGGTGTTGTCCCTCCATTGCCAAAGACGATGGTAGTTGCAAGCTTAAAATAGGTCCATGTGTGCGCTATTGCACGGTTTTGCCCATGTCGGCCCAAAATTCTAACCACTTCTTCCATTTCCACCATGGCCATCTCAACCGCAAAGCCCTCGAAACATCTCAAGGTTAAGAATCCCCAACGCCCCACGATTGGTGGAGGGATGGACGGTCTGCTAATTAATCTTGTAAACTTCTTTCATATTAGACGCTATAGATGGTGTGCCTTGCCTGCAGAGCTACAAGATACTGATTCCTCCTTTCATATGCTACACATTCATTCATGACCTCTCCGGGCTACCGTTGATTGATAATCAAGCCCCATCGCCTAACTAGCACTAGCAGCCGTTAATCTCTTTGCTGGATGTATACCCAATTTGCTATATATACACCCCGAGTTGTGTCTGCATATACAGAACACCACAGAGGCTGAGAATCACGCAAGCCAAGCAAAGTGAGAGACCAAGCAGAGAGATGGCGCACAAGGTATTCCCATCTCTGGTCCTTCTGGCGCTCGTCTTCGGCCAGCTTGTGGTCGACGGCCATGCCCAGCACTACATCGGCGGCGCCGGCGGCATCAGGGGAGGAGGAGGATCTGCTGCCGGACTGCAGCCACCGACTTACACCGCTACCCATGCCCACTCCTCCACCATTGGTAATCTATCTATAGCTGTAACTAATAATTTCTCATGATTTCTCGGTTTGCTTGCCATTGATAAGCCATTTCATTTTCCTGTCATTTCCCTGGTTCTGACTGTTGTTTGTTTGGTGTGGCCGTGTGGGAACATGGCAGGAGAATACGATGGAGCTGGAAGGCCTTCAGCCGGGGAGGAAGAAAAGTCCTTCATGGTCAATAGCCTGCCGGCGCACGACCGCCCGCTTCCTGTCCCGCCTTCCGGTCACTAGTCCGGCCACGCAGTGCTGCCGAGCTTGAGACCGACGACCAAATGGCCAGCACTGATAATAAGAATAAATTTGTGTGAAGTTGTCCTGTTTGCAGGGTGACTCTGCTTCTACCATCATCATCAGGGGTATAAAAGCAGAGTACCACCGAACTATGTCCTAATAATGTACTGTTGAGAATGTTGTGACTTCATAGTGCCATCAAGGGAACACAGTTTACCCCAAAGTTTCGTTTACTTCTTACCATGAACAGAATATGGATGTATCTCAGTCGTGCACGAACGTTTTGATATTGCACTGTTGTAACTAAAACCGTACATCGTTGAGACTACGACAAGACAACCTCTCGAACGAAATGGTGCGAACCACTTCTCCTTGAGTTAGGTATAAAGACTGCAATCATATCGCAAAAAGAAAGGCCGATACATGCATCCCAGTTCCTCACTTTGGCCAGATACCACAACCATCGATCTCTAACTAGAGATAATAATATGATCAACATGCCCTGCGGTAGTTAGCGTTTTTTTTCTGTGCTGATCCCTTTTAGCTAAGAATCAACCTTGTATTTATTATGTATAAACATCATAAATATTTACATTTTGTGCACAGGCAGTTAAGTTCTCAAGGAAAAATGTACAGCCTTAGGTGGCCTTTGTCTGCGGCTAGTGATTTTCAGATTCTAGGCCTTGCGACATGTTGAAATCAACTTCTTGTTATGCCAATGGTTTCGGTCTGACAGCTCTGAAAATATTGGTTACAATAGTTGTTGAGAAGAAAAGAATGACAGCTCTGTTATGACAGTACAACATGGTGTAGCAGGCCAAATTGCAAAAA
>LR738714.1:674897555-675031317 GCA_902687465.1 Secale cereale | reverse complement strand
CAAAAAAAAAAAAAAAAAAACACTAAGGGCCCATTTTGATTAAGATATTTTTATGTGAATTTTGCAGAATATCAAGCCATGTGGTTTTTAACATGTCATCAAATCGGACAATTTCAGGCCCAAGTTCAGAACAATCAATAAATGTAAAAAGTATTCTGGTTTGATCGGGTGATATGTGGTTACTTTTTTTTTCTACCATGTCTTCACGCGGTCCACGTGTGCTTTGAAATTTGTTTCCAAGAGAAAAGGGAGACCTGCCCATTTGCTATGTTGATAAAGAGGGGATTCTGTAACTTCTACTGCCCCCGTTCCGTATTTCTTGTCGTGGTTTTAGTTCAAGAATTTGTTGATGCCCGTCACCGGTTGTTCTTGATTCTTCAGTGCAATCTCTGGTGGCCTGGTGAGTGATAAATTGCACTTGCACTATAATGTTCAGTCTAAACATATTATTTTCATGGCATTTATTGTAATCAACGTGCAACATCAGTAGCATTCAACGTGCAACATATTATTGTCTTCACGCGGTCAACGTGCAACATGGGTATCTCTGAGCATGTAGCAACGTGCAACATCATCTGACCATTGGATTTGTTAACAAAGGCGGTGGCAAGATACGGACTAAATACAGCGTAGATGTTAATTTCAAACACAAAGGTTAAGGTACGGACTAAATACCCAACCCTGGGGTTTATATAGTACACACTAAACCAAAATTTGTAGGGTAAAAATGAGCCAAACAAATTAAGTTTACAGTATGGTTCGATCTAATCTAATCAACACACGCATCCTCCCAACAGCATACTGTAAAAGTACAACACCTGTCCGGTAAAAAATAAAACTAAAGATGATGTAAAGAACTGAATGCACAAAATCCATCCAGAAACAGTAGCGGCGTATTGTGTCCGATAATTGCATTTGGTCACTAAAATAACATCAGTACCAAGTACTCCTAACTATGCAAGACTGCATCCGATGATCTCCAAGAGACACAGTACAATTGTTTTCACTAGTGAGTATAGTGTAGCAGAGGGACACGACCAACAGCCAGAGTGGTCACCCAAGTGAGCTCTTCAGCAAACACTTAGGCCAAGAATTGTAACCCGGTACATAATTCGTCGTTGTGGATATTTTTGGCATGCTATCAGAAGGGAGGGGGTGAGCAGTCCAGGGGTCTGAAGAGCAGGCCACAACAATTTGGAGCAGGCAGCAAGAACAGAGGGGTTAGAAGCTGCACCAGAAACATTCGTCAGTTTCAGATAATCAGAGCTATATCTGATTCAAACAGAAAGAAAAAACTTCAAGGGAAGAAAGCTAAACAACTAATGTTAAGTCTTGCACATACAAAATTTAGGAGGCAATTCCATGTTTATGTTGTGTTAGATTTCCATATTTCTCTTGTGTTGTGGATCTATTTAATCAGAAAAAAAATCTGCTACTCCTAGTAGCATGCGTTTAATGATGTGCAGGCTGCAATGTTGGTCGACTCATCTGAAAAATGCACTGGTTACTAAACCTTGTTCAGATGGTTTTGGACACAACTAGGGTACTACCAGTGTCAGTAGCCTGCCTGTACAGAACAGCTTCTACATTGTATAGGAACCACCCAAAGTATCTTCTGCCCTGTGGACTTAAACAACCTTGGGTTTCTTCCTCCTGGGCAAGTTTTCATTGTGTGTTTGAATTCAATACTAGCAAGAAAAAAACAATGCAAGTTTCTGCATTTTTTTTCTACTCTGGTTCATAACAATCCACGAACTATGAGTTTGTATTTGATTTCACCAGCCCGGCTTGTGAAAGTCACTAACAAGGTGCAACATACAGTAGAACCCTGATAATGGCATTTAGGTACCGAAATAACATCAGTGTCAGGTAACTAGGTAAGTCTGCATACAATGACCTCTAAGGCCCCTCTCAATACTCCACCTTGTACAGGTGCTAAGCCCTTCACGTAGGCAAAAAATCTGATGTGGCATGTTATTTAAGAGGAGAGAGATGAATATGGTGACCCCAGAAAGAAACAATGCTAAGCGCGTGAACCTAGGGAAAACATTTAAAGAAAGGAAGCCCACCAATACATGAAGATCTTTAGTTGCTAAATCATTAAACGAAGCAAGCTTAGCAACCATAAGCTAAGCACCTATGCATTGGGGAGTATAGTTGCTAAGCTATTTAATGTGCTTAGCACCCCATCTAAGGGCATCTCCAATAGATTGTATGTTAGTCTTGTTGGTAAAATGTCCATGTCATCAACCAACAAGCTATCATACAACTACTCCAATAGGTCGTATCTAAGCTATCCAATAGATGATGAGGAAATAAATGTGATTGCTCTCTATTTCACCTTGGAGCTTGTGCAAAGGTTGTTGGTTATTCTACATACAACTTTGCTCTCTCTCCATATTTATTACATGCCACATCACCACTATGTCCTAGGTGGCAAACTTACCAACACCTATCTTACAGCTGTTGAAGATGCCCTAAGCACCCATGCATTGGCAGCAGCCTAAGAGAAATAACTAGGTGAAGAATGCATAGACGTACAGCGAGAACTAGTGGCTGTGCAACTACTCCTCTGCAATGTTCATTAATCACCTGCAACTATTCCTCTTCCAATTACTACTCTGCATCCTCAGCTTGCTCTTATAGACAAGTTTGAGTTCAAGGTAAAAGCACAAGATTTCCCCGCAAAAAAAAAAAAAAAGCACAAGATTTTTCAGGTTGTGGTACCAGTCTTTTCTAGAAAATATTAAATCTCCTTGATTAAGGCAAAGATAAGCAGCTTAAAGCCTCCATAAGATCTACCTAACCAGATGCACTGGATGCATGAAGAAAAATGAATTATGACAGAGCATTTCATTGAGCAGTTGATTATGATGCAACCATTCAATTTCACTACCAGTACTCCAAGGTCTTCTAAAATATCAGATGCAGCATGCATGTCAACAAATAATATGTCTATGTTTATCGTCAGCTTCAACGAAGGGTAGAAACAGGCTACTATTTTCTTAATATTGACTATTAAGAAGAGCACTAGATAAAAATGGTAATGTCAATTCTTCAAGAAACAGGGCACTAAGAACTAAAGAACACCACTAGCAAAGTCAGTTCCTCAGCCAAGAAAATAGACACATTAGGCGGATCGGCTGGCAAATATTTTGAAAGCAGGGCAAAACGCTTCAAAAGCAGAGCAAAGCATCAACATAACATTTTTCATTTCAACCAAGGGAGACAAGCATATAACAGTCAGAGCTTCTGGTCACAATTTATATACATCAATGAACAAAAAAGAAGAGGCCAACAGACTCACGGTTGATCCAATTCATAGATATTGCAACTCATAACGAAGCGACCAAGGCTGTTAAGAAGCCCCACCTCACTCAACAGCCATCAGACTCAGAGGAAAGGCGAAGCGTTCACAGCATAACCTTCAAGAGCGGGAAAAAAGGTATGCTGAACAAGGCTTTGCTTGAGCCGACATTCATAAATATGGAGGTCTAGCAGACCACGATGGAAACTGTCAACCATTTTGCCATTAGTGTCGATGTGAAGCACCCACTGACCAAAACTGAGCAGCAAAAGCACACCACCATGCCTTGAAGAAGCAGCATTCACATTCCAAAATTTAACATCCCAAGAGTCATCATAACCTTCAAACCGCCGACTGATTTCTTCAACAGGCAATCTGATCCGGTACTTTAAGCTCCAAACCTCGTTCTCGTAGTCCTGCAACACCCATATACCAACAGTGTGGTTGTCATGGTCATGGCAATAGATGGCGAGCGTGTCATCCATCTCAAAGATATGCGACTTGGTGGGAACAATTGGAGCATGCATGTGTCGGAACGACTCAGCTATGGTGTCGAATACTATTACGGGTTTGCTTTCACTCTGGTTGCTTTCATTCCGGTGATACAGTGGGTACCAATGCAGGCTATCACGCAACTGGACAGGTAGGTTGAAGACCTCTGAGTCTGTCCCCGGCCAGCCGATGTACCTGGGTGGCTGGTCGGAGCCCAAAGGAAGGACATACCAGCCAGTTTGTTCTTGGGACGTGCCCACGTCACGCCGCTGCAGTAGCAGCCGGTACTCGCCAGTAGGTGGATGTAGGTACATCCCCAAGAAGGCGAAATCCCACGGTGGCTCCGGGAGGGAGGCGTGCTCGCGCGTGGCCGGGTTGCAGATAGAGATAGAAGTCCTGGCGATATTGAAGAGGATGAGGAGGCCGTCGCACGAGGCCTCCAGATAGAAGTCCCCGTCAAGCCGGGCGACGGTATGGAGCTGCGTGGAAACAGCGGCCCGGTGGTCGAAGGCGAGGATGTCACGGCACTGGACGCCGAGGACTAATTGGTTGCCGGCCAAGATGGGTAAGGCGGGCTGGCGGGCGTGGTGCGCCAGGAGGAAGCGGCGAGTGGAGGTGACGCGGCGCCAGGCGTGGCGGACGGCGCGGCAGCGGAGGAGGGATTTGGGGTCGAGGCGGACGAGGATCTCCCAGGTGACGATCTCGTCCGGGAGGCCGCTGAGGAGAGGCGTCGCTGCTGCTCCTGCTGTTACGGCCTCCGCCATGGCCGCCGGCTGGGAGCTCATCCTCGAGTAGTGCGGTGCGGGTGGCGGCGGAGGGGAGATGGAAATGGGGACAGAGCAGCTTCCAACCCTACATAGAGAAATGGCTCTGGGATGAGACCATACCTGGCCAAACGGGCCGGCCCATTGTAATCGTGCCTGGCCCGGCACGGCCCGCCAAGGCACGACTACTATACGGGTCGTGCCGTGCCGGCCCGCGTGCTGCGTCCTCAGGCCCAGGCATGACCCAATTAGTAAACGGGCCGGCACGTTGGCCCATTTAGCGCGGTGGGCCGCATTTTTTCAGCATGTGATTTGATGCACTGACCGTTTTTAGCCTATTTTTACATGTTGGGCCATATATATATGTATAAAAAAAATAAGAAACGTAATCAGGCCGTGCCGTGCCGCCTCACGTGCCCAGCCTCCAGGCCCAGGCACAGCCCAGGGCGTGCCGCGTGTCGGGCCCGGCCCGTTTAGCCCGTGTCGTGCCTGGCCCAAGGCAGGCCGTGTCGGCGTGCTCACAGGCCGGCCCGAAAAAAACGGCCCATTTGGCCAGCTATGGATGAGACATCAGAGAATAGTACCCCTGCCTTGAACCGGGCTGGGCTTAGCCCAGAAGCAGATCACCGTGAACTTCCTAGGTACCAGAACAACAGATTTTATTGTTCCTAAAAAAATACAACAATTTTTTTCTATTCACAAAAATAAAAGGTCAGTTTTTTTATTCCTTGCCACCAGAAAAAAAGAGATTTTTCCTGTAGACTGTAAAAAAGGGTTTTCCTTAAAAATATATATAATATACAAGTGTTTGGAAATAGATAATAAGGTGTTCATAACATTCAAAGGGCATCAATCAGACATGTTACATCAAGCCTTTAGTGTGCTCATATATGCTACTATGTTTTTTTCTTCAACTTATACTAAATATTTTTAAGGGGAACTTGCTGCATTTTGTTACTAAGTTCATGACAACCTCTGACACAACAATTTCACGAATACAGTTGGGAGAAATATACAACCATGTCTTACAAAGTTTATATTTCCAAAAGGTGTAGAGAAGGTGGCCGCTGCGATGGTGGCGTGATTCCTTATATTCCTGTGAAAGCATGTGATGCCACCAGTTGAAGATGGCCCCAGAACCCCAAAAAAGGTATAGTAGCTGTGCTAGCCTCCCTAGTCTAGGACCTAACGTTATTTGAGACTGCGACGTAAAAAGGCAATCGTTACAAAGGTCGGACACAATCCCCTGGCCTAAAGGCAACACTGGCAACAATGGTAGCGAGGCCATCCCTTTACTGCGAGCATGCCAGCTGTGAGAATCCTGCCGTAAAGCACCCGCTATGATTGTAGCGACCCGACCCGAATGATTCAAGCCTCTGTGCTTAAGTGTCATCCCTGGATCGGTATGCTGACACACACAGTACTCGAGGATTTATAACATAGGTAAATCACATATAAAAAGTATCGTAAATACTATTACCTCAATCCATATTGCGGAAGTAACAACAAAGTTGTGGATTCTCATCAACACCAACAGCAAAGTTGAGTGTAGACAGCGCAACCCTAAGGTAACACTTACTCCTCGAATATTTTCCTGCAACATGAGACGTTGCAGCTGAAAGAACATGCGATGCCCCCATGTTTGGTTTTGGTAATTGATGACAATCTCTATGGACTAATGGTTGCCTTGAGTTATATTTGAAGGGCTTTGTAATGCCCCTGATGTAATACTTTCCCTTTTGGGCATATAATATATCTCCGGCTTCATTTATTCCATTTCGGGTTCTTTGTCTTTCGGGTTTTCGTCGTTTTGTTGTGTGCGTGTGTGGTATTCATTCATATCATGTAGACATGTGCATCGCATTGCATTTGTGTTGTCGTTTGCATCCGGTCCCACGCGTTCCTTCCCGTTGTCCGTTTCGCGTTCCGGAGCTCCCTCACGTGTCCGTGGCATCCCGTAGGCCTACTTTGGTGTTTGGCCGTGTAACCTTACCGGTTTGGCGCGAGACTTGTCGTGTGTTGTTGTTTTGGTGTGTGAAACCCGCCTGTCAAATCTCGTCGCGTTTCGAGTCCGTTTGCTACCCCAACAGTTATTCTCGTGGGCTCAAAGTGCCTCCACTTTGTGGCGCAAGACACCCCTCCAACAGCCCACCAAACCTCTCCTAGCCACTTCCTTCATCTAGGCCATCCAATCCTGATCGTGTGGCTGAAAACCACACCCCATTCGGCCAACCCTAGCTCCTTGTGCCTATATATTTGTCCACTTCCCCCAATTTTTGCCCCAAATCAAGGAAACCCTAGGTCATCCCCTACCTCCAGCCTCTCCTCTCTCCACTCCGGCCGGAGCTCGCCGGAGCACCTCGCCGGAGTTCGCCGGAGCTCCACCGCAGCCACCTCGTCCATCCCCACGCTGGCGCCACCCTCCGCTCACCTCACCGCCGCCCCACGCCCTCAGGCCCGAAGCCAGCCGCCAGGGCGCCACCACCTCCCGTCGAAGGAACCAGAGCTCGGGGCGCTCAGCGCCGCCGCAGCTTCGCTGGATCGGGAGAGTTCCCGATCTGGATCCCTCTCCCCAGGCCGTATCGATCCACCCTCCTGGGCCGCGCCGATCTGGATCCGGCGCCCAGGCCCGAGGCCAGGCCGCCTCCTCCCGAAGCCCCTGCCGATCCGGCTCCCGCATCGCCAGATCGAGGCCAGAGCCGCCTTCGCCTGGGTCTCCCGCATCGGCCCAGTCCGCCACCTCCACTGATCGCCTCGCCCGCCGTTCGCCTCGCTGGGCCGGCCCGCCACTTCGCTAGGCTCCCGCCTCCTCCCGCATCGCCTTCAGGCCGGGGCCAGAGCGAGCGCCGCCGCGCTAGTTCCCTCCGGGCCAGGTGGGCCGCGCCGCCGCCAGAGGCCCAGCCGAGCCGCCTTCCGCCGCCCCGCCTTCGCCAGGCCGGGCCTTCCTCGATCCGGCAGGCCGAGGCCCGTCCGCTCCTCCTCGCGGGCCTCTTCTTCGTCAGTTCCACCGATCTGCTCGGCCCGAGCCCTTTTTGCTACAGATCTAGGTTGACCCTAATTCCCTCTAAGTCCCAGTTGTTTTGTGTGCTGATGCTATCTTGCAACTGTGATAACTTTTTGTGCATAGCTTCGTTTTGCACAAATGACATGTCCAGACGTTCGTGGTGATTAGCACTACGTTTCATTCCATTGTGCCATGCATGTTTGAGATCATCTAGATGCTTATTTTTCTGTTGCAAGAGTGCATCCCGATATAAACTGATGTTAGTGATGTTTTTATGCCATCTTTGCATAGTGATATCTTTTAGCTCGTTTATCCGATTGATGCAAATGGCATGTCCACGTGTTCGTCTTGCCATGCTCTACATGTTGTTTGTGTTAGGTTGCATAATAGATTTAATCTTGCCATGTTTATCCTCGTTGCAAAGTGCCATTTGGCTGTTTAGTTGTTTAACTTGTTATGAGATGCCATCTTGTTGAGCTCATTGCTATCGTTGTGTTTATCTCCTTGATGCATGCTTGTATGTTTCGGAATCACCATCATGTGCACTTTGATGTGGTGCTTACCACTTGCCATGTTTAGTTTTGAGGTGACTTAAACTTGCTCTTAAAGATGCCATGATGAAACTGCTGTTTAACACTTAGTGGAATTTCACTAAGTCTGGAATCTGTAATTCTCAGATGCCATGTTTGCTTGCTGTTCTAGGACAAACCATGATAGTTTTGAGGTGACTCTTGATGGTTCCTTGCTGTACATATTGTTGGCTATCCATTCATGCTCTCACATGCTTATTTGAGTGGCTTTAGCATATTTAACTTTGGCTCCAAAGTTTCAATAAAATTCTGCTGTCAGGATTTTGTTGTCAAGTTCAATATGTCCAAGCTTGTTGCTATTGATCCGTGGCTCCTTTGGGGGTGCACCAATGGACTTATTTGCTGTAGGATATGTCTAGTTTATGTTCATGCTCTTTGCCATGATGTTTGAGTGCTGTAGCTTATTTATCTAGTGCTCCGAAGTTGCTATGTTGCTGTAATTTTCAGCTTGTGCATATTTCTTGTTTCGGGCATAACTTTTAGCCCGTAGCTCCGATTTCAGCGAGTCTTATATGAAACTTGATTGATTTTCCGTGTAGATTCATAATATCCTGTTGTTGTCATGTTTCGAAGCTTTTGCTTGAATGCTTATTTTCCGTGCTCCGTGTGCTCTCATAGTGCATCCATCATGCATCCATCATTTTGGTATGCGCATTGCATCTTGTTGGTTCGTGCCTTGTGTGATTGTATTGTTTAGAGCCGGAAGCTGAGACCGAGTACAAGTACGAGCACGAGGTTACTACCGAGGTTGAGCACGAGGACCCCTCTTACGATTCGAACGACAACTCTTCTGGCAAGATGACCGAACCCCGATAACATTACTATCTTTGCCTATTGCTAGTAGTCTCGATCTATAGTTTTGCCTCGATGCCCATGTCTTTCCTGTCAGCCTCCTACTTGTAACCATGTCCATGTCTAACCACCCTACCTATGCAAACCCTTGAATGGCTAAGTACGCTTCGCTTAGCCCCTCTTATAGCATTGCTAGTTGCAGGTGAAGATTGAAGATGCTTGCTTCATGTTGAAGTTTTGTTGGGTTATATCACACTATATAAATGCTTAAAATGAAATCATCTATATATTGGCAATGGGTGGAAGGCTAAGCCTTTTGCTTGGTGATTTGTTCCACTCATGCCGCTAGGAACCGTATAAACCGGTGTTATGTTCCTTGATTATGCGTTCCTCACACGGTTGGGGTTTATGGGCCCCCCTCGATAAACCGCTAAGTGCTAAGTCTTTTCTAGCAAGTCCCAACTTTGGTACTATTCGCCTAATAACTAATAAAACTTGCACAGGGTCTTGCAAACCCGAGTTCTTAATCAACAACCCCGGGCAAGTGCTCCTCATGAGTGTTGGTCCGAAACGGGGGTCCTGCGGGGTCACCACGAGGAAACTCGAGGATTGATATAAACCTGTAGCATCGCCCATCCGGTCGTGGCCTGAGACTAGATACACGCGGCTATTGTCAGGGTGTCGGCACGTGATGTCTACGCACGCTTCTACTCTTGTAGACTATGTTGGGCCTCCAAGCGCAGAGGTTTGTAGGACAGCGGCAATTTCCCTCAAGTGGATGACCTAAGGTTTATCGAACTCAGGGAAGTAGAGGTTGAAGATGGTCTCTCTCAAACAACCCTGCAACTAAGATACAAGAAGTCTCTTGTGTCCCCAACACACCTAATACAACTAGGAGTTGTATAGGTGCACTAGTTCGGCGAGGAGATGGTAAAATATGGATGATAGGAGTGGCAAAGCAAAGTAATATAAATCTGTAATAAAAAGTGCAGCAAGCAAACAAGTGGTAAACGTGAGCACAAATGGTATTGCAATGGTGGAAACAAGGCCTAGGCTTCATACTTTCACTAGTGGCAACTCCCAACAACATTAACATAATCGAATCACATGATATTTCCCATAAAACATGCAAAGGGGACACACTCGGAGGTCATTCTTTCGTGGTCAAGAGAGGACGAGAATTATGTAGGGCTACAAAAGCACGCCTCAAAGTTCGTACTCAATCTAAGGATTTCCCAATGTCACCGCGGCCATCCAAAGAGAGTCCCACAATCACCACAACATATCTAAAGGATAGTCAAAGACAAGCACCAAGAGACTCTCAATCTTCAATCAACACACAAGAGAGGAAATCACTCATGAAAATACTTTTCTAATCCATGTCCAATAGACCGCTGTCACCTTGGTCTCGGGGATTATACTAGATAAAGACAAGTGAGTACATCAATCCAATACATAGAGGAAGGGGAAATATCATGGGATCACCCTAGATTAACATAGCCTATGATCACAACGAAGATCACATCATGGGAGAGAGAGATAACCACATAGCTACTGGTAGAAACCTCAGCCCCGAGGAGGAACTACTCCCGCCTCATGGAGGGAGGAAGCAACGTCGATGGAGATGAATCCGGGGGCACTTCCCCGTCCCGGCAGGGTGCCGGCGCAGGAATTCTGGTCCCCCGAAGCTTGATGGCGCTGGCGGCGGAGATCGGAATCGCGTCTGGAGAAAAAGGGTCCGGAATCAGGGTTTCCTCGAGACGCTTTAAATATATGCCAAAGGGGGTCGCCAGGGGAGCTACGGGGGGCCCAGGCGCCCCCCCCCCCCCGGCGCGGCCAAGGGGGGGCCGCCTGGGCAGGCCGCCTGGCCCCCCTCTGGCCCTACTTTGGCCGCATGGAAGCTTCCGGAACGCTGATTTTTTATATAATTTTTCCGGATTTTTTCTGGCAGTTCTCGTAACGTGAAAACCTGAAATACAAAAACAGCCGAAAACAGAAACTGGCACTGGGGTGCACTGAGTTAATAGGTTAGTCCAAATATGATCAAAAGTGTATGGAAGTGTATAAATATCATAGCAATATCACGCAAAAGAGGCATGGAGCAAGCAGAAATTATAGATACGTTTTGGACGTATCAACATCCCCAAGCTTAATTCCTGCTCGTCCTCGAGTAGGTAAATGATAACAAGCATAATTTCTATGGTGACATGCTAGTGACCATATAAGAACTTTTAAGTAAAGCAATCAAGGCATGTAATTCAATTCAAGTCATAACAGGCAAGAGTCTATATTAGTATTGTAACAAGTAACATAAGAACATAAGGTGCAAGAGCTCTCGTTGTCCGTGACTCGAATGTCTCCAAATGGTGTTTGCGTGCAAGAAAGGGGATAGGGATATATGAGAGAGTAAAACATAGTTTTATATTGTTGAGAACTTAATCTACTAAAGTTTCACACTTGGTCTTCTTTGGAATCTAATCTTGACTCATCCCCAGACCGTCAGCCAGGTACAAGTCAAAATGATCCACTCCCTTTCGATATTTTGAGCACTCATGCAATGGATGAGCGTAAGCAAGAAAGTCGACACTCAGGATGGCAAAGAGAGAAAAATGATAAAGGGGGGAGACAAAAAAGGTGTGAAAGGCTCACATCAATGAGGACAATCATTGGCGAGAGAAAGCCAAATGATAGATATGATGTGAGGAGTAGGGATCGCCATGCAACGGATGCACATATGAGCTAAGGTAAGCTCTCCAATGGAACTAGTGGGGGTGCATCCAACTTGCTTGCTCAAGAAGACCTAGAGCTCTTTTGAGGAAGCTCATCATTGGAATATACAAGCCAAGTTCTATAGTGTAAAGGTCCCCACATAGCTATATGCATGAATGATAATCTCTATGGAGTACAGGTATAAGATGGAGTACGAGTGTGGATCTCTCAAAAGAAATAGTAGTGTGCCCCCTTCTCTCTTTTTATTTCTTTTTCTCTTTTTTCTATTTTTTTTATTTTTTTGTGGCCTCCATGGCTCTTTCTATTTATCTCTCATTTGTCCTCTTTGGGATCTTTTGATTTTGTCCTCTTTGGGATCTTTTCCTCACTTTAGGGGCAACACTCTATATATTACAAGCAGTATAGAAGATCTTTCACACTTTACAAAAGTACTCAACATAAAGAAAATGAAACTATCATGATGTATGCAAATGTATGCCTCTGCCAGTGTAGCAGGATATGCAATAATACTAGCGCGTCATGTAGCAATGATTAGGGCAAGGCCCAACTAGCATGCGGCTCATCGATCAAGCAAAAAGCATGTATGACATGAATATCAAGTCATGAGAAGATGGATGTTGCATGGCAATGTATCTCGGAAAGGCTATGGAAATGCCTTGATAGGTAGGTATGGTGGCTGTTTTGAGGAAGGATATAATAAGGCTTATGATGACAGAGCGTATCGTGCCAAGGATTTGGATGCACCGGCGAAGTATGCGCCAACTCTCGAGGTGAGAAAGGGCAATGCACGGTACCGAAGAGGCTAGAAAAATATGGCTAAGTGGAAGTGTCAACTTTCGAATACTCACATTAGTCCGAAGAACTCATGCACTTATTATCGGTAACTCTCAATCTAATTAGGAGGTTCACAAAGAGACAAGTACCTCGAGGAGGAGTGTATGGGGGTTTGGTTACCCTTGCGCATCCTCGGCTCATGGTACGTGAGTGTACTCTAATATTCGATCCCTCCAAAGATTAGTGATCCATTTAGTAGCTAAAGTTCTCAACTATTTTGTAGGTTTTCGAAAATAAACACGGATTGCCCAAAATACGACATCTATCACTAATAGGCTAAAGCTCTTGACACCAAAAGTTCAGACATTACTCATGGCAATACCTGAAAACTATTGCAAGTTACTACTAAAATTAAATAGCAACCTCAATTACCTACTTTAAGTTAAGACACACAACTCAGTGCAACATGCAAACTCTCTTTAACAAGATGAACATGAAAACTCAAGAGAGTTCAGCAACCAACCAAACAAAAGCTCTTTAAAAAGAAAAGCATGAAAACAAAAAGCTAAGCATGATAGTAGCTATTGAAAGACAAAGAACACACACGCAAAGATAGACATGAAAAATTCTATGTTATGTTCTAGGTAGAAGTGGAGCGTGTTTCTCTCCCACACAAAGAAAGCTGAGTTCCGACTCGTTATGAAAAGCTAAAGAAAACTAAAAAGCAAGACGCTCCAAGCATAGCACATAACACATGAAGTGATAAAAATATAGTGGAACGAAGGACGAACTGATAATGTTGATGGAGAAGGGGATGCACGGGGGCATCCCCAAGCTTAGACGCTTGAGTCTCCTTGAATATTTCTTGGGGGGGTGCACGGGGGCATCCCCAAGCTTGAGCGCTTGACACTCCTGAATCTTTTTATCATCTTCCCTCGCACACTTGAAAACTCCCTTCATACATAACTCATCGTAATCTGATTAGCGAGGTTAGTACCCATAATAAAATAATTGTTCCTTGCTGGAAATAAGGATATTCTTGAAGGTCTACTGTTTCTCAAGATTGCCAAAAGGTTTTTGCAAAGAAAAAGCAAGCTCTAGGTTTGCAAAATAAAGGAAAGGCAAAACATGACAGAATCTGTGAAAAACAGAACAGCAGGTAGTAAATGATTTTTTCGGGGTACTTCTGCAACTCTAATACAAAAACTCATAACAGACGCACGAAAGACAATTATATAGAGCACGCTGTCGAAATAATTCAGACCAAAAAGATGATCTGGTGATTTTATACGAATTTTTCTATCCAAGGATAGAATCTGTTTCCTGGACAGCACCTCACAACTTTTGAACTTTCTTGCAATCAGAGGCTACACTTGGCACAAGGTTGAAAAGTAAAGATACAATGATGATGGTATTGTAGTAACAACATCAAGACACAACAAAAGCAAAATAAAATTTTATTCATTGTGGGCTGCCTCCCAAAAGCGCTTTCTTTTATGCCTTTAAGCTAGGCATAAGACTTTAATGATGCTCTCGTAGGAATAAGAGTTGAAGAACAAAAGAGAGCATCAAGAAGCAAATACCAAACACACTTAAGCCTAACATGCTTCCTATGCATAGGAATATTACAAGAAAATAAATTATTGAAGCATAAAGCAACTAGCATAGGAAGGCAAAACAAGCATAACTTCAAAACCTTCAACATAAAGAGAGGGAACTTAATATTATTGAAATATCTATAAGCATATGTTCCCTTCTCGTAATAATTTTCAGTGGGATCACGAATAAACTCAACAACATAAGCATCACATAAAGCATTGTTACCATGATCCACATGCAAAAAGGTACTCTTACTCTCCACATAAGCATAATCTTTCTCATTGGTAATAGTGGGAATAGGACTATCATAAACAACTTGAACACTATAGATTAATTGTGTATTAGGAAGATGGTGTTCAACAAGGGAGTAATTCCCTCCATGATTATGACAAGTTTCATAAGGATAATCTCTCCTTATGTCATAGGTACTTTTATAATCACTATAGATTGGAGTTATAACATCATCATGGTAGAGAAGAGCATTATCATTGCTAGCAACTATATTTGTAAACATGTTGTCTTTATTCTTACTAGCAAAAGAATTATCAATTATCACATCACTAGTGGGTAAAGGATTTGCAATCCTATCATCCCCAAGCTTAGAGCTTCCCATATCATCACTTTCAAAGTTGGTATCAAAAAGATTTTCTAGATCATAAGTAGCATTATCATCACTTTCCCAATCACAATAAGTAACATGCATATCATAATCAAAATCATCTTCAATAGTACCTACGGACGTGTCATAAAGATGATAATTAAGGCAATAAACTTCACCTTCTTCTTTAAACTTACAACCGTTAGGATAAAAGTCGATGGGAGGAATATGCTCAGGCCAGGTTGATACCCATTCTTCTTCCTTCTTGCTCCTCTTCCTCCTCCTCTTCTTTTTCTTCTTCTTCACCTTAGGAGGGAGTGGTTGGAGATGAAGCTTCTCCACATATCCTGGTTTATCATTAGAAACAATGGGGGAAACTTGGGAGGAAATCTCCTTTTTATTAGCAGAAATATAAGAGACATTTTTATACTTTGGTAAAGTTCCGTCCTTTCTAATCTTACTTATGTAATCATTGTCATGGCAATTAACAACACAATAGAGATGGCAGTTTTGCAAAGTGTTTTTATTCCTATGGCATTAGCATCTAGCCAAGAAGTCTTTTCTGATAACTCTTCACACATCAAAAATAACATAAGCTCATCATAAAGATCAGAGGTGATCATGTTATCACACAACTGGTTAACAGTTATGTTTTGAAAGTTCATGCATTGAAAATTAAAGTGACCCTCTATACGGCAAAGTTCACAAGTAAAAGGATAAAGGTCACACAATTCTCTAGCAATTTCATTTAAATCTCTACCCAAGTGATTGTTCTTTCATGCTTATGTTGCTTACAATACTTCTCTTCTTCGATCGTAGGCCTTTCACAAGGTCTATCCACTCCACAAAAATTAACATGCTTATATAAAACTTCATTTTTAGGAATTGGATCATGCATGTTGCAATCATCATGAACAATTTCATTTTCTTTGCAAGTCTCTTTAAAAGGTTTATGATACTTGATACAATCCTCCTTAGGCATATTAAGATGTGAAGCAAAAGATTTGAGGAAATCAACAAGGAGTTGAGAATCAAGCCCAAACTTAGCACTAAACTTGTTAAAACTTGTAGTTTCAACAAAGGACTTAATGCAATCATACTCATAAATTATACCTGCCTCTTTACCTTTGTCGATCTCCCAATCTTCAGTGTTGCGTTGAATTCTTTCAAGGAGTTCCCATTTAGCATCAATCTTTTTGTTTGTGAAAGAACCCATAGAGGAAGCGTCGAGCAAATCTTTATCCCGTCGAGAAAGCCTCGCATAGAAATTGGTAATAATCATATCTTTGGGGAGCCCATGGTTAGGACATTTTAGCATTAACGTTTTCAGTCTCCCCCAAGCTTGAGCTATGCTCTCTCCGTCATGAGGATAAAAATTATAAACATAATTCCTATTCTCATGAACTTCATGAAGAGGATAAAACTTGGAGTAAAAGAGAGACATAAGCTCTTGCCAATCAAGCAAGTACGAGTTATCGAGAAGCTTATACCAATCTGAAGCTTTATCTATAAGTGATACGGCGAACAATTTCCTCATGACAAACTTCCTTGATACACCTGCAAGCTTAAATAATGAACATAGTTGTGACAGATATAGCAAGTGTTCACCGGGATGTCTGTCTCCTGCATAACGATTATCCAAAACATGATCGATAATACCAGCTGGTATTTCATAGGGCACAATTTCAGTAGGGGGAGGAGCAACCACCACCGGTGTGGGGCGTCTTCCCGCAAGCAACGATCCAATAGCAGGGTTGTCCATAAGAATAACTAGTGAAATAAAAACAAGAAACAAAAAGATTTAATTGCAAGATCTAAAGATATACCTTCAAGCGCTCACCTCCCCGGCAACGGCGCCAGAAATAGCTTGATGTCTACGCACGCTTCTACTCTTGTAGACTATGTTGGGCCTCCAAGCGCAGAGGTTTGTAGGACAGCGGCAATTTCCCTCAAGTGGATGACCTAAGGTTTATCGAACTCAGGGAAGTAGAGGTTGAAGATGGTCTCTCTCAAACAACCCTGCAACTAAGATACAAGAAGTCTCTTGTGTCCCCAACACACCTAATACAACTAGGAGTTGTATAGGTGCACTAGTTCGGCGAAGAGATGGTAAAATATGGATGATAGGAGTGGCAAAGCAAAGTAATATAAATCTGTAATAAAAAGTGCAGCAAGCAAACAAGTGGTAAACGTGAGCACAAATGGTATTGCAATGGTGGAAACAAGGCCTAGGCTTCACACTTTCACTAGTGGCAACTCCCAACAACATTAACATAATCGAATCACATGATATTTCCCATAAAACATGCAAAGGGGACACACTCGGAGGTCATTCCTTCGTGGTCAAGAGAGGACGAGAATTATGTAGGGCTACAAAAGCACGCCTCAAAGTTCGTAGTTCTCAATCTAAGGATTTCCCAATGTCACCGCGGCCACCCAAAGAGAGTCCCACAATCACCACAACATATCTAAAGGATAGTCAAAGACAAGCACCAAGAGACTCTCAATCTTCAAGCAACACACAAGAGAGGAAATCACTCATGAAAATACTTTTCTAATCCATGTCCAATAGACCGCTGTCACCTTGGTCTCGGGGATTATACTAGATAAAGACAAGTGAGTACATCAATCCAATACATAGAGGAAGGGGAAATATCATGGGATCACCCTAGATTAACATAGCCTATGATCACAACGAAGATCACATCATGGGAGAGAGAGATAACCACATAGCTACTGGTAGAAACCTCAGCCCCGAGGAGGAACTACTCCCGCCTCATGGAGGGAGGAAGCAACGTCGATGGAGATGAATCCGGGGGCACTTCCCCATCCCGGCAGGGTGCCGGCGCAGGAATTCTGGTCCCCCGAAGCTTGATGGCGATGGCGGCGGAGATCGGAATCGCGTCTGGAGAAAAAGGGTCCGGAATCAGTGTTTCCTCGAGACGCTTTAGATATATGCCAAAGGGGGTCGCCAGGGGAGCTACGGGGGGCCTTGGCGCCCCCCCGGCGCGGCCAAGGGGGGGGCGCCTGGGCAGGCCGCCTGGAGCCCCTCTGGCCCCCCTCTGGCCCTACTTTGGCCGCATGGAAGCTTCCGGAACGCTGATTTTTTACATAATTTTTTCGTATTTTTTCTGGCAGTTCTCGTAACGTGAAAACCTGAAATACAAAAAAAGCCGAAAACAGAAACTGGCACTGGGGTGCACTGAGTTAATATGTTAGTCCAAATATGATCAAAAGTGTATGGAAGTGTATAAATATCATAGCAATATCACCCAAAAGAGGCATGGAGCAAGCAGAAATTATAGATACGTTTTGGACGTATCAGCACGCTGGGAGGATTTGCTGGATTAGCCTTACCTTAGTTCGGAGTATCTTGAGCACGGGATTCCGAGAATACTCGGGCTTTCCCACCTTGGAGTTGTGACTCCGCGGATCGTGGGCTTGTCATGGGCCAAGCTGGAACACCCCTGCAGGGTTATGAACTTTCGAAAGCCGTGCTCGCGGTTATGTGGCAGATGGGAGCTTGTTAATATCCGGTTGTAGATAACTTGACACCATGTTCCAATACACTACCAGCGTGAGTACCATGACTGTCATTTTCCGAAAGGGATTCGGGAGATGAACACGGCGGGGTTATGTTTGACGTGTTGTACCTAGGATCACTTCGTGATCATCTCTCGACCGAGGCACTTCTCTTCTCGCACTCTTTCACATAAGCTAGTGCTAGTTGCTGCTGCAGACTCTTATTCTTTTCTTCAGCCTTATCCTCACCCAAGGCTTAGATAGTCATGCTACCCGGGAACGGGATTGCTGAGTCCTCTGTGGCTCACAGTTACTTCACCACACCAGATGCAGGTCCAGTGGTGAGCTATCCAGGTGATGGCACCGAGCTAGACTGGGAGTACGACGAGGAGCGTAGCTATTACTATGTTCGTTATCCTGATGATCAGTAGTGGAGACTTCTACTAGGATTCGATCCGACCTGTGGGTTTAAATTATGTTTGGTATCTTGTCATTTGGATTTTACCCTTAGATGGGCTGTGATGTTTTATTGAATGATGATTTGGACATGTAATGTACTTTGTGTGACGTGGCGAGTGTAAGCCAACTATTTTATGTTTTCCATCCCCATCTTTTACATGAGTTGTGCAAAGATACCAAACTTGCGATCATTCCAGCATGGGGTTATGTCTCTAAGTCGTGCCTCGACACGTAGGAGATATAGTCCCATCCTGGGCATTACAAGTTGGTATCAGAGCCTTCTCCGACCTAGGAGCCCCCACTGATTGATCGAATCGTTGACGGTCGAGTCTAGGCACACACTGAAAATATTTTGAGTCCTATATTATATCGGAGAGTAGGAATTATTTGCTTCTCATCCCCTTTCTCTCTGGTGAGGACTCCTGACGACTACTCTTGTCTCTTCTATCTTCAAAAATTGCACCAATTTTTTTTAGTAATCTCGTGAGTATTGTGGGATTGTTTCGATGTTCTTGTGACGAGAATATTGTTCTCGATGCCTCCTGACATTAGGGGTTGTGGCAGTGTCCCGGGGAGTTGAGCTTCGGGGTATTGTCGTCACAAGCATATCGCGACAGTACTAAATACTTAAGACGGCCGACATCGAAAATCTCTCCTATACGGTTAGTGGCAAGATAACCCCGACATCACCCAGTACTAGGGAGGTAGTTCGGGAGTATTGACATAGCTTGTTATAGTGGATGCTTTTCGAAGGTCCGAGGTAGACAGTTTCCGAGAAAGACTGGTTATGTGTTGAAGGATGGATACAGCTGGATGTAGGTTTAGAGTTGATTGCGCGGTGCTTCCCCTGTATCCCCAACACCTGATTGCATAACTGGAAAATTTCGGAAATTCATAGGTGGGTTTATCCAGTAGATCGTAGGCATTCTTCCAACGAATGCAGGTTAGTGAGTTCGGGGTTCTACATTGTGAAGTGGTTTTATGACCGATGTTCCGATCGGGAGTTGCATCTTAAAGGGTCCTTGGCTATGCTGATCCGGGGATTGCAAAACCCTTTCGTAACGCGTTCATATGCTTTCAGCACAAAAATGTCGAACGAAGCTCCTACCTTGTGTTTGTTTCCATCCGTACCTTGTTGTTTTTTTATTTACCTTTTGTCCCCTATGTGGCTTCTCGTGAAGATTGATGTTATCATTTAACTGAGAATTTCATTCGTTCCTCTTGTTCGAATGATTATTGTGAAGACTATGTTGCAATTCATTCCGTTGTTTCAGCTTATACCTTCTTTCAATCAATTGCTGATTCGTGGTCATCTCTTTCAGGATGGCTCCGAAAAAAGTTCCCAACGCTAACCCAGAGGGTGAAGAGGTCCCAGATCGTCCTCCTTCCCCTCCTCCTCCGTCTGAGGCATGGAGAGCAATTATGCAGACTGCAAATCAGAACACCCAGATGTTGATGCAGATGATGCAGCAGATGCAAGCTAATCAGGGTGTTCCAGGGAATCAAGGCAATTTCTTCAATCAGCAGCACCATGCTACTCTCAACCAGTTCTTGGCCAATAATCCAAAAGCTTTCAGTTACTGTGTCGACCCTCTTGATGCTGAAGATTGGTTAACCGATATAAAGAAGCATTTTGAGTGCAGTAACGTAAGATAAGAGGACTATGTGAAGTTTGCAGCCTTCCAACTGAAAGACCAAGCAGCTGACTGGTGGCAGCAGTACAAAGACTCCAGGCCAGGTCGTGTGATCTCTTGGGAGGATTTCTGCAAGGACTTTCCCTCTCACCATATTCCAACAAGTGTCATCGAGGGTATGCGTGAGCAATTCTGCAACCTGAAGCAGGGCTCTATGACAGTCTACCAGTATAATGTCAAGTTCCAAAACCTCGCCCGCTATGCTAAGCAAGACATTCCTGATGCCAAGAGCAAAATCTATCAGTTTCGTGGAGGTCTCAAAGATGAACTTCAACTTGCTCTCACCTTGTTCGAGCCCGATGAATTCGACAAATTCTATAACATGGCTTTGAAGCAAGAGGCAGCCCAGCTCAAGATGGAGGCTTCTAAAAAGAGGATTCGAGATGCCGTTCACTCTTCCTCATCGTCTCAGTTGGCTGCGAAACAACATAAATTTTGGCTTCCTCCTCCTCCAGTGATTCGAGCTCCTTACAACAACTCCAACAACTCCAACAACTCCAACAACAACAAGAATGCTGGTGGTCGTGGTTTCTCCCACCCACCCAACTCCAACAAGCAGTCCAAGCAGCAGTTCCAAGTTCCAAGACTAAGTGCTCCTCCTACTCGTCCACTTTCTGAGGTGACTTGCTACAAGTGTGGCCAGAAGGGTCATTATTCCAACAAGTGCAACAACCCAAGGCGCCTTCCGCCTCCTCCTCCTGTCGGTACCGCTATGGTCAAGCATGATCCAAAGGCAGCAAGGGTCAATCTGATGAATGCAACACAAGCGGAGAATTCTTCTGATGTCATTTTGGGTAACCTTCCAGTTAACTCTTTTCCAGCTAAAGTGTTGTTTGATTCGGGTGCTACATGTTCCTTCATGTCATATCCATTTGCATCCAAGCACGATGTTGTCACTAAAAATCTGCCAAAGGAGTTAACAGTCATCTCTCCGGGGAGACGAATGCACTCCAGTGTTTATGCTCCGGATGTTTCTATTCGCATGGGTGATTATCGCTTTCTGGCTAATCCGGTGGTTCTTGGCAATTCCGACATTGACCTCATCCTCGGGATGGATTGGCTTTCTCAACATGATGCTCACATTGATTGTGCACAGAAGGAAGTCAAGATGACTCATCCTGATGAAGATGTGATTATCTTCGCCTCCAGGGATAACACTATCTGGCTTTTCTCTCTCAATGACAAGGGCGAGATTAATGCCATATCTCAAATTCCGGTGGTAAACGAATATCAAGACGTCTTTCCTGAAGAACTTCCAGGCATGCCTCCACACCGTCAGGTGGAATTCGTTATTGAACTCGAGCCGGGTACTGAGCCAGCATGCCGGCGTCCGTACAAGCTCTCTCCTAAATAATTGAAGGAATTGAAGAAGCAACTTGATGAACAGGAGCGTATGGGTCTCATCAGGCCTAGTACGTCTCCTTGGGGCTGTGGTGTCTTATTTGTCAAGAAGAAAGATGGCACGGAGCGTCTCTGCGTTGATTACCGGCCATTGAACAAGAAGACAATAAAGAACAAGTATCCGCTCCCCAACATCAACGAACTGTTCGAGCAGCTCAAAGGAGCTAAAGTGTTCTCTAAGCTCGATCTCCGAATGGGCTATCACCAAATTCGCATTCGCGAGCGAGACATTCCCAAGACTGCCTTCAGAACGAGTTACGGCTCATATGAGTATACAGTCATGTCCTTTGGTCTCGCCAATGCTCCTCCTACCTTCTCGAGAATGATGCACTACATCTTCAACCCCTACACCGGCGAGTTTGTGCTTGTGTATCTGGATGATATTCTGGTATTTTCCAAGAATGAAGAAGATCACGAAAAGCACTTACGTCTGGTTCTTGATCGACTCCGTGAGCATAAGTTCTATGCCAAGTTCTCCAAGTGCGAATTTTGGCTCGATAAGGTTTTGTACCTGGGCCATATCATCTCAGCTGACGGTATTGTGGTAAACCCCGAGAAAGTTGAAGCAATTGTCAACTGGGAAGCTCCTCAGAACGTCAAGCAACTCCGCAGCTTTCTGAGTCTTGCCAGCTATTGCAGAAGGTTCGTTGAGAACTTCTCCAAGATTGCCAAGCCTCTTTCCAACTTGCTTCACAAGAATGTCAAATACTTTTGGTCCCCAGAGTGTGAAGTGGCATTCAAAACTCTCAAAGAAAAGCTCATCTCTGCTCTAGTTCTAACTCCTCCAGATGAATCCAAGCCCTACGAAGTATTCTGTGATGCTTCTCTTCAAGGACTTGGTGGTGTGCTTATGCAAGACAAAAGAATTATGGCATACACTTCTCGTCAGCTGAAGCCAAGTGAGAAGAACTATCCCACACATGATCTCGAGCTAGCAGCTGTGGTACATGCTCTGATTACGTGGAGACATCTGTTGTTGGGCAGAAAAGTCGACATCTTCACTGATCACAAGAGCTTGAAGTACATCTTCACATAGCCGAATCTGAACCTCCGACAGACTCGTTGGGTTGAAATGATCCAAGAGTATGATCCCAGCATTGAATACACTCCTGGCAAGGCGAATGTGATTGCAGATGCTTTGAGCAGAAAGGCATGCTGCAACAGCCTTCTTATCAAGCTGTTCCAGCCTGAGCTTTGTGAAGCATTTAGGAAACTCAACCTCCAAGTTGTTCCGCAGGGTTTTCTTGCAAATCTTCAAGTTGCTCCTACCTTGGAAGATCAAGTCCGTGAGGCCCAACTCAGTGATGCCATGGTGCAGAAGGTGAAACATGGTAATGCAAAGGGCACTCCTAAATACAAGTGCTTTCGTGTTGATGAGAGAGATACCTTATTCTTCGAGGACAGACTCGTCGTTCCCAAAGGTGATCTCAGGAAGCTCATAATGGAAGAAGCACATGATTCTCTCCTTTCTATTCATCCTGGCAGTTCCAAGATGTATCAAGATCTCAAGCAATCTTACTGGTGGACACGCATGAAAAGGGAGATTGCCCAATTCGTGAATGAATGTGATGTTTGTAGAAGAGTGAAAGCAGAACATCAACGTCCAGCCGGTCTTCTCCAACCTCTTCCTATTCCCGAGTGGAAATTCGACCACATTGAAATGGATTTCGTCACTGGCTTTCCTAAGTCCAAGAGAGGGAATGATTCTATCTTCGTGGTGATTGACAAGCTTACCAAAGTCGCTCACTTCCTTCCAGTCAAAGAATCAATCAATGCAGCTCAATTGGCAGAGTTGTACACTTCCAGAATTGTGTGCTTACATGGCATTCCTCAAGTTATCTCCTCAGACCGTGGAAGTTTGTTCACTTCAAAGTTCTGGGACTCCTTTCAGTCTGCCATGGGCACTAAGATCAGGTTCAACACTGCTTTTCACCCTCAGACTAGTGGTCAAGTCGAGCGAATGAATCAGATTCTAGAAGACATGCTCAGAGCCTGTGTCATCTCTTTTGGCATGAAATGGGAAGATTGCCTTCCATTTGCCGAGTTCTCTTACAACAACAGCTACCAAGCAAGAGCAGGCAAAGCCCCGTTTGAAATCCTCTATGGCAGAAAGTGCCGTACACCTCTCAACTGGTCTGAAACAGGTGAATGTCAACTTCTTGGCAATGACTTGATCTCAGAAGCCGAAGAAATGTGCAAAGTCATACGTGAGAATCTCAAGGCCGCTCAATCGCGTCAGAAGAGCTACTATGACGGCAAGCATCGTGATTTGGCTTTCAACATTGGTGATCATGTCTATCTCCGTGTTTCTCCGATGAAAGGCACCCAAAGATTCGGTATCAAAGGAAAGCTTGCTCCTAGATACGTCGGGCCTTACAAGATCCTTGGCAAAAGAGGCGATCTAGCCTATCAACTTGAGCTCCCTTCCAACTTTGCCAATGTTCATGATGTGTTCCATGTGTCTCAACTCCGCAAATGCTTCAAGGCACCTGAACGCATTATTCCGTTTGAAGAGATTGATCTTCAACAAGACCTGTCTTACCGAGAGCACCCAGTTGCTATTCTCGAAGAAACCGAGCGCAAGACCCGCAACAAGTCCATCAAATTCTTGAAAGTCAAGTGGTCACACCATACCGACCGAGAATCTACGTGGGAACGAGAAGATCATCTTCGTTCCGAGTACCCTTCCTTTTTCCAATCCTAGATCTCGGGACGAGATCTTTTTGTAGTAGAGGAGAGTTTGTAATGCCCCGAATGTAATACTTTCCCTTTTGGGCATATAATATATCTCCAGCTTCATCTATTCCATTTCGGGTTCTTTGTCTTTCAGGTTTTCGTCGTTTTCTTGTGTGCGTGTGTGGCATTCATTCATATCATGTAGGCATGTGCATCGCATTGCATTTGTGTTGTCGTTTGCATCCGGTCCCACGCGTTCCTTCCCATTGTCCGTTTCGCGTTCCAGAGCTCCCTCACATGTCCGTGGCGTCCCGTAGGCCTACTTTGGTGTTTGGCCGTGTAACGTTACCGGTTTGGCGCGAGACTTGTCGTGTGTTGTTGTTTTGGTGTGTGAAACCCGCCTGTCAAATCTCGTCGCGTTTCGAGTCCGTTTGCTACCCCAACAGTTATTCTCGTGGGCTCAAAGTGCCTCCACTTTGTGGCCCAAGACGCCCCTCCTACAGCCCACCAAACCTCTCCTAGCCACTTCCTTCATCTAGGCCATCCAATCCTGATCGTGTGGCTGAAACCCACACCCCATTTGGCCAACCCTAGCTCCTTGTGCCTATATATTTGTCCACTTCCCCCAATTTTTGCCCCAAATCAAGGAAACCCTAGGTCATCCCCTACCTCCAGCCTCTCCTCTCTCCACTCCGGCCGGAGCTCGCAGGAGCACCTCGCCGGAGTTCGCCGGACCCTCGCCGGAGCTCCACCGCAGCCACCTCGTCCATCCCCACGCCAGCGCCACCCTCCGCTCACCTCACCGCCGCCCCACGCCCTCAGGCCCGAAGCCAGCCGCCAGGGCGCCACCACCTCCCGTCGAAGGGACCAGCGCTCGGGGCGCTCAGCGCCGCCGCAGCTTCGTTGGATCGGGAGAGTTCCCGATCTGGATCCCTCTCCCCAGGCCGTATTGATCCACCCTCCTGGGCCGCGCCGATCTGGATCCGGCGCCCAGGCCCGAGGCCAGGCCGCCTCCTCCCGAAGCCCCTGCCGATCCGGCTCCCGCATCGCCAGATTGAGGCTAGAGCCGCCTTCGCCTGGGTCTCCCGCATCGGCCCAGTCCGCCACCTCCACCGATCGCCTCGCCCGCCGTTCGCCTCGCTGGGCCGGCCCGCCACTTCGCCAGGCTCCCGCCTCCTCCCGCATCGCCTTCAGGCCGGGGCCAGAGCGAGCGCCGCCGCGCTAGTTCCCTCCGGGCCAGGTGGGCCGCGCCGCCGCCAGAGGCCCAGCCGAGCCGCCTTCCGCCGCCCCGCCTTCGCCAGGCCGGGCCTTCCTCGATCCGGCAGGCCGAGGCCCGTCCGCTCCTCCTCACGTGCCTCTTCTTCGTCAGTTCCACCGATCTGCTCGGCCCGAGCCCTTTTTGCTACAGATCTAGGTTGACCCTAATTCCCTCTAAGTCCCTGTTGTTTTGTGTGCTGATGCTATCTTGCAACTGTGATAACTTTTTGTGCATAGCTCTGTTTTGCGCAAATGACATGTCCAGACGTTCGTGGTGATTAGCACTATGTTTCATTCCATTGTGCCATGCATGTTTGAGATCATCTAGATGCTTATTTTTCTGTTGCAAGACTGCATCCCGATATAAACTTCTGTTAGTGATGTTTTTATGCCATCTTTGCATAGTGATATCTTTTAGCTCGTTTATCCGATTGATGCAAATGGCATGTCCACGTGTTCGTCTTGCCATGCTTTACATGTTGTTTGTATTAGGTTGCATAATAGATTTAATCTTGCCATGTTTATTCTCGTTGCAAAGTGCCATGTGGCTGTTTAGTTGTTTAACTTGTTATGAGATGCCATCTTGTTGAGCTCATTGCTATCGTTGTGTTTATCTCCTTGATGCATGCTTGTATGTTTCAGAATCACCATCATGTGCACTTTGATGTGGTGCTTACCACTTGCCATGTTTAGTTTTGAGGTGACTTAAACTTGCTCTTAAAGATGCCATGATGAAACTGATGTTTAACACTTAGTGGAATTTCACTAAGTTTGGAATCTGTAATTCTCAGATGCCATGATTGCTTGCTGTTCTAGGACAAACCATGATAGTTTTGGGGTGACTCTTGATGGTTCCTTGCTGTACATATTGTTGGCTATCCGTTCATGCTCTCACATGCTTATTTGAGTGGCTGTAGCATATTTAACTTTGGCTCCAAAGTTTCAATAAAATTCTGCTGTCAGGATTTTGTTGTCAAGTTCAATATGTCCAAGCTTGTTGCTATTGATCCGTGGCTCCTTTGGGGGTGCACCAATGGACTTATTTGCTGTAGGATATGTCTAGTTTATGTTCATGCTCTTTGCCATGATGTTTGAGTGCTGTAGCTTATTTATCTAGTGCTCCGAAGTTGCTATGTTGCTGTAATTTTCAGCTTGTGCATATTTCTTGTTTCGGGCATAACTTTTAGCCCGTAGCTCCGATTTCAGCGAGTCTTATATGAAACTTGATTGATTTTCTGTGTAGATTCATAATATCCTGTTGTTGTCATGTTTCGAAGCTTTTGCTTGAATGCTTATTTTTCGTGCTCCGTGTGCTCTCATAGTGCATCCATCATGCATCCATCATTTTGGTATGCGCATTGCATCTTGTTGGTTCGTGCCTTGTGTGATTGTATTGTTTAGAGCCGGAAGCTGAGACCGAGTACGAGTACGAGCACGAGGTTACTACCGAGGTTGAGCACGAGGACCCCTCTTACGATTCGAACGACAACTCTTCTGGCAAGATGACCGAATCCCGATAACATTACTATCTTTGCCTATTGCTTGTAGTCTCGATCTATAGTTTTGCCTCGATGCCCATGTCTTTCCTGTCAGCCTCCTACTTGTAACCATGTCCATGTCTAACCACCCTACCTATGCAAACCCTTGAATGGCTAAGTACGCTTCGCTCAGCCCCTCTTATAGCGTTGCTAGTTGCAGGTGAAGATTGAAGATGCTTGCTTCATGTTGAAGTTTTGTTGGGTTATATCACACTATATAAATGCTTAAAATGAAATCATCTATATATTGGCAATGGGTGGAAGGCTAAGCCTTTTGCTTGGTGATTTGTTCCACTCATGCCGCTAGGAACCGTATAAACCGGTGTTATGTTCCTTGATTATGCGTTCCTCACACGGTTGGGGTTTATGGGGCCCCCTCGATAAACCGCTAAGTGCTAAGTCTTTTCCAGCAAGTCCCAACTTTGGTACTATTCGCCTAATAACTAATAAAACTTGCATAGGGTCTTGCAAACCCGAGTTCTTAATCAACAACCCCGGGCCAGTGCTCCTCATGAGTGTTGGCCCGAAACGGGGGTCCTGCGGGGTCACCACGAGGAAACTCGAGGATTGATATAAACCTGTAGCATCGCCCATCCGGTCGTGGCCTGAGACTAGATACGCGCGGCTATTGTCAGGGTGTCGGCACGCCGTGAGGATTTGCTGGATTAGCCTTACCTTAGTTCGGAGTATCTTGAGCACGGGATTCCGATAATACCTGGGCCTTCTCACCTTGGAGTTGCGACTCCGCGGATCGTGGGCTTGTCATGGGCCAAGTTGGAACACCCCTGCAGGGTTATGAACTTTCGAAAGCCGTGCCCGCGGTTATGTGGCAGATGGGAGCTTGTTAATATCCGGTTGTAGATAACTTGACACCATGTTCCAATACACTACCAGCGTGAGTACCGTGACTGTCATTTTCTGAAAGGGATTCGGGAGATGAACACGGGGGGGGGGGGTTATGTTTGACGTGTTGTAGCTAGGATCACTTCGTGATCATCTCTCGACCGAGGCACTTCTCTTCTCGCACTCTTTCACGTAAGCTAGTGCTAGTTGCTGCTGCAGACTCTTATTCTTTTCTTCAGCCTTATCCTCACCCAAGGCTTAGATAGTCATGCTACCCGGGAACGGGATTGCTGAGTCCTCTGTGGCTCACAGTTACTTCACCACACCAGATGCAGGTCCAATGGTGAGCTATCCAGGTGATGGCACCGAGCTAGACTGGGAGTACAACGAGGAGCGTAGCCGTTACTATGTTCGTTATCCTGATGATCAGTAGTGGAGACTTCTACTAGGATTCGATCCGACCTGTGGATTTAAATTATGTTTGGTATCTTGTCATTTGGATTTTACCCTTAGATGGGCTGTGATGTTTTATTGAATGATGATTTGGACATGTAATGTACTTTGTGTGACGTGGCGAGTGTAAGCCAACTATTTTATGTTTTCCATCCCCATCTTTTACATGAGTTGTGCAAATATACCAAACTTGCGATCATTCTAGCATGGGGTTATTTCTCTAAGTCGTGCGTCAACACGTAGGAGATATAGTCCCATCCTGGGCATTACAGGTTTGTCCATAAGCTTTTCTCCGAGTTCATTTGTTGGTTTCAAGGAGAGTTTTGTGATGACCAATGTGCTATTAAGGAATTATCCAAAGATTAGTCTTGTGGGTGTTGGGCTTATTGCAAGCATGTCTTGAAGAAGAAGAGTTTGTGATCATTCATGTTTACCTTCAAGACATCATCCAAATGAAGAGAGTTGGAAAGATTCAAGGTTGATCAAAACTAAGTCAAAGAATGAATCAAGTTGATCAACACACAAAGTGTAGAAGATGTACCGAGAGGGATCGAGCAATCCCATGGTATGGTAAGCATTGTCAATCACGCTTTGTGTACTAACCCATGGTCTTCGTGAGAGTTCTTTGTGGGGTTAGGTTGCGGTGTGCAAGTTCAAGTGGAGCATCTCGAAGAGATCAAGTGCTTGAAGCTTGCCGTCCATTGTGGTGACAATGGACTTGTGAAGATATGCCGAAGAGTGGCTCACCCATAGTGGAGTATGGGGGAGCAATCTACTAGTCTTCACCGAGACAACGCAATCAAGAAAGGTGGTCCAACTTGAGAAAGTCAAGATCATCTAGATCTAGCTCAAATGGACTATGTGCAAGGCAAAGGTTTGCCCTTGATAGGTTTTCTATTTTACCGGTCTCATGGTGGTAGTTGGGAGACCGGGTTATAGGATCGATTGCCGTACTATCAAGGGGGGCTCTGGATGAGTAGCTTGATCGTATCGTTCGTAGAGATCTCAAACCATTGCATCCTTGCATCATCTTTATTGGTTCTTGTTTGGTTCTTCTCCTTGTGAGTTTTTGAGCTTATGGTCATCTTGATGACAAGCTTGAGTTCATCGAAAACGGAGTTCACTCATGCATCTTCTATGATGTTTTCGATGTTGGAGCTTATGCCGGTTCTTCTCTCATGGAGTGTTCACTCCTCTATATACTAGGCATACCTCCCTACCTCTTCTTACTATAACCAGTCGTTGTTTTGATGCTACTCGTCTTCCTCTATCCATCAAGCTCGAGTTTGCTCAATTCAGAGCTCATTTGAAGAAGTTATGGTAGTTCAGGTTTTTATTGTTGCTCCTGCGGTAGTACCGCTGGGCCCAGAGCGGTAGTACCGCTTATAGCCACAAGCGGTAGTACCGCTGGTTCACAGCGGTAGTACCGCCCATGGCTATATGCGGTGGTACCGCTCCGGTTCCGCGCTAGTGCCGCCTCGATTCGAGACCGACGCTTCTCGTGTCGGGATGGGCGGCAGTAGGAGCGGTAGTAGGCGCGGTAGTACCGCTTATAAGCGGTAGTACCTCCCTACCACCGCTGCTACTGCCGCTCGAGGGGTTTCTCTCGTTTTTCTCTCGTTGGCGATGTGCTTGGTCCAAGCGGTAGTACCGCTGGGCCAAGCGGTAGTACCGCTACAGCCAGTGGTAGTACCGCTCGCTACGGGTTGGTTGGTGGGGATAACGGCTGGATTTCCCCCCACCTATAAAAGGGGGTCTTCTTCCCCATTGAGCCTTATCCTTTGAGCTCGTGTTCTTCCCCCATTGTTGACCTTCTTCGAGCTTGCTATCTCTCAATCCCTCCATGGATTCTTGCTAGTTTTTGGGGGAAAAGAGAGAAGAGATCTAGATCCACACTTCCACCAATCACTTTCTCCTCTTTGTGAGGGGAACCCTTTGGATCTAGATCTTGGAGTTCTTGGTGTTCTCCTTCTTGTTCTTCCTCTCTTTTCCCTCCCTAGCATTAGTTGCTTTGGTGGGATTTGAGAGAGAAGGACTTGGGCACTCCGTGTGCCCTTGCCATTGCATTTGGTGCATCGGTTTGAGTTCTCCACGGTGATACGTGGAAGTGAAGTTTGAGAAGCTTATTACTCTTGGGTTTTTGGGCACCCTAGAGCTTGTTCCTCTTGGGTGCCTTGGTGCCCTAGACGGTTGGTGTTGTTCGGAGCTCAATCATTGTGGTGTAAAGCTCCAGGCAAGCGTCGGGGTCTCAAATTAGGTTGTGGAGATTGCCCCGAGCAATTTGACGGGTACCGGTGACCGCCCCCAAAGGTTGCCAAAGTGTACGGGTTCGGTGACCGCCCCCAAGGGTTGCCATTTGTATGGGTTCGGTGACCGCCCTCAAGGGTCCCTTAGTGGAATCACGACATCTTGCATTGTGCGAGGGCGTGAGGAGATTACGGTGGCCCTAGTGGCTTCTTGGGGAGCATTGTGCCTCCACACCGCTCCAAACAGAGATTAGCATCCGCAAGGGTGTGAACTTCGGGATACATCGTCGTCTCCGCGTGCCTCGGTTATCTCTTACCCAAGCCCTTTACTTATGCTCTATACTTTGTGATAGCCATATTGTTTCTTGCCATATATCTTGCTATCACCTAGTTGTTTATCTTGCTTAGCATAAGTTGTTGGTGCACATAGGTGAGCCTAGTTGTTGTAGCTTTTGTGCTTGACAAATTAACCGCTAGGTTTATTCCGCATTTGTTCGAGCCTAAACCGTAATTATTTTAAAGCGTCTATTCACCCCCCTCTAGGCGACATCTTTTGTTGAATGTACTGGCAAATTCACACTGTAGCAGTAACGATGAACAATGCCTACATCTACATGCATATTTGGCTCGTGGAGGCTGTAAGGTTGTTTTTGCATAAAGCTAATTTTCCCCTACAACAAAGGAATAAATTGTATTTAACTACTCAGTTGAATTTAAGCAATATTGAGAATGGTTCCTCCATCTCAAATTCCCGAGTCACCGAAAATTAATAACCCGATAATTTTATCAGAATCGAGTGATGAGATAAACAAATAATCCACTTGTAGATACTCAAAGATGTCCATAACCGTGGACACGACTACTCATAAATAGTGTGCACACTCTGCAAAGGTTTGTGCACTTTTCCCCACAAGACTCGATCGCCTCCGTTTAATTCTCGCACTGCATGGTGTTTGAGAAAACGAATGACCGAGACACAGTCTTTCAGAAGCATTAGCTCTTAACCCTGGGTAGACCGTACCACCTACATCCGCTACATCTGCTAGTCTACCACGGAAAGAGGTCACACAACATACTCAACTATGCCAGAGCCCATAATGGCTTATGGCTGCACACGGAAGTTTCTAGGCATGAAAACATCATATGATCCCTTTGAGCCTGGGTGGCATTCCAATAGGATGATCACACGGGTCCTCTGGGATCCCCTAGGACGACACTGGACCCTCCAGGTGCCCGGGAAAGCCACTGGTTTCTCCAGGGTGCCCAACCATTCCACCCAGATGTGTATTAATGTTGCCACCTTAAGTTTCCCTTAAATAAAATCACTCTCGCATCTTTCATGAATCTCACATACTAATCCACATCTACGAGCATGGCTAAGAAATAAGTAACAAAGCGTATATTCCATTGGGTTGATCTCAAGTTAATGGGTTCCTACCTCATGAACTACATAGCAATGTCACATGTAACCAGTCCTACTCATGCAAGTGTTTGAGGATATAACTAATGCAATGAAAACTGGGTATAGGAAGGTATGATCAAAGTATGAACTTGCCTTGTATTGTTGATGTAGATTCTTCGCACTCATAACTCGTGATAGATCTACTCGTCACACTCCGTTCATCCATAATTTATATTCTCATCATATCAAATCTTTTAATTAATCTTGAACCACTATTCAGAACTCAATTTTTCAGAGGTGCTTCACTACAAATGTTGCCATCCATATAGTTTGATATGGTCAAGCATTCGTTCCATCTTTATTTCATTTGTCCTAGCCGAGGATGCTTCAGTCCCACTGGAATTGTGCAATGTGATTCTTGAAATCATCGATCTTTTGCTTCATCATAGTGGTCATGTGCTTCATCTCCATCATCTCTACGTGCAGCCCGCTCAGGCATTCTTGAGTGTGACAAAGTCTTGCTTCGAGTATTTCTCCGATCTGACGTATGGCCTCCATAGTAGCTTCACGAACAGAGTCGAAGAATGTTGTTCGTGGTACTTGGGAGATGAAAAAGTATTGACCCATAGTTTTTGGGCAAACTCCTTTCACACGGTGGAGGTGTATCTCCACGTACCAAAGCTCAACTCCCTTCTCCATGAAGGATAGCCCTTGTAAACTGCATCTCCTTCCAGGTGAATATGCTTCTTCATGTCCTTCAGGATCTTTGGGTAATCCTGATCGCTAGTCAGGGTCATGATCGTTTCCGGGCCTTTGAGAAAAGACTCGTAAAGGGTTGTCATCTGTAGCTATAAGATAGAAGGGGTACTCAAGATAATGTATGTATTTCCTTGGGTGAAATGGGGTTGTTTGTCCGAGAAAGGTTTGAGGTCAGCTGGTCCATGGGTTCTAGGTTTTAGTCTGGGTGAGATAGCAAGAGAGGCACTCACAATCAACCAACAACTCATAACATTTCATATCAGAGTCCAAACATATCAACTTCTATTTCTTCACGAACTATTACAATGTCCTTTCCATAACTCAACTCAACATCCCAATGAAAGGTTTATTCCACATTTATTTACACGCTTTATTCCAATATCAAGATATCAACTACTCTGCTCAACCTTTCCTCGGGTCTGAACCTTCTATGGAAAAATGCCCCACTCCTTGTAGTGTAAACAAATGACATCAGACAAATCTAGGGACTTCATGGTGACTATCTTGGTTCACTGGGTTCTTGGCTTCCTTGTTGGGCAGTTGCTAGCATAATGACCTAAATCCTTACTCCTGTAACATGTGATGTGACTCAGGTCCTTTTCCGTAGAAATTGGGTTGTTCTGGTGACACATGCTCTTTCTATTCCTGGACTTCTTCATTCCTATTAATTCCTCTATCTCTTGTGGATCAAACTCCACCTCTTCTGTCGGGAAGTCTCCTAGATACTCTTGGCTTTCCTTCGTGCAATACTGTGAAAGATGTCCTTTTTCCCCACATGAGTAGCAAGCATGGGAGTAATATCCGTTTAGGTCTTCTCCATTAGGGTCGTCAATACCTTCCTCCATCGCGGATTCCTTTGAAGCTTCCTCGAGGGCTTCTTTCATTGCTTCTTTCTTATGCTGGATAGTTCTTTGTACCATGGGGTAAATGTGACAGATAGTGGGTAATCCATTCACACAAGAAACAAGTAATCTGTCTAGTTGGGCATTCTTCAGCCGGGTGACTTTCTTCACAATTAGGGCATTCATCCTTGTCCTCCTCCTGGGTGTGTCCTATTTCTCCACAAATCCTGCAAGCACAAGGTTTCTTCTTCGGGTTGTCACCACACTTTCGGATGAGACATGATTTTAATAGAGTCTTCTTGAATTCCTCCCAACATCCTTGTATGGCTTGATGCATTTTCCACCATGTTGCAGCACTTTTTGTAAAGTACTGAAGAGCGTATTGAACCTCATATTTCCTAGCAAACAATTTTTTCCTGAAGTGATCCTCCATATTTTGTATCCATAGCTCTGCCTCCGGCCGGGTCGTCGGTCCAGAGAATACAAGTCTATCTTCATTCATCCTCTATCGGGTCCAAGGGTTTTTTGGATGAGATTCGGGAGATGGAGAGAGATACACTCAATACAAACAATAGTTTTGAAAAGAAGGTTTTTATTTTGTGGCCGTCGAAAACATCAGACAATTGATGGCTCACCATCGTCGCATCTAACGTAAGTACGTAACAGGGTTTGGTCTTCTAAAGGTCAATATCACTTCAAAGTTGTCAACTCTTCAAACCTTTGGAGTATCCACTGTTGTACCTTCAACACTTCTAATGTATGGTGAAATCCTCTTTACTCCGAAGTGGTCAAAATGGAAAAGGGTATAGTCTAACTATTTTAAGGTAAAAGGAAAGATTTGACAAAGCTTGGTAAAGAGGAGAGCTAAAGAATCTTTTTGAATAAAGTTTTAGAGAAATCCTTTCCTATGAGCTTGCCAGTTTCTGGGGTCACGTCCTACAGTCAACATGTGCTCTGATACCATCTTGTAGCGACCCGACCAGAATGGGTCAAGTCTCTGTGCTTAAGTGTCATCCCTGGATCGGTATGCTGACACACAATACTCGAGGATTTATAACAGAGGTAAATCGCATGTAAAAAGTAACGTAAATACTATTACCTCAATCCATATAGTGGAAGTAATAACAAAGTTGTGGATTCCCACCAACACCAATGGCAAAGTAGAGTGTAGAAAGCGCAACCCTAACGTAACACTTACTCGTCGAATATTTTCCTACAACATGAGACGTTGCAGCCATGTAGGTCAGTACATTGAATGTACTGGCAAATTCACACTATAGCAGTAATGATGAACAATGCCTACAACTACATGCATATTTGGCTGGTGGAGGCTGTAAGGTTGTTTTTGCATAAAGCTAATTTTTCCCTACAACAAAGGAATAAATTTTATTTAACTACTCAGTTGAATTTAAGCAATATGGAGAATGGTTCCTCCATCTCAAATTCCCAAGTCACCGAAATTAATAACCCAATAATTTTATCAGAATCGAGTGATGAGATCAACAAATAATCCACTTCTAGATACTCAAAGATTTCCATAACTGTGGACACGGCTACTCATGAATAGTTTGTACACTCTGCAGAGGTTTGTGCACTTTTCCCCACAAGACTCGATCGCCTCCGTTTAATTTCTCGCACTACATGGTGTTTGAGAAAACGAATGATGAGACACAGTCTTTCAGAAGCATTAGCTCTTAACCCTGGGTAGACCGTACCACCTACATCCGCTACATCTGCTAGTCTACCACGGAAAGAGATCACACAACATACTGAACTATGCCAGAGCCCATAATGGCTTGTGGCTGCACATGGAAGTTTCTAGGCATGAAAATATCATATGATCCCTTTGAGCCTGGGTGGCATTCCAATAGGGTGATCACACGAGTCCTCTGGGATCCCCTAGGACAACACTGGACCCTCCAAGTGCCCGTGCAAGCCACTGGTTTCTCCTGGGTGCCCCAACCATTCCAACCAGATGTGTATTAATGTTGCCACCTTAAGTTTCCCTTAAATAAAATATCACTCTCGCATGTTTCATGAATCTCACATACCAATCCACGTCTACGAGCATGGCTAAGCAATAAGTAACAATGTGTATATTCCCTTGGGTTGATCTCAAGTCAATTGGTTCGTACCTCATGAACTACATACCAATGTCACATGTAACCAGTCCTACTCATGCAAGTGTTTGAGAATATAACTAATGCAATGAAAACTGGGTATAGGAAGGTATGATCAATGTATGAACTTGCCTTGTACTGTTGATGTAGATTCTTCGCACTGATAACTCGTGATAGATCTACTCGTCACACTCCGTTCAATCTATCGTAAGCAATCAATGGTAACCACACATAAGCAATCATTCAGAAGATCGGCCGTAACAAAGAAAACACTTCGGTAAACTTCGAAAACACGCGAATAACTTTTGCAACAGATTTTTTTTCTAACAGTACCAAAATTAACTGAATTTTTCCTTATCAGAAAGTTTAGGTCAAGAGCTTCGATTTGCAAAAAGAATCAACTAAATCGGAGTTATAAAACTCAAGTTATGACAAAAAGAATTAATTCAAATCTATTTGAATTCAAATTCTAAAACTTTCAAAAATAAGTTTAAGTTGTTTTACTGGATAGAGGGGATCATAACAAAGAAGTGGGCATTGGTTTCGTTGGATTTGGACCAGCGAGTAAAAAGTTGTGTAAGTTTGAAGGTCAGGGACTAAATTGTAAAAAGAAAATACTACAACTAGATCCCTGGACGTAAACTAAAAGAAAAAGAAAAAACTACCGAACGAACATTCGCTAATAGAGACTAACGCACGAAAACGTTCGTTGACAGTTCTAAACGAACGAACGTTTACTATATAAAAAAACTTTTTGAAAAAAACGAAACGATCTGGATCGTCGGATCCAGATCGGACGGAGGGGAGGCGACGGTTACCGCGGCGATTGCCGAAGGTGAGGGAGACGACGGCGATGGCTTCGGCCTCGGACGGAGCGACGGCTCCGGTCATCGAGGAGGACAATGGAGAGGTCGGGGAGGGGCGGCTCTCGAGAAAATCATTGAGTTGCATAAAGTTTCTGAATTTAAAATATTTTTAGAATGAAATTCAAATCTTTTTTAAACCCTTTTTCATTTATTCAAATGGAAGAAGTCATATCATCTTCACTCTAGGGTTTTGTGTTGAAATGAATTTGAATTCATAGAGAACCTAAATGTAAAAAATAAAAGTTTGGGAAAGTCATTTCATTCCCTCTCATTTAACTTTCAAAAGTTTCAAATTTCACTCAATTTCACATAGCACATCACACAAGAAATCAAAACTATCTATTTATTATAACATTCTAAAATTTAGAATTTTGGGATGTTACAATGATTTTGTTTCCATTGTTGTTGTTTAATTTTTAGTTGTTACTACTAGTTCTTTGAACTTCATACCTGCACTTTGTTTAATAAATGGTTGTGTACATCGAAATAATGTAGAGGCTCAGGGTATGCCACTATTTCAAAAGAAAAACATACACTGTGATTTACACATGTGTCATAGTGAAGGAAATCTTGTATAATCTTATAAAGGATATTGTTTAAAATGGAAACAATTTCTGCTACAACACAAAATTTAATTTGGTATGGTGTGCATGTATTTCTTGATGGTAGATGTTAGAAATATAAACAAAGAATGTTATACTAAATTTAATAACATTTGTATATGGTTCTTAGAAATAATATGCTACCTATTTTGTACTTATAATTAAGTACTGAAGTTTAGTACAAATAAAATGGGCTGCCAAACTGAATTGTGACGCAACCTTTTTAAAGGAGACAAGGAGGACCAGGGGAGGTGCAGTAGCTAGGGATTACCATGGGGTTCCATTTCTGTATGTCGAATGCCAGCTCCACCAATGCATGCTAATGAAAGAAGCAGAAGCTTTTGCAGTTCTGATGGGACTACATCAGTTATATCAAAATTATGTGCAACTGATGTAAGAGATTTGTCGGAAACCTATTCTTCAACAACGTTCACAAATTTTAAAATGTTTTTATAGTGGAAATTTTATTAATCTCATCATTAGAACAAATAGATAGAATGATGTCTACTACACAACCTTCTTCTTGTAGACGTTGTTGGGCCTCCAAGTGCAGAGGTTTGTAGGACAGTAACAAATTTCCCTGAAGTGGATGACCTAAGGTTTATCAATCAATGGGAGGTGTAGGATGAAGATGGTCTCTCTCAAACAACCCTGCAACCAAATAACAAAGAGTCTCTTGTGTCCCTAACACACCCAATACAATGGCAAATTGTATAGGTGCACTACTTCGGCGAGGAGATGGTGATACAAGTGCAATATGGATGGTAGATATATGTTTTTGTAATATGAAAATATAAAACCAGCAAGGTAACTAATGATAAAAGTGAGCGTAAACGGTATTGCAATGCTTCGAAACGAGGCCTAGGGTTCATACTTTCACTAGGGCAAGTTCCCTCAACAATAATAACATAACTAGATCATATAACTATCCCTCAACATGCAACAAAGAGTCACTCCAAAGTCATTAATTGCGGAGAACAAACGAAGAGATTATGGTAGGGTACGAAACCACCTCAAAGTTATCCTTTCTGATCGATCTATTCAAGAGTCTGCAGTGAAATAACACGAAGCCATTCTTTTCATTCGATCTATCCTAGAGTTCGTACTAGAATAACACCTTAAGACACTAATGAATCAAAACCCTAATGTCACCTAGATACTCCATTGTCACCACAAGTATCCGTGGGTATGATTATACGATATGCATCACACAATCTCAGATTCATCTATTCAGCTGCTACTTCTCGAGCTTGCGTTGTATTCCCTCGAAGAGGAAAGGGTGATGCAACACAGTAGCGTAAGTATTTCTCTCAGTTTTTGAGAACCAATGTATCAATCTAGTAGGAGACCATGCGGGAGTCCCTCGCACCTGCACAAACAAATAAGAACTTCGCAGCCAGCGCGATAAGGGGTTGCCAATCCCTTTACTGTCACTGCTACATCTCGAGCTTGTGTTGTATTCCCTCGAAGAGGAAAGGGAGATGCAGCACAGTAGCATAAGTATTTCCCTCAGTTTTTGAGAACCAAGGTATCAATCCAGTAGGAGACCACGTGCGAGTCCCTCGCACCTACACAAACAAATAAGAACTTCGCAGCCAACGCGATAAGGGGCTGTCAATCCCTTTACGGTCACTTATGAGAGTGAGATCTGATAGAGATGATAGTTCATATTTTTGGTATTTTTGTTTATAAGAACAGAAAGTAAAAGCGGAAAAAGTAAAGTAGATGTAGATTGATATGTTGAGAATACACCCGGGGGCCATAGTGTTCTCTAGTGGCTTCTCTCATGATAGCGATATTCTACGGCGGGTAAACAAATTACTGTCGAGCAATTGATAGGAAAGCGAATAATTATGAGACTATCTAGGCATGATCATTGTATATAGGCATCACGTCCGAGACAAGTAGACCGACTCTTGCCTGCATCTACTACTATTACTCCACACATCGACCGCTATCCAGCGTGCATCTAGTGTATTGAGTTCATAAGAACAGAGTAACGCCTTAAGCAAGATGACATGATGTAGAGGGATAAACTCAAGCAATATGATATAAACCCCATATTTTTATCCTCGATGGCAACAATACAATACGTGCCTTACTGCCCCTACTGTCACTGGGAAATGACACCGCAAGATTGAGCCCAAAGCCAAGCACTTCTCCCATTGCAAGAACTATAGATCTAGTTGGCCAAACCAAAGCAATAATTCGAAGAGACTTGCAAAGATATTATGAGCACACATAAAGAATTCAGAAAAGAACCAAATATTTCTCGTAGATAATCTTGATCATAAACTCACAATTCATCGGATCTCGACAAACACACCGCCAAAAGAAATTACATCGAATAGATCTCCTCGAAGACCGAGGAGAACTTTGTATTGAGATCCAGAGAGAGAGAGAGAGAGAGAGAGAGAGAGAGAGAGAGAGAGAGAGAGAGAGAGAGAGAGAGAGAGAGAGAGAGAGAAGAAGAAGCCATCTAGATACTAGCTATGGACCCAAAGGTCTGTGGTAAACTACTCACAACTCATGGTGAGGGCGATGATGATGATGTAGAAGCACTCCATGATGGATCGCCCCTCCGGCGGAGCTCCGGAACAGGCTCCAAGATGGGATCTCACGGGAACAGATGGTTACGGCGGTGGAATTAGGGTTTTCTATGTGTTGCTGATGGTTCCGCGGTACATAGGCTTATATAGGAGGAAGGAGGACACTGGGGGACTCACGAGGGACCCACGAGGCAGGGGACACGCCCTGGGAAGGGGGGCGCGCCCCCATCCTCGTGGCCCCTACTTCGTGGTTCTCAAGTCTCCCGTGCATGATTTTCTCCAAAAATATCTCTCCCGAAGGTTTCATTCCGTTTGGACTCCGTTTGATATTCCTTTTCTGCAAAACCCTGAAACAGGCAAAAAACAGCAATCTGGACTGGGCCTTTGGGTTAGTAGGTTAGTGGCAAAAATGATATAAAAGTGTATGAAAAAGCCCATTAAACATCCAAGACATCATAAATAATAGCATGGAACAATAAAAAATTATAGATACGTTGGAGACGTATCAAGCATCCCCAAGCTAAATTCCTGCTCGTCCTCGAGTAGGTAAATGATAAAAACATAATTTTTGATGTGGAATGCTAACCAACATAGTTTTTCAATGTAATTCTCTTAATTGTGGCATGAATGTTCAGATCTGAAAGATTCAAGATAAAAGTCTATATTGACATAAGAAATAATAATACTTCAAGCATATTAACAAAGCAATCATGTCTTCTCAAAATACTATGGCTAAAGAAATTTATCCCTACAAAATCATATAGTCTGGCTATGCTCCCTCTTCATCACACAAAATATTCATATCATGCACAACCCCTATTTCAGCCAAGCACTTGTTTTCATACTCTATTCTTTCAAACCTTTCAACTTTCACGCAATACATAAGCGTGAGCCATGGACATAGCACTATGGGTGGAATAGAGACGTGGTTGTGGAGAAGACAAAAAGGAGGGAGATAGTCTCACATCGACTAGGCGTATCAATGGGCTATGGAGATGCTCGTCAATAGATATCAATGTGAGTGAGTACGGATTGCCATGCAACGAATGCACTAGAGCTAAATATGTATGAAAGCTCAACAAAAGAAACTAGTGGTCGTGCATCCAACTTGCTTTCTCACAAAGACATAGGGCATTTGAGGAAGCCCATCGTTGGAATATACAACCCAAGTTCTATAACGAAAATTCCCACTAGTATAAAAATGACTAAGCATGAGACTGTGTACAATGAAGAACATGGTGCTACTTTGAAGCACAAGTGTGGAAAAAAGATAGTAGCAATTGTCCCTTTTTATTTTCTTTTTCTTTTTCCTTTTTTTCTTTTTTCGGCCATTCTTTTTTCTTTGGCCTTTCCCTTTTTTTTTGCGGAGGGGCTTTATTGATTTAGCCTGTCCTCCCATGGGACAATGCTCTAATAATGATGATCATCACACTTTCATTACAACTCGATATTACAACTTGATACTACAACAAACTATGACTCTATATGAATGCCTCCGGCGGTGTACCGGGATATGCAATGAAACAAGAGTGACATGTATGAAAAGTTATGCATGGTGGCCTTGCCACAAATACGATGTCAATTACATGATCATGCATGGCAATATGAAAATATGATGCATGTCATATGAACGGAACGGTGGAAAGTTGCATGGCAATATATCTCGGAATGGCTATGGAAATGCCATGATGGGTAGGTATGGTGGCTGTTTTGAGGTATAATATGGTGGTGATACGTCTCCAACGTATCTATATTTTTTTATTGTTCCATGCTATTATTTATGATGTCTTGGATGTTTAATGGGCTTTGTCATACACTTATATATCATTTTTGGGACTAACATACTAACCCAAAGGCCCAGTCCAGATTGCTGTTTTTTGCCTGTTTCAGGGTTTTTGCTGAAAAGGAATATCAAACGGAGTCCAAATGGAATGAAACCTTCATGAGAGATATTTTTGGAGAAAATCACGCACGGGAGACTTGAGAACCACGGAGTAGGGGCCACGAGGTGCCCACGAGGGTGGGGGGCGCGCCCCCCTTCCCAGGGCGCGCCCCCCTGCCTCGTGGGTCCCTCGTGAGTCCCCCGGTGTCCTCCTTCCTCCTATATAAGCGTAAGTACCCCGAAACCATCAGCAACAGAGACAAAACCCTAATTCCACCGCTGTAACCTTATGTTCCCGTGAGATCCCATCTTGGAGCCTGTTCCGGAGCTCCACCGGAGGAGGGATCCATCACGGAGTGCTTCTACATCATCATCATCGCCCTCACCATGAGTTGTGAGTAGTTTACCACAGACCTTTGGGTCCATAGCTAGTATCTAGATGGCTTCTTCTCTCTCTCTCTGGATCTCAATACAAAGTTCTCCTCGGTCTTCGAGGAGATCTATTCGATGTAATATCTTTTTGCGGTGTGTTTGTCGAGATCCGATGAATTGTGAGTTTACGATCAAGATTATCTACGAGAAATATTTGGTTCTTTTCTGAATTCTTTATGTGTGCTAATAATATCCTTGCAAGTCTCTTCGAATTATTTGTTTGGTTTGGCCTACTAGATCTATAGTTCTTGCAATGGGAGAAGTGCTTGCTTAAGGCGTTACTCTGTTCTTATGAACTCAATACACTAGATGCATGCTGGATAGCGATCGATGTGTAGAGTAATAGTAGTAGATGCAGGCAGGAGTCGGTCTACTTGTCTCGGACGTGATGCATATATACAATGATCATGCCTAGATAGTCTCATAATTATTCGCTTTTCTATCAATTGCTCGATAGTAATTTGTTTACCCGCCGTAAAATATCGCTATATGAGAGAAGCCATTAGAGAACAATATGGCCCTTGGGTCTATTCTCAACATATCAATCTACATCTACTTTACTTTTTCCGCTTTTACTTTCTGTTCTTATAAACAAAAATACCAAAAATATAAACTATCATCTCTCTTAGATCTCACTTTCGTAAGTGACCGTAAAGGGATTGCCAACCCCTTATCGCGTTGGTTGCGAAGTTCTTATTTGTTTGTGCAGGTGCAAGGGACTCGCGCGTGATCTCCTACTGGATTGATACCTTGGTTCTCAAAAACTGAGGGAAATAATTACGCTACTGTGCTGCATCTCGCTTTCCTCTTCGAGGGAATACAACGCAAGCTCGAGAAGTAGCAGGTGGCTGTTTTGAGGAAGGATATATAGTGGGTGTATGGTACCGGCGAAAGTTGCGCGGTACAAGAGAGGCTAGCAATGGTGGAAGGGTGAGAGTGTGTATAATCCAAGGACTCAACATTAGTCATAAGAACTCATATACTTATTGCAAAAATCTACGAGTCATCAAAACAAACAAATCAACGCATGCTCCTGGGGGGAGGTTGGTATGAGTTAACCATCGCGCGCCCCCGACCTCCACACAAAGGTTGGCACTTTACAAATACCTCATGCTCTTACTTCGTCACATAGTGGTTCACCATACATGCATGCTACGGGAATCACTAACCTTAACACAAGTATTTCTCAATTTCATAATAACTCGACTAGCATGACTCTAATATCACTATCCTCATATCTCAAAACAATTATCAAGCATCCAACTTCTCATCATATTCAATGCAGTTAGTGTCAATTTTTTTACTACATTAATATTGGATGTCTATCATGTGAAGACTAGTTTTATAGCCTAAACACATTACCATGCTGTTTTAATAGACTATCAAATGAATATAAGTGAAGCATGAGAGCTCAACAATTTCTTCAAAATATTATCACCACCGTGCTCTAAAAGATATAAGTGAAGCACAAGAGCAAAATTGTTCAACTGAAAAGATATAAGTGGAGCATATAGAGTGTTCTAACAATTCCTAGGCCATATTTAACTCTCTCAAATAGGTGTGTCCATCAAGGATAATTGTGGAAAACTAACAAGCAAAGACTCAAATTATACAAGACGCTCCAAGCAAAACACATATCATGCGGTGAATAAAAATATAGCTCCAAGTATAGTTATCGTTGGATGAAGACGAAAGAGGGGATGCCTTCCCGGGGCATCCCCAAGCTTAGGCTTTTGATTGTCCTTGAATTTTACTTGGGGTGCCATGGGCATCCCCAAGCTTAGGCCCTTGGTACTCTTTGTTCCATAGTCCATCAAAGCAATACTCAAAACTTGAAAACTTCACAACACAAAACTTAGACAAAAATCTCGTGAGCTCCGTTAGTATAAGAAAACAAATCACTACTCAAAGGTACTGTAATGAATTCATTCTTTGTTTATATTGGTGTTAAACCTACTGTATTCCAACTTCTCTATGGTTCATACTTCACAATATTACTCATAGATGCATTGATATAAGCAAACAACACACGAAAAACAGAATCTGTCAAAAACAGAACAGTCTGTAGTAATCTGCAGGTTTCGCATACTTCTGTAACTAAAAAAAATTCAAAATAAATTGGTAAACGTGAGGAGTTTGTCTATTAATCATCTGCAAAAAGAATCAACTAAATAGCACGCTCCAGTAAAATCTTATGACCATTCTAGCGAGCGCTAACGATTCTGTTTTTCACAGCAAGATCACATAAACTTCACACAAATCTTCCCAAAGGTTCTACTTGGCACAAACACTAAACAAAACAAGAAACCACATCTAAACAGAAGCTAGATGCAATATTTATTCCCAAACAGCAGCAAAAACAAAAATAAAATAAAATTGGGTTGCCTCCCAACAAACGCTATCGTTTTACGCCCCTAGCTAGGCACGATACAAGATAGATCTAGGTATTGCCATCTTTGGAAGGCAACCCATAAGTGGCTCTCATAATAGATTCATATGGTAATTTGATTTTCTTTCTTGGAAAGTGTTCCATGCCTTTCCTTAACGGAAATTGGAATCTAATATTTCCTTCCTTCATATCAATAATTGCACCAACTGTTCGAAGGAAAGGTCTACCAAGAATAATAGGACATGAAGGATTGCAATATATATCAAGAACAATGAAATCTACGGGCACATAATTCCTATTGGAAACAATAAGAACATCATTAATTCTTCCCATAGGTTTCTTAATAGTGGAATCCGCAAGATGCACTTATTGATCAAGGTGGACTGTTTATCCGAAATCTGGGCAATTAAGTTCTCAAGATGAGCAAACTGAGATTTCAAGCCATAAAATTCCTTAGACATAGCATCAAGGTCTTTATCCATATACTTCATAAACCTTTTCTCTTCTTTAAGCTCACTTCTGAAAAAGTCATTATGCTCAAATTGTATAGTCATATAATGTCTAACATTGTTTTCAATCTCCTCCATCCTCTTGAGGTGAGGGTCAACACTAATAGGGAGAGCCATAGTGACAAGCAAGCAATCCAACACACACAAGCAAACAAGAAGCAAGCGAACGATAAACACACGGCAGAAGAAGGGCAAATAAAACGGCAAGGGTGAAGTGGGGGAGAGGAAAACGAGAGGCAAAAAATGTAATGCGAAGGATAAGGGTTTGTGATAGGTACTTGGTATATAACTTTTGCGCAAGCCTCCCCGGCAACGGCGCCATAAATTCTTCTTGCTACTTCTCGAGCTTGCGTTGTATTCCCTCGAAGAGGAAAGGGAGATGTAGCACAGTAGCGTAAGTATTTCCCTCAGTTTTTGAGAACCAAGGTATCAATCCAGTAGGAGACCAGGCGCGAGTCCCTCACACCTGCACAAACAAATGAGAACTTCCCAGCCAACTCGATAAGGGGTTGTCAATCCCTTTATTGTCACTTATGAGAGTGAGATCTGATAGAGATGATAATTTATATTTTTGGTATTTTTGTTTATAAGAACAGAAAGTAAAAGCGGAAAAAGTAAAGTAGATGTAGATTGATATGTTGAGATTAGACCCGGGGGCCATAGTGTTCTCTAGTGGCTTCTCTCATGATAGCGATATTCTACGGCGGGTAAACAAATTACTGTCGAGCAATTGATAGAAAAGCGAATAATTATGAGACTATCTAGGAATGATCATTGTATATAGGCATCACATCCGAGACAAGTAGACCGAAACGATTCTGCATCTACTACTATTACTCCACACATCGACCGCTATCCAGCGTGCATCTAGTGTATTGAGTTCATAAGAACAGAGTAACGCCTTAAGCAAGATGACATGATGTAGAGGGATTATCTCAAGCAATATGATATAAACCCCATCTTTTTACCCTCGATGGCAACAATACAATATGTGCCTTGCTGCCCCTACTGTCACTAGGAAAGGACACCGCAAGATTGAACCCAAAGCCAAGCACTTCTCCCATTGCAAGAACTATAGATCTAGTAGGCCAAACCAAACCAATAATTCGAAGAGACTTGCAAGGATATTATGAGAACACATAAAGAATTCAGAAAAGAACCAAATATTTCTCATAGATAATCTTGATCATAAACTCACAATTCATCGGATCTCGACAAACACACCACAAAAAGAGATTACATCAAATAGATCTCCTCGAAGACCGATGAAAACTTTGTATTGAGATCCAGAGGGAGAGAAGAAGCCATCTAGATACTAGCTATGGACCCGAAGGTTTGTGGTAAACTACTCATAACTCATGGTGAGGGCAATGATGATGATGTAGAAGCACTCCGTGATGGATCCCCCCTCCGGCGGAGCTCCGGAACAGGCTCCAAGATGGGATCTCACGGGAACATAAGATTACGGCGGTGGAATTAGGGTTTTCTCTCTGTTGCTGATGGTTTCGGGGTACGTAGGCTTATATAGGAGGAAGGAGGACACCGTTGGACTCACGAGGGACCCACGAGGCAGGGGGCGTGCCCTAGGAAGGGGGCGCCCGCCCACCCTCGTGGGCACCTCGTGGCCCCTACTCCGTGGTTCTCAAGTCTCCCGTGCGTGATTTTCTCCAAAACATCTCCCCCGAAGGTATCATTCCGTTTAGACTCCGTTTGATATTCCTTTTCTGCAAAACCCAGAAACAGGCAAAAAACAGTAATCTGGACTGGGCCTTTGGGTTAGTAGGTTAGTCCCAAAAATGATATAAACGTGTATGACAAAGCCCATTAAACATCCAAGACATCCTAAATAATAGCATGGAACAATCAAAAATTATAGATACGTTGGAGACGTATCAGTCACTTACGAATGTGAGATCTGATAGATATGATAGTTTGATATTTTTGGTATTTTTGGATATAAGAACAAAAAGTAAAAACAACAAAGTAAAGTAGATTGTAGATTGATATGTTGAGAATAGACCCGGGGGGCATAGGTTTCACTAGTGGCTTCTTTCATGATAGCAGAATTCTACGGTGGGTGAACAAATTACTGTCGAGCAATTCATAGAAAAGTGAATAATTATGAGAATATCTAGGCATGATCATTATATATAAGCATCATGTCCGTGACAAGTAGACCGAAACGATTCTGCATCTACTACTATTACTCCACACAACGACCGCTATCCAGCATGCATCTAGAGTATTAAGATCAAAAGAACAGAGTAATGCTTTAAGCAAGATAACATGATGTAGAGGGATAAACTCAAGCAATGTCATAAACCCCATCTTTTTATCCTCGATGGCAACGATACTATACGTGCCTTGCTGCCCCTACTGTCACTGGGAAAGGACACCGCAAGATTGAACCCAAAGCCAAGCACTTCTCCCATTGCAAGAACTATAGATCTAATATGCCAAACCAAACCGATAATTTGAAGAGACTTGGAAGGATATTATAATCATACATAAAAGAATTCAGAAAAGAACCAAATATTTCTCATAGATAATCTTGATCATAAACCCACAATTCATCGGATCTCGACAAACACACCGCAAAAAAGATTACATCGAATAGATCTCCTCGAAGACCGAGGAGAACTTGGTATTGAGATCCAAAGAGAGAGAAGAAGCCATCTAGGTACTAACTATGGACCCGAAGGTCTGTGGTAAACTACTCACAACTCATGGTGAGGCGATGGTGTTGATGTAGAAGCACTCCGTGGAAGATCCCCCCTCCGACGGAGCTCCGGAACAGGCCCCAAGATGGGATCTCACGGGAACAGAAGGTTGCGGTGGTGGAATTAGGGTTTTTTCTATTGCTTTGATGTTTTCAGGGTACATGGGTATATATAGGAGGAAGGAGGGCATCGGGGGAGCAACGTGGGGCCCACGAGGCAGGGGGCGCGCCCAGGGGGAGGGGGCACGCCCCCCACCCTCGTGGACGCCACGTGTGCCCTATTCCGTAGTTCTCAAGTCTCCCGTGAAGATATCGCTCCAAAAATATCTCTCCCGAAGGTTTCATTCCATTTGGACTCCGTTCGATATTCCTTTTCTGTAAAACCCTCAAATAGGCAAAAAACAATAATTTGGACTGGGCCTTTGGGTTAATAGGTTAGTCCCAAAAATAATATAAAAGTGTATAATAAAGCCCATTATGTTGGGGAACGCAGTATTTCAAAAAATTCCCTACGATCACACAAGATTTATCTACTAGATGCATAGCAACGAGAGGGAAGAGTGTGTCTACGTACCCTCGTAGACCGGGAGCAGAAGCGTCTAGTGACACAGTTGATGTAGTCGAACTTCTTCGTGATCCAACCGATCAAGCACCGAACGTACGGAGCATTCGCGTTCAGCACACGTTCAGTTTGATGACGTCTCGCGGGAGAGTTTCGTCAGCACGACGGTGTGGTGACGGAGATGATGAAGCTACCGGCCCAGGGCTTCGCCTAAGCACTGCAACGGTATGACCGAGGTGTGCTTCTGTGGAGAGGGGCACCGCACACGGTTGGGAGAGATAAACTTGTGTGTCTATGGGGTGCCTCTACCCCCGTATATAAAGGAGGAGGGGAGGGGAGGGGCCCGCCCTCTCTATGGCGCGCCCTAGGGAGTCCTACTCCCACCGGGAGTAGGATTCACCCTTTCCCTAGTAGGAGTAGGAGAAGAAGGAAGGAGGAGAAGGAGAAGAAGGAAAGGGGGGCCGCCCCCCCTCCCAATTCGGATTCGGCTGGTGGGGGGGGGGGGGGCGCCCCCACCTTGGCCACCTCCTCTCCCTTTCCCCTATGGCCCATTAAGGCCCATTAACTCCCTGGGGGGTTTCGGTAACCCCCGGTACTCTAGTATATGCCCGAAACCTTCCGGAAACCTTCCGGTGTCCAAACATAGTCGTCCAATATATCGATCTTTATGTATCGGACATTCCTAGACTCCTCATCATGTTAGTGATCTCATCCGAGACTCCGACTACCTTCGGTACATCAAAACTCATAAACTCATAATACCGATCGTCATCAAACGTTAAGCGTGCGGACCCTACGGATTCGAGAACTATGTAGACATGACCGAGACTCATCTCCGGTCAATAACCAATAGCGGAACCTGGATGCTCATATTGGCTCCTACATATTCTATGAATATCTTTATCGATCAAACCGCATAACAACATACGTTGTTCCCTTTGTCATCGGTATGTTACTTGCCCGAGATTCGATCGCCGGTATCTCAATACCTTGTTCAATCTCGTTACCGGCAAGTCCCTTTACTCGTTCCGTAATACATCATCTCGTGACTAACTCATTAGTCATATGCTTGCAAGGCTTATTATGATGTGTATTACCGAGAGGGCCCAGAGATACCTCTCCGGCATTCGGAGTGACAAATCCTATTCTTGATCTACGCCAACACCACGAACACCTTCGGAGACACCTGTAGAGCATCTTTATAATCACCCAGTTACGTTGTGACGTTTGATTGCACACAAGGTGTTCCTCCGGTATTCGGGATTTGCATAATCTCATAGTCATAGGAACATGTATAAGTCATGAAGAAAGCAATAGCAGTAAAACTAAACGATCATAGTGCTAAGCTAACGGATGGGTCTAGTCCATCACATCATTCTCCTAATGATGTGATCCCGTTGATCAAATGACAACTCATGTCTATGGTTAGGAAACATAACCATCTTTGATCAATGAGCTAGTCTAGTAGAGGCATATTAGGGACACTCTGTTTTGTCTATGTATTCACACATGTACTAAGTTTCCGGTTAATACAATTCTAGCATGAATAATAAATATTTATCATGATATAAGGAAATAAATAATAACTTTATTATTGCCTCTAGGGCATATTTCTTCAGTCTCCCACTTGCACTAGAGTCAATAATCCAGTTCACATCTCCATGTGATTTAACACCGATAGTTCACATCGTTATGTGATTAACACCCATAGTTCACATCGCCATGTGACCAACACCCAAAGGGTTTACTAGAGTCAATAATCTAGTTCACATCGCTATGTGATTAGAACCCAAGAGTAATAAGGTGTGATCATGTTTTTCTTGTGAGAGAAGTTTAGTCAACGGGTCTGTCACATTCGGATCTGTATGTATTTCGCAAATTTCTATGTCTACAATGCTCTGCATGGAGCTATTCTAGCTAATTGCTCCCACTTACAATATGCATCCAGATTGATACTTAGAGTCATCTGGATTAGTATAAAGCTTGCATCGGTGTAACTCTTTACGACGAACTCTTCATCACCTCCATAATCGAGAAACATTTCCTTAGTCATCGAGTAACTAAGGATAATTTTGACCGCTGTCCAGATCTACTCCTGGATCACTTTTGTACCTCCTTGCCAAACTCATGGTAAGGTATACAACAGGTTTGGTACACAACATGGCATACTTTACAGAACATATGGCTGAGGCATAGGGAATGACTTTCATTATTTCTCTGTCTTCTGTCGAGGTCGGGCTTTGAGTCTTACTCAACTTCATACCTTACAACTCAGGCAAGAAGTCCTTCTCTGACAGATCCATTTTGAACTACTTCAAAAAACTTGTCAAGGTATGTACTCATTGAAAAAACATATCAAGCGTCTCGATATATCTCTAAAGATCTTGATGCTCAATATGTAAGCAGCTTCACCGAGGTCTTTCTTTGAAAAAACTCCTTTGAAACACTCCTTTATGCTTTCCAGAAAATTTTCTACATCATTTCTGATCGACAATATGCCATTCACATATACTTATTAGAAAAGGATGTAGTACTCCCACTCACTTTCTTGTAAATACGGGCTTCTCCAAAAGTCTGTATAAAACTATATGCTTTGATCACCTCATCAAAGCGTATATTCCAACTCCGAGATGCTTGCACTAGTCCATAGATGGATCGCTGGAGCTTGCACACTTTGTTAGCACCTTTAGGATCGACAAAACCTTCTGGTTGCATCATATACAACTCTTCTTTAAGATATCCATTCAAGAATGCAGTTTTGACATCCATTTGCCAGATTTCATAATCATAAAATGCGGCAATTGCTAGCATGATTCAGACAGACTTAAGCATCGCTACGGGTGAGAAAGTCTCATCGTAGTCAACTCCTTGAACTTGTTGAAAACCTTTCACAACAAGTCGAGCGTTGTAAACAGTAACATTACCTTCAGTGTCGGTCTTCCTCTTGAAGATCCATTTATTTTCGATGGCTTGCCGATCATCGGGCAAGTCAACCAAAGTCCACACTTTGTTCTCATACATGGATCCCATCTCAGATTTCATGGCCTCAAGACATTTTGCGGAATCTGGGCTCATCATCGCTTCCTCATAGTTCGTAGGTTCATCATGGTCTAGTAACACGACTTCCAAAACCGGGTTGCCGTACCACTCTCGCGCGGAACGTACTCTGGTTGATCTACGAAGTTCAGTAGTAACACTAGTGCAAAAAGGGCCATTTGTCCCGGTTCGTCAGGGCCATTTGTCCCGGTTGGGGAACCGGGACTAAACGGTCGATACAAATGCCCTAGACCATTAGTCCCAGTTCTTATACCAACCGGGACAAATGGCCCTCCACGTGGCAGTTGCGGCTTGCGCTGGCAGGGTGGCCTTTTGTTCCGGTTGGTAGCACCAACCGGGACAAATAAGCTTCCACGTGTCAGCACTTCAGGGGCTAGGGGTTTTTTTCTGAAGGGGGGGGGGTGGTTGTGGGTTTTGTATGGTTAATTTAGGCGTTTCATATATTGTGTTAGCTAGCTAATAGAGAGAAGTGTCCTCTCTTATCTATGTGCATGCTCATATAACAATGCATCATCATAATTAATAATAAATCATCATCGTCGTTGTCATAATAAAAAAGTCGTACCCAGCATCATCGTCATCTCACAACTTCTACTCGTTGTCATAATAACAAGTCCTGCTCATCATCATCATCATAGTCATCTAACAACTTCTTAGCACATGATCATAAGTAGCCAGACTTAATTAAGTACACCCTCTCTAAGGTGAAATAGCATAAAATAAGATAGGCCCTGACTCTCCATTATGGAGAATGCAGATTATCATGTCTCCAATTCTTAGCTTTCGCACAATGTCACTTCCATGTAGCTCCCTACGACTGACCATACATTTCTTCCAATCTTTGATTGTCAGGTCTTCATTGGATTTAGAAATCCTGTATGGACAGTTATGTGTAGGATGATGACCTGACAAGTACGGTAATAAGCTCATAACATTGAGGTGACCTTTCTGAAACATCAGATGAGGCACACAATCCATAGGGATTTTCTGTTGAAAAACATAGTAATAACTTCATAGTTAGTAATGTAGTTTAGTTTTAGAAGAATTTATGCAAAAGATGATCGGCCAAAAATCTTACCATGACATCTTCATGGATGTTACCATAGCTCAACACATGCACTAGTGGCACGTATTGACCATAATGTGCAGGAGTTTTAGCATAGGTATTATAACGCTCAAAATAAGAAAGTAACGAGACAAGATGATTTTTCTTCTGACAAGTTAATTCCGCACCATCAGTGTAGTGGGTTCTGTCTACCATCTTCTGTACATTTCTTGAAGAATGGAAATAAGCTGTTAATGGAAATAAGCTGTCAATTATTTTTAAAAACACAACATAAATTACTTAATAAATATGTTTGAGAAACTCACATAGAGGTAGAACTGGAAGCGTATCAACAAGGACCCACAGGCCATCGTCATCATCACCAAGGTAAAAGGTGACATACAAACCCTCCTGAAAATCATATGCCTTGCGTAGTGCTCTCCAGTTCGAGGAACCAAAATGGGTTACGCTCTCCGAATTGTATAGTTTTACAAGAAAATCATAATCATGATGGGTCCTGAGATGAATTTGCTTTGTTTCCATACTTTCATGATCTTCGAAATCCAGATGCTCCAAGACATAGCGTCTTGCATGGCATGGGATAAGCTAGTAGAATTGTAAAAAACGAAAATTACACATTGAAAAGAAGGCATAAGTCATGCTTAATTACCAAACAAGACTTGTCGCATACCGTCTCAAAATCGAAGGCCTCATTGAGCTTAACACTGAAGCATCGATCGTCTACCAGGCGTGGCCTATCGCACTGACCCCGGTCATCGCCATACCAGTCGCACACTGGGATCCTATCGTCATCTTTAGACGACGACATTTCCTACATATTATAGCACAAGTCATGCCAAAATTCAATGGTTGAAAGTATAAACAAAAACATTTCAAAATATCTTAATTATAGGACTCATATATATTGACATGGAGATTTGGTTGGACTCCAGTTTGAGCATTCAATAAGCAAAACTAAATCATCTCTTGCGTCCGTACATCATCGAATATTATCACTAATTAATACATCTTGAGTAGTATCATACATGCATATAGCATCACTAATTAATTAATACAGCTAAAACCCTAGCGAACGACGGGTATCGGCGCGGGCGATGGACACCCAAAGAGAAGGAACCATCAGAGGATCATAGCTCTAGTGAGATCCCTGAAGAACCTGCCATGTATTGTCGAACCTGCCCTCCAACGCAACCATGTAGCGACGGACGTGTTCGTCCTCCTCGCTGACACGGTGACGTACAACCTCCGCGGGGTCCTCAAGCCTCCGCACCATAACTGGCCCGCGCGCCCATCATCAAAGAAGGTTAGGGTCAACAACGGGTTGGCTCCTCATCAAGTTGCGCCCACCGGAAGGAAGCACCTCCCAATACCAGCCCGGCGGAGCCCAGTCCCGAACATGACCCCTCTGATCAAGCAGGCCTCCGTTGAGTCGAAGACAAGGATGCGGGATAGGCATCGTCGACGTCGATGCGGGAATAATTGCTTGAACTAAAAGAATAAACTAGTTCTATTAATTCAACTAGTTCAACTAATAAGCACTTACTATAAATAGAAATGAACTAGTTCTACTAAAATTAAACTAGTTTTACTAAGTATAAACTAGTTCTATTAATTCAACTAGTTAAACTAATAAGCACTTACTATAAATAAACTGAACTAGTTCTTACTAAAAATAAACTAGTTTTACTAAAATAAACTAGTTTTACTAAAAATAAACTAGTTCTATTAATTCAACTAGTTCAACTAATAAGCACTTAATATAAAATAAAATGAACTAGTTCTTACTAAAACTACATTCCATCACTAAAACTATAAAAACCTATAAAAACAGAAAATTCATCTAACATTTGTGTATATAACTAAGTAACATTTTTAAAATTCATCTAACATTTGTATAAATAAAACTAAAATTACATATACATCATATGACAGGAGAGGAGGGGATCGGGGGCCGGCGGCGCTCACAGGGCGACGGCGTCGGGGCACGGGCGGCGCGGGGACGGCCACGGGGCACATGGCGGCGAGACGACGGGCGCGAGGATGTCGGCGGGGGCAGACGGTGCGGCGACGATGGGCGCGGGGACGGCGACGATGAGGCAGCAGGGCGACGGTGGCGGGGACTGTCGGTGTACGAAAAGAGGGGTACTCTTTTTGTACCCCTATGACTGTGCACGGGCAGTCTGAGCCACGGGCACCACCACACCAAGAATGGCAAGGGAGGTGAGCCGGGGTAAGACCGAAGCTCGATGGAACTGGAGCAACGCCAAGAACAAGACCACAAAGAGCAAAGGAACGAAGCGGCTTCCGCCAGCAAGATCCTTGCCGGGAGCCAGTTTCAGCAGCCCTGGCAAAATCCTTGCCGGGGCCGGCTCTGGCAGCCCCGGCAAGACCCTTGGCGCGGCAGCTCGCCCCATGCCTACGGAGCGGATCACCCTTGAGTCCACTGCCCCCATGGGGCAAGGATTCGGGAGGCATCCCCGTAGTGGCATGCAGATCTTTGTGAAGACATCCAAGATCAGGTACCAGCTAAGAAGACAACGACCCTTGGCGGGATCCCAGCCAAGGAGGAACACAAGACCTCCAACAAGAACCTTGCCGGGGATGACAGCACGCGCCGCAGCAAGACCCTTGCAGGGGCCCCCGGCAAGGCCCTTGCCGAGGACATCCGCGGGGCCACCATCAGACCCACGCCAACTACGCCTCCACCGCCCCATGAAACTGCCGACCTAACTAGCTGGGCAAGCACCTGCGTGGCGACATGCAGATCCTCGTGGAGACCCGCTGTTACGCCACCTCAGCTGCCTGCCTGCCTACATGGAACCTCAGGCACCGCTGGCCAGGGCGCGTGTCAACACAAGGAGGAGCGGCGACGGACAAGACGGACGTCTTCCCTCGTCCCCGATAAAGCGAGGACACATAAGCTAAGCGCATTGAATGCCCCTTGTCCTGTAATGCGAGGGATAACCTCGCATCACTGTACCCTTTCCACCTCCTATGTGGCACTGTGGCAACCCCTTTTCCCTATAAAAGGAGGCCCAAGGCGACCAGGAGAAGGATTCGACTTTTTAGAACTCCTCACGACTCGGCATTTGGAGCTCCTCACTAGCTGAAGAACAGAAACATATAATCCATAAAGCAGGAGTAGGGTTTTACGCATCTTTGCGGCCCGAACCTGGGTAAAGGAACCGTGTGCTAACTGTTAGATCCGCTCTTCTCTCAACCCCGCGCCCCGCAACCGTAGTAGGGATTCTTGTGATCCCATAGGTGTCGATCTAAATACACCGATCTCAACCCCGCGCCCCGCAACCGTAGTAGGGATTCTTTTGAGGTGAGGGTCAACACTAATAGGGAGAGCCATAAAGTTGCGTAAAGTTGCGTAAAACCCTACTCCTGCTTTGGTGGATTATATGTTTGTGTTCTTCAGCTAGTGAGGCGCTCCAAAAGAGTCGTGAGGAGTTCTAAAAAGCCGAATCCTCCTCCTGGTCGCCTCGGGCTTCCTTTTATAGGAAAAAGGGGTCGCCACAGTGACACACAGGAGGTGGAAAGGGTACAGTGATGCGAGGTTATCCCTCGCATTACAGGACAAGGCGCATTTAATGCGCTTAGTGTCGTGGAAATAACACGGCAGATGTCCGGTTTAACGGACTTGATGATGGAACCGTCACACGGGTTAGCTTGAAAGGATTCATGGCACACAAAGGACACAGAGGATTTATACTAGTTCGGCCCCTTCAGAGAAGGTAAAAAGCCTACGTCTAGTTGGTTTGGTATTGCTTGGGCGTCGGTTTACAGGGAGCGGATTCGCTTTGCCTGTGTCTCGACGGGTTGATTGTTGCTTCTCCCTGAACCGTCCAGGCCGCCCCCTTATATAGTGGCAACGCCTAGTCCGGTTTACAGAGTCCCGAGGCCGGCTCATACTTGTGTCCGCCTCGGTCTCTGTCTTCTCTTTCTTATCTCTCAAGTTACATCTCTTGGCGGTTTACAAACCATACTCCTATACATGGGCCTTGAAATCTCATGGGCCGTAATCTCTACTAAAATATTAAAACCAAGTATAATATAACTAAGCCGGTTTACAATATCCGGTTTATACCTACTAACCATATCCCTGACATTAGGCCCCAGAATGATTTGAACTTGTTCACATCAGTCTTCTTTGTCTTGTATAATTTTCTTCTTTATCTTCATCTTCTTGTAAACCGGCTCTGACGTCATCCTCCAAGATCATTAAAGTCTGACAATGACATCATCTCCGCATTTAACGCCGTGAGCTGTACTGTAGCTTATTTTAAGGGTTATCCCGAAGATCGAGGCGTCATAGGATCTTTATCCGATTTTCTGTCTCCTCGATTTTCGCACCTGTCGCTTCGCATCTGTCCCTTCGCTTATAAATAACACCGTTCCCTTTCATTCTTCCTTCTTCTCGCGTCTTCTTCCTTCGTCCGCCGCCTGAGCCTCAAGAACTCCATTAACGCCCGAGCTTGGAGCGCCGCCGTCATCTCGTCGAATCAAGATCTCCCCGGCCGCTGAATCAACCTGATTCGTCCAGAGAAAACTCCGTTGCTGTCCTCCATTGCTCAGGTACGTTCTTTTTCCCTTATTATTGATCTGCATCTGCCAGTGCTCCTCCTTGTTCTTCCGCCATTAGGGCTTCCAACGAAAGCTTCGCCTCTTTCTTCGTAGATACATTCCTCATAGAGAATTTGTGACCTTTAGGCCCAGTCAACAGATCTTCCGCTTAGTACTAGCTTAGATCTCGCCATCTATACATAATGCTGTAGATTTATCCGTTCCGCCATTAGAACTTTTAGCAAAGCTTCATCTTGTTCGATCTTGAGCCCGTGACCCGTAATGATTTTGTTTTTTCGATCTTCTCCATTTTTACCCCGCTGTAGATGCTTCAAATCTTCATCACTCCTGTCTGGCATGTAAATCCATCTTTTTAGTATAAAGTCTTTGTAGCTTTTCCTTGCATACTCTTAGATTAGTTTCTTTTTCCTCAGCATACTCAGATCTTTCCCCCTTAGCAATCTTTCGGAAACCTGTTTTTCTCCTTGGTAGATTCGCTAATTATGTTCCGGTTTAAGTTGATATGCCCTGCTCTTGCAAAAAACTCTGTAATTTGACGCAATGGTTGAACTGTCCCCCTTCAACTGCCATAAACCGGAAATGATATAACTTGCTTTATAATTGCCGGTTTAACCACACCATTAGTCCTCAGTTTAAACCGTTGCGTAATTTTCTTAGATAGGTTCCGGATTACTGCACTTTCATAATCCGTTTCTGTATTTTTATCTTCTCCAGCACTCTGTTCTTTCACTGCAATGGCTAAGCAATATGTCTCCTGCGATTGGGTCCCTTTTGTCGTTACGGAAGATGACTTAATCAAGCTGTCTGACATCGGCACACTAGGGCCTCAGTCTGAATTAAAGTGGCGTGCTCCGGGCAATGAGTGCCCCCCTACTCCTAGATCCGGGGAAGTCATCGTGTTTTTGGATCATATCTCTAGAGGCTTCTCTCCCCCCGGTTCAAGGTTTTTCCGGGATGTTCTTGCCGCTTTCCAGCTACATCCACAGGATATCGGACCCAATTCCGTTTCAAACATTTGTGATTTCCAAGTGTTCTCTGAGGTGTATCTTCAAGAGGAACCTTCAGTTGATTTATTCCGGGATTTCTTTCATTTAAACCGGCGCACTGAGTTTACCAGCGGACCTCACCAAGAACTTGGTGGGGTTAGTATTCAGAAGAGGAGGGATGCAGTCTTTCCCCATGCCGCTTTACATACTCATCCAAAAGATTGGAACAAGTCCTGGTTTTACTGTGTTGACACTTCTCCTGAGGGTGAAAATCCTTTGCCGGGTTATCGCGAAACTCGTATTCCGGAGAATCACCCCTTGCCACCACGGCTTAGCGCTGCTGAACGAACCCGGTTCTCATCACAGCTCTCCAAACTGAGAGCCTTTATAGCAAATGGTTTGATCGGCACTGGTTTCCTTCGCTGCTGGCTATCTTGGAGCATCCTTCCCCTAAGCCGGCGTCCTCAGTTAATGTGCAAATACTCTGGTAAACCGGATGATCCTCAAAGGTTCACCAAGGATAAGCTTTCTGAATCGGAGGTAGTGGAGTCAGCCAAAAAGATTCTCAATGCTTCTTTAGCAGATTGTGCTAAGGTCGGCTTGGCTCCGTACTTCAAGAAAAATAAGCTGCCCGAAGTAAGTTTTTCCTTGCCCTGTATTTGTAAACCGTCCTCTTTGAACCGTCTTTCAATTGCTCTTGATTTTTTAATTAGGCTGATGACCCCTTCTGGAGGAGAAAGCCTCAGGAAAAAACCGTAAAACAGACTCGCCGGAAGACCCCTGCAAACAAAAAGAGGAAAGCAGCCGTTGATGCCGGTTCTCCTACTGAGGATGATGATCCGGACTCCGAAGTATGCTTTATTCCGGTTTAAATTTCTTGCTTTCATGCACTTGTAATCATATCTAATGATACCTTTTCACAGGAACTGCCTGAAGGTGATAACCCGACTGAGATTGAGGTAACCCTTCTTTCTTCTGATTCAGAACCTCTTCCTCAAAAAAGTCGTCGGACCGTCAGGAAATATCAATTTTCTCATCCTTATGCTCAGTTAGACCCTAACTTTACTTTGAAGAAGCAACAGCACGAAGCCTTTCGCCGGACCACTCGCCACAGTGGCCTGGCGGTGGAGTCATCTGGAATCTCCTTAACTCCGGTTCGAAAGCGCCGTGCTGAGGTGATACTCTCTCCGACTCTTCTTCATCCCAAGGCCGGACTTATCCGAAAACCCCTTAAACCGTCTGATCCTGACTATCAGGAAACTCCGCTGTCTTCTTCCGATGAATCAACCGCTACGCAGCTTCCTCCTTTGAAGACCGTCCCGGGGTAACTCTCTTCACCTTTTCCGGTTTATGACACCCCCTTTTTTTTATAATGCTAACTTATTGTGCATGTTTTTCCAGCAAACCGAAACCCAGCAAAAAGCCCAAGGCGTATAAGCCTGTTGCTGACCCTTCTGCTGATGATCCGGTTATTGATCCGTCCACAGTTGTTCCTCCAGAAGGTACTCCTGCAGCTCCTGTTGAAGACCCTGCTCTTGAGAATCCTCTTACAGAAAACGTCCAAGATCCACCAAGCCCGGCCCGGGTTAATTCTCCTCAAGTTAATCCGGCGTCTCCTGATCCGGCTCATGTTGACGTTACTCCCCCCAATGTACCCACTTCTCCGGATGTCGTGGTTACTGGTACCGCTTATGTTGCTCCAGCCGAGCCCACCGTTTTAGCAAAACATACAGCTAAAGCGGAAAAGATAGCTCAAGAAAAAGGAAAATGGAGTACTGACATATCCAGCCTTTCTAGCATGAGCGCTCAAGACATTTATTCCGGATATTTGAACCGGCTCCACAGCAGTCGGGATTATGAAGCCAGCTTGGTGAACCTGATGAGAGAAAAATACGAGGTAAGTTTCTTCTTCTGACTTTGCTTTTTTGACGCATCTTTATCTCATAGCAGCCCCCAAGTTCCGGTTTAGCTGCTTTACTGAAGGTGATCCAGAACTTTGTAGTTTGAACTGTTAATCCATACATTAGCCCCCAAGTATCAAGTAGATAACTTGGTTATGTAGTTGATACTTGTAACTTCAAATTGTCTTTGGTGCATTGCTTCAACTGCCATTAGCCCCCAAGTGTCAAGTAGACAACTTGGTTGTGTGCTTGAGACTTGTAATTTCATTTCTTGCTTTTCAACTTTGTCTGCAGGCTGAGTTGAACCGGAATACTCTGGAGATCAACGAACTTCGAAGCCGGCTTACAGAAACTGAGTCAGCCGCTTCAAAAGCTAAAAAAGAACTTCAAGTGAGTTTAAAGACTGCTGAAGACTTGAAGAAATATTTTGAAGAGGAGCGGACTACTTTTGAGGTCCAGAAAAAAGATCTTGAAAAACGTGTTCAGGACGCTGAAGGAGCACTTAATCCGGTTACTGAAGAATTGACCGGGTTAAAGCGCCAAATTGACTTGATGACCTCTGCTATTTTTGGTAAATATAATCTGAATTCCTGTCTTTATCTTTGTAACCTGTGACTTGTACCGGTTTAACTTTCATTGTTGTATATAGGGCGCCGTGTCTCCCATCTTGGGGACGACTTACGGAAAAAACTCAAAGCCTGCTATACCTTGGTCGAACAGCTGTACTCCGGAACACAAAGGATTATCAGTGCCACTTCCTTTGGTAAACCGGCTCCTTCAACTATCCAAGATACTTTGAATAGTTTGTCCATTCTACCGGCTCGTCTTGAAGAAGTTAAGAAATCGGCCGCTCGAGGAGGTGCTCTTCTGGCCCTTACGAGGGCTAAAGCTTGGGTCCCGGACCTTGATCCGGAGGAGGTGTTAACCGGATTTCCTGATACCAAGGAGGACGGTTCAGCCTTTAATGAAAAAGATCTTTATGCCCTGACAAAGGAGATGCGTCCCCTCGCCAGTAAGCTTGCGGTGGAATCTGATTTGTCGCGATATCATCCAGCATATAACCTGCAGAACGAGCGGGTGGAGCGACCGGTTTACGATATTGTAAACTTAATTCCGCCGGTTCATCCTCACACTTTTGCTCCTGATATTGATCCTGCTGAACTTATCAACGATGAAGTATATTTCCGTGCCTTGGCAAAGATTGATTGGCGTGCGCCGGACTTCCAACCGCTTCACGAAGATGAAGATGTTCCGGATCAAGACGGTGGCCAGCCATCTCAGCAAGGAGAAACACAATCTTGAATTCTATTGCTACAACCATGATTGTTGTTCCGTCAAACAATGCTTCCAACTATTGGGCTTTTTATGCCTTGTAATAGGTTTATCTGAGACTTAATGTGCTTTGGTCCGACAGTTTGAAGTATTCATCCGTTGACCTGTTTCCTGATGCGGTTGCCTTCTTCTTTATCATAAAGATAACTTGTATATCGGATATTTATGTAGCCAATATACTTTAAACCGGTCAGGACTTTAAAGTCACTTGATAAAGGTCTTCATGAACCCAAATATACACTCGAAATTCTCCGGTCCATCTTGATGATAAGTCCGGTTCATTTTGTTTGAGAAAGTTGTAACCTTTACCCGATACTCGGTCCGGGTTTTAAATAACGCCGGTTTACTTGGTCTGAGATACATGATCCAGACTTTCAATCTGATAGATATGTGGTCAACTTGTGTAGCCGTTCCACTCTTGTTGAAAAACGTTACAGAACACCAAAAAACATGCAATTTTTTGCAAATAAAACCATGTAGTCGAGGCTTTTTCAAAGAGCTGCCAGGCTCAAAGCAAGGTTCAGCCAATCAATGGGACGTGGGCAAACCAACTGTCCCAAGGGGCCTAGCCAATCACTGAACGTGAGCGTATCAACTGTTCAGAGGGCCGATAGAACCGCAAATAAAAACCGAGCCAATCAATGGGACGTGGGCAAACCAACTGTCCCAAGGGGACTAGCCAATCAGTGAACGTGAGCGTATCAACTGTTCAGAGGGCCGATAGAACCGCAAATAAAAACCGAGCCAATCAATGGGACGTGGGCAAACCAACTGTCCCAAGGGGCCTAGCCAATCACTGAACGTGAGCGTATCAACTGTTCAGAGGGCCGAAAGAACCGTAAACAAAAACCGAGCCAATCAATGGGACATGGGCAAACCAACTGTCCCAAGGGGCCTCCAGGGTTCCTCCTGAACCGGTGGGTCAATCTAAACCAATCACTGAACGTGGATTTGTCCAACTTTTCAGAGGGTTGCAAGAATTATGAAACTTAATCCGATCACTGGGAGCTGATGATACCAACTCCCAGGGGCCTCCAGGGTTCCTCCTGAACCTTGGGTTTTGCTTTTCATGGAGTTTTCTCTTCTTGAACCGGATATGATCTCCTGTTCCCGAGAATTCTATTGCTCCTTCACATACTCTGCAAAAATTAGTTTCTAAATCGGCCCAGTTTGAAATATGATATTTGATAGTAAATTGGTATGATTACTTGTCACAAGATTTGTGTATATGAAAAAAGGGCTAAGCCCCCGGTTTACCGAGGGTGCCGGTTTATTCATTATTCATAATATATACATAGGATACATTGGAGCACATAGCTCAAGTATAGTATGGCCATAAATGGGCGATGTTCCATGGCCTCTTCGTCTCCTCTTCTGATGTCCGTGAATCCTTGTGCTCTCGAATGTCCACCAAGTAATATGAACCGTTGTGTAAATTCTTGCTGACCACAAAGGGACCTTCCCATGGTGGGGATAGCTTGTGCATGTCTGTTTGATCTTGGATGAGCCGGAGTACCAAGTCACCCTCCTGGAACGTCCTGGTTCTAATCCGGCGGCTATGATATCTGCGCAGATCTTGCTGATAAATCGCCGACCTCGCTGCAGCCGTATCACGCTCTTCATCCAACCGGTCTAAACCGTCCTGTCTTGACTCTTCGTTGATTGCTTCCACATATGCCGTTACTCTTGGTGAGTCATGGCGTATGTCACTTGGAAGAACTGCTTCGGCGCCATAAACCATGAAGAAAGGCGTGTAGCCTGTAGACCGGTTCGGTGTAGTATTAATACTCCAAAGACCAGATGGCAATTCTTCAACCCAACAACCTGGGGTTCTCTGTAAAGGTGTCATGAGCCGGGGTTTGATGCCTCGCAAAATCTCCTGATTTGCCCTTTCAGCCTGACCATTGGTCTGAGGATGAGCCACAGAAGATACATCTAATCGGATATGTTCTCTTTGACAGAATTCCTTCATTTCACCTTTAGATAGATTAGTTCCATTGTCTGTGATGATGTTGTGTGGAAAGCCAAACCGGAATATCACCTTCTTGATGAATTTAACCGCGGTTGCTGCATCACACTTGCTTATAGGTTCCGCTTCAACCCATTTCGTAAACTTGTCTACTGCCACTAGTAGATGAGTTTTTTGATCTTGGGACCGTTTGAAAGGCCCAACCATGTCAAGCCCCCAAGTTGCAAAAGGCCAGGTTATCGGTATCATCCGGAGCTCCTGTGCCGGAACAAGAGCACGTCTTGAAAACTTCTGACAGGCATCACACTTCCGGACTAGATCTGCCGCATCTGCATGCGCAGTTAACCAATAGAAACCATGTCGGAATGCTTTAGCCACCAAGGACTTTGAACCGGCGTGATGACCACAGTCCCCTTCATGAATCTCCCTTAAAATCTCGCAACCTTCCTCAGCTGAAACGCATCGTTGAAATACGCTAGAAGTACTACGATGGTGCAGCTCTCCGTTTGCAATTGTCATGGACTTAGAACGCCGGATTATTTGCCGCGCTTCTTCTTCGTCCTCTGGTAACTCTCCTCGGCTTAGGTACGTTAAATAAGGTAACGTCCAATCCGGAATAATACGGAGTGCTGCAACTAACTGTGCCTCTGGATCCGGCACAGCAAGGTCTTCCTCCGAAAGTACTTGAACCGAAGGACCGTGCAATTCATCTAAAAAGGTGTTTGGTGGCACCGGTTTACGCTACGATCCTAGCCGGCTTAGAGCGTCAGCCGCTTCATTCCTCCGCCGGTCTATATGATCCACCTGGTATCCCTTGAAGTATCCTGCAACCGCTTCAACCTCTCGCCGATAAGCCGCCATGAGGGGATCTCTTGAATCCCACTTGCCAGAAACTTGCTGTGCCACTAGATCTGAATCGCCCAGGCACTTAACCCGGCTCAAATTCATCTCCTTTGCCAGTCGCAAACCATGAAGTAGTGCTTCATATTCCGCTGCATTATTAGTACAAGGAAATAATAAGCGGAGGACATAACAAAATTTATCACCTCTGGGGGAAGTTAACACAACTCCAGCCCCCGAGCCCTCCAACTGTTTTGAACCGTCAAAGTGAATCGTCCAATAAGTAAGATCCGGCTTCTCCTCAGGAGTCTGCAACTCTGTCCAGTCATTGATGAAGTCTACCAACGCCTGAGATTTTATAGCAGTACGCGACACATACTTCAATTCATGTGGACTGAGCTCAATGGCCCACTTGGCTACCCTGCCTGTAGCTTCCCTGTTCTGGATTATGTCTCCCAACGGAGCTGAACTAACCACAGTTATTGGATGCCCTTGGAAATAATGCTTTAATTTCCGGTTTGCCATGAACGCCCCATAAACTAATTTCTGCCAATGAGGGTACCTTTGTTTGGACTCAATGAGTACTTCACTCACATAATAAACCGGGCGCTGAACCGGATGCTCCTTCCCTGCTTCCTTGCGCTCAACCACAATCGCAACGCTGACTGCCCGTGTGTTTGCAGCAAAGGTACCTTATCAATGGGAGCAGCTAAAACCGGTGGTTTTGCTAGTTGCTATTTCAGATTCTCAAACGCTGTATTTGCCTCATCACTCCAAATGAACCGGTCCGTTTTCTTCAACATTTGATAAAGCGGGATCGCCTTTTCTCCCAAGCGACTGATGAACCGGCTTAGCGCCGTGATCCGGCCAGCTATGCGCTGAACATCATTGATGCAAACCGGTTTTGTCAAAGATGTGATGGCTTTGATCTTCTCTGGGTTGGCTTCTATTCCTCTGTTCGAGACCAAGAATCCCAGAAGCTTACCAGCCGGAAAACCAAAAGCACATTTTTCGGATTAAGCATCATCCTGTAAGCTCGAAGATTATCAAAGGTTTCTTTGAGGTCCTCTATCATTGTTCTTTCTTCCTTTGATTTGACCACAATGTCATCCACATAAGCATGCACGTTCCTTCCTATCTGCCCTTTCAAACAATTCTGAACGCAACGCTGATAAGTTGTCTGTGCACATTTGAGCCCAAAGGGCATAGATACATAGCAAAAAGCACCAAAAGGAGTTATGAAAGCTGTCTTCTCTTGGTCTTCAACTGCCATCTTGATCTGGTGATACCCTGAATATGCATCCAGAAAACTCAGCCGCTCACACCCTGCTGTGGCATCGATAATCTGATCAATGCGAGGTAGAGCAAAAGGATCAGTTGGGCAAGCTTTATTGAGGTCTGTGTAGTCCACACACATCCTCCTCTTCCCATTCTTCTTTAGAACCAGCACCGGATTAGCCATCCATTCCGGATGAAAAACTTCCACTATGAACCCTGCCGCCAAAAGTCTGGCCACTTCCTCTCCTATAGCCTTGCGTCTCTCTTCATTGAAGCGGCGCAAATACTGTTTTACCAGTTTAAACTTCGGATCAATATTCAACTTGTGCTCAGCGAGTTCCCTCGGTATACCTGGCATGTCGGAAGGTTTCCATGCAAAGATATCCCGGTTCTCACGGATGAACTCGATGAGCGCGCTTTCCTATTTGGGATCAAGGTTAGCACTGATGGTGAACTGTTTAGACGAGTCTCCAGGTACAAAATCAATCTGCTTAGTTTCTTTCGCTGACTTGAACTTCAATGCCGGATCATGCTCGGTCGTTGGTTTCTTCAGCGGAGTCATATCTGCCGGATCAACATTATCTTTATAAAATCTTAACTCTTCCGTGGCACACACCGCTTCTGCATAAGCTGCATCACCTTCCTCGCATTCCACCGCTATCTTTCGACTGCCATGAACCGTGATCGTGCCCTTATGACCCGGCATCTTAAGCTGCAAGTAAACATAACATGGCCTAGCCATAAATTTAGCATAAACCGTCCTTCCAAACAGAGCATGATATGGACTTTTAATTTTGACAACTTCAAAAGTGATCATCTCCGATCTGGAATTATACTCATCTCCGAAGGTAACTTCTAAGTCAATCTTACCAACTGGATAAGCTGACTTACCTGGGACCACCTCGTGAAACACTGTGTTTGACGTTCTTAACTTTTTATCTGTCAGACCCATACGACGGAAAGTCTCGTAATATAGTATATTGATACTGCTTCCACCGTCCATGAGAACTTTAGTAAACTTGTATCCTCCCACCTGAGGTGCTACCACCAAGGCTAAATGTCCCGGATTATCTACCCGTAATGGGTGGTCCTCTCTGCTCCATACAATGGGCTGCTCCGACCATCGGAGAAATTGTGGTGTCGCCGGTTCTACTGCATTAACAGTCCGCCTTAAAACCTTCTGGTCTCTCTTACATAAACTCGTGGTGAAAACATGATATTGACCGCTGCTCAACTCCTTCGGATTACTCTGGTATCCGGATTGCTGCTGTTGTTGCGGACGCTGTTGCTGCTGGCTTCCTTGATTATTATAACTCCCTTGGCCCTGCTGCTGATTATTCTGACTGTTGTAACCACCTTGATGATGTGATTGATTCCCCTGACCATTGTAACCACCTTGATGATGCGATTGATTCCCCTGACCATTGTAATTCCCTTGACTATTTTGGCCGCCTGGCCGGGGTTGATAACCGCCGTTATTGCCACTATATCCTGATCCGGAACTGTTCCCCTGATGACCCGAACCATAAAACCCGGGCCCTGAACCGCCGTGCGGGGGCCGGCTAGGAGGACTAAAACGGCCGTTCACTGCCTTCATAAAGGGTATGCATTCTCTCATAGTATGCCTTGCAATCCTCCCCCTTCCGCTATGCTTTGGACAGGGTCGATCCAAATCCTGCTCCCAGCCCGGATCTCCTCCGCCGGTTTGGAGAGCGGAACCCTCCGGATTAACCTGAAAACCTCCTTGAACCTAAGTATTAGCCACAAAATCGGAACTACCTTCTGCCTTCCGTTTACCCAAAAAGCTTGAAGTAACCGGATTAACCGGCGCCGGTTTACCAGACTTGCTGGCCTTCCCCGCTTTATCTCCTTCTGCTTCCGGATACTTTGTATTATCTGAGTCTCCGTATTTCACCAGGGCACTCATTAAAGTCCCCATGTCATTGCAGTCCCTTTTAAGCCGTTCGAGCTTTAACTTTAAAGATTCAAACTGGCAATTGTTTTCCAACGTCACTATCACCGTACTAGGATTAATACCATTCGAAGAGTGTAAGATCTCTGCCACTCTGCGTACCCAAGCTGCTGTAGACTCCTGCTCTCCTTGCACACAGGCTGCTAAATCTATGACCGACATCGGTTGCTTGCATGTATCCTTGAAGTTTTTGATGAACTGACTGCGCAGTTCCCCCCATGACCCGATAGAATTCGGGGGTAGCGCCTTTAGCCAGGTCCGGGCCGTGCCCTCAAGCATCATAGTGAAATATTTGGCACAAGCCGATTCATCCACGTCCAGCATCTCCATGGCCATCTCATAACTTTCCACCCAAGCTTCGGGCGGTAAATCAGCTGTGTAATTAGGTACCTTGCGAGGTCCTTTGAAATCTTTGGGCAACTTAACACTCCGTAGAGCAGGGACAAGACATTCTATCCCGAAACCACTCGCAATAGCTCCCGTCCCTGTAGTGGCTGTGTGAACCGGCGTCGATTGACGAATTTCCTCTCTGGCCTCCGATCTAGGCCGGTTTAGGTCTGGGGCTAGCATCTCCGCCCTTGCCGGATTATCCTGCCTGCGCTGATGTCTCCTGCGCTCACTGCTAGATACCTCCGGCTCCTCCCAATGCCTAGAATAACTTCGGTTGGGACGCGGTGTTGAATGTAACCTTTCCCTGCTATGAGAGTACGCTTGCTGCTGTATTAATGCAGTATTAAGTAGCTTCTGAACCCTGCGCACCTCTATCGCCACCGGGGACGTTTCCTCCGCAGGTAAAGCGGCCAACCGTGCCGCCGCTGCAGCTATGTTATCCAAAGGGTTTGAATAGTGTCCTGGGGGGATAGGAACATAAGGTGCCGTTGTAATCCGACGCTCCTGCTCTGCGGCGGGCTGCTGATCCGGCTCATCCCGAGCCGGGGGTGTTCTCCGGTTTAAGGCCGGATTATTACTGGCCCCAGCCCCAGGAGTCCTGAACAAATTCGCGGATTCGTAACCCGGCGGTATGCGGGACCGATACTTTCGCCCCCTTACTCCTTCCATAGAAGCCTGCTCCATCCTCAGATGAAAGGCTTGATCGTCCAACTCCGCTTGCCTCGCTGCTATCATCTCTCTTTCTGCCTTTAAGTCCTCCTTTAACCGATCGATCCGACCCTTCAACTGAAGAAGCTCTGCATCATGATGCGCCTTGTCTGCTGGAGCTACATCTGCCACTGCTTTAGCTGTGAACTCCTCGATCAAGGTGGATAGAACTTCAGTAAGGGAGGGATTTGAACCGCTTCCCCCTGCACCAGCTTCCGCTGTCGTTCCGTTCATCGGGGGCTGTGATCCGGCCATGAAGACCGCCACCCGGTTTGGCGGGTCAAAGGGGCCCGGAATACTGTTTCCATCGGACTCGCCCTCAGACCGGCCGTCCCGCAACTGATACAGAGATTCAGTTTCCCCGGATGAAGATTCGTCATCTGAATATACGATTGTCGCACCATCAGATTCCGATCCGTTCTCGGCTCGACCTCCGTGGATTGCTCCAACGAACACATGCTTCATGGCAGGCTGAACCCGGGCCGATCTCGCACGCTGAGCCGGCTCGACGATGTTGGGGAAGATGTCCGAATCAGGTCCCGGTTCACCAATTTTGCCGATGAAGACTTGGATGCTGCCGAAGGGGACCCGGTACCCGTATTCGATCGAATCGGCCTCCGGTCCCCAACCTGCGTCGTCGATGTAGATCCGGCCGCGACGACTCTTGGTCATCCGACCGACTACGTAACCCTTCAGCCCTTCGAAGCCGCCTTTCAAGAACTCAAAACCATCGTGCGCAGGCCCCACGGTGGGCGCCAACTGTCGTGGAAATAACACTGCAGATGTCCGGTTTAACGGACTTGATGATGGAACCGTCGCACGGGTTAGCTTGAAAGGATTCATGGCACACAAAGGACACAGAGGATTTATACTAGTTCGGCCCCTTCAGAGAAGGTAAAAAGCCTACGTCTAGTTGGTTTGGTATTGCTTGGGCGTCGGTTTACAGGGAGCGGATTCGCTTTGCCTGTGTCTCGACGGGTTGATTGTTGCTTCTCCCTGAACCGTCCAGGCCGCCCCCTTATATAGTGGCAACGCCTAGTCCGGTTTACAGAGTCCCGAGGCCGGCTCATACTTGTGTCCGCCTCGGTCTCTGTCTTCTCTTTCTTATCTCTCAAGTTACATCTCTTGGCGGTTTACAAACCATACTCCTATACATGGGCCTTGAAATCTCATGGGCCCTAATCTCTACTAAAATATTAAAACCAAGTATAATATAACTAAGCCGGTTTACAATATCCGGTTTATACTTACTAACCATATCCCTGACACTTAGCTTAGGTGTCCTTGCTTTATCAGGAACGAGGGGAGACGTCCGTCTTGTCCGTCGTTGCTCCTCCTCGTGTTGACACGCGCGCTGGTCAGCGGTGCCTGAGGTGCCGTGTAGGCAGACAAGCAGCTGAGGTGGAGCAACGGCGGGTCTCCACGAAGATCTGTGGGTTGCCATGCAGGAGCCTGTCCAGCTGGTCGGGTCGGCAGCTGCGTGGGTCGGTGGAAACCCAGTTGGTGCGGTCCTGATGGTGGCCCCGTGGGCGTCCTTGGCTAGGGCCTTGTCGGGGCTCCGGCAAGGGTCCTGCCGTGGCGCCTCCTGTCATCCCCGACAAGGTGCTTGCCGGGGGCCTTGTAGTCCTCCTTGGCTGGGATCCCGCCAAGGGTCGTCGTCTTCTTAACTTGTGTTTGATCTTGGATGTCTTCACAAAGATCGGCATGCCACCACGGGGATATCTCCCGAATCCTGGCCCCATGGGGGCGGTGGACTCAAGGGTGATCCGCTCCGTAGGCGTGGGCCGAGCTGCCGCGGCAAGGGTCTTGCCGGGGCTGCCAGAGTTGGCCGCCGGCAAGGACCTTGCCGGGGGAAGCCGCTTCGTCCCTTTGCTCTTTGTGGTCTTGTTCTTGGCGTTGCTCCAGTCTCCATCAAGCTTCGGTCTTACACCGTCTCTCCTCCCTTGCCATGCTTGGTGTGGTGGTGCCAGTGGCTCAGACTGCCCGTGCACAGTCATAGGGGTACAAAAAGTGTACCCCTCTTTTTGTACACCGACACCGACATCTTTGGCGCACCAGGTAGGGGGCGCAGTTGTGAGAATCGGCTCTAGCAGTTGGCCGGACACTCTCTCGTCTTCGTGGCCCTTTGAGAAGGAAGGAGGCCGGAAGATTTGCGCTCGAGCGGCTACAAATAGAAGCTAAGTTATATCGAACCCTGGATATTTCTATCTTATTATTCAAAGTTGTTATCCTCGGAGATGCCGTTCTTTGTGCAAAAAGAAACCTACACACAAATGGGGCCCTTCCCGATCGGCAACGCCTTTGCTCTGTTTCGAGTCTGATCAACAGTTCAAACGGCTGCGTTGGAAACGGTAGGGTAGCCTTCCGCAATTGGCAAGGCTCTCGACTCTGACTCGAGTCAAACTCGACAGTTCGAGCGGCTGCATTAAGAGAGGCAAGATGGCGGACCCGGCAGCACGCTCGCCCGGCAGGCCAATGGGGACCCGTCCCCAAGACACCGCCTTGGGTATTTTGCGCCAGCAAGCCTACCCAGTTAGCGTAGGGTGGACACACAAAGAGGCAGCAACAAGAAAATAACATGCATGATTCTAAAGATATTTCAAAGTTATATTACATCATGTCATCGCTGCGGTTCTAGCTAAAGATAAAATTTGTCTTGGTCATGAACCCGCAGCGGTGAAGAAGAATGGGATGCCTAATCCCGGCGCTGGCCCTCTACCCTCTTGATTTCATCAATGCGGCTGATGACGGGCTTGATGCGCTCCTTGAGAACCGTGAGGTCAGCATCCTCCGGCAAGCTGTCCATCGCGGCTTCGAAGTCGAGGGCGGGGTTCCGGAACGCCATATTGGTGAGGACCTTGGTCATGACCCCCTGGCAAAGCCGCCGGGCCTCCCCGGCGAGCGTGGCCGTTCTATTGGAGTGAAGATGAGCCAAGGCACCGAGGATGCCCTTGAAGAACAGGGTCAGCTTGGCGTTGTCGGACCCGCTCCACTCAGGGGCGTACCTCACGTTTGGCATCCCCATGAGGGCCAAATGCAAGGTAACCCTGCCGGCGATGTCCTCCAGCCGGCTGATCCACCTGTTCTCACCCGCCATGTATTCTTGGTGGGAGGTGCCCTTGTCCGGCCGCAGCTGCTTCTCCTCCTCCAGGCTCTTGGTCAAGGCCTCCTCCCGAGCCGAGCTCTCCGCCTACATCTTCTCGAGATTCTCCAGCCTCAGCTTGAGATCTCTGACGGAGTCTTGTGCCTCGGAGAGCTCCCCAGCCCAGCTGACGACCGCTCCCTGCGCCTCCGTTAAGGCGCAGTTTAGCCTGTTCTTCTCGTCGGACAGCTTGAGGGCCTGCTCCCTCAGCCCGTCCCGCTCTACCTCCAGCTCCTTCACCTTGTCGACGAAGACCAGAGCCTGGGCATCGAGCGCCTCCTTGTGCCTCAGCCCCAGCTCGCGAGTCTGCCGCTCGGCAAGGACCTCGAGCTCCTCATCCTTGCCACGGAGCGTTGCGGCAAGCCTCGCCTCACGCGCGGAGAGGTCTTCTTCCTGGGAATCGAGGGCAGCTTGATGCTGGTTTCGGGCGGCCTCCACCACGGCAGCCAAGTTCGCTGCCTCTTCCTGGGCCTTCTCGATGTCGGCCATCTTCATGATGAGCTCGGCATCACGCTTGGCCAATTATTCCTGGAAGGCCCTCTGCTCCTCGCGGGACTGGTGGAACCAGGTTTGCGCCTCAACAACGCGCGCCTGAAAGTCCACCTCCGCCTCGTCGACCGCTGCCGTTCTGGACTTAACCTTGTCCAGACGGGCGCGGTAGAGTGCCTGGAGCTTCCGGAAATTGGCCCCCATGGCCCGGAAGAGCTTCCCTTCTGGAGAGCCATCGCCGCCGGTGCCCGATTCATCAACAACCTCGAGCCCGGTGGCGGCGAGCACCTCGCCGTCGAAGACTTCCCCCCCGGCGGGCGCTCGGGAGCTTGACGCCCCTGCGAGATGGACGAAGAGGTTGTCGCCCACCTTCAGATACCTGCCGGGGCCCGAGGTTGCGGAGGAAGAAGGCTGATCATCAATCGCCTCTTCCTCGGCTGTGGCCTTGTCGGCCTCCCCGGCAGGCCCACCGTCGGCACCCTTGGCGGCGCCCTTGGTGGCATCCTCAGCGGCCTTGTCCGCGGCGGCCCCGGCAGCGTCCTTGGCGGCCTCCTCGGCGGCGATCTTGTCGGCCTCCGCCACGGCCTCCTCAGCAACTTCCTCGATGACGGCGTCCACGTCCTCCACATCTGTTGAAGGAGGGCCTGGGAAGTGATGGGGATGATGAAGCCAAGAAAAAGGATAAGGGAAAAGCAAAGACAGAAGACAGGCAACTCACCAGTGCCGGGTTGTGAAGCAGAAGTCCCCTCCCCGCCGGTGTCCGGCGCCGTGGCAGAGCCGCCGGCGTCCGGCGCCGTGGCAGAGCCACCAGCGCCCAAGTTCCCCTCTTCCTCCATGCGTGTGGATTCCATGCTTGGTGCCCTTGCCGGGAACGCCCCTCGCGGCGGCGTGGTCGATGGGGGTGGTGCGTTGGGGGTGGCCCCCCGCGGCTCCTTCTGCTGCTACTCCCGTCCTACAAAACCGGCAAGGTCAGCACCATAGCATCAAACAGCTACTGCATGTCGAGCGAGAAGAGGATGATGAACTTACGCTGGGGGCTGTGCCGGGGGCTGCCGTCTGGGCTGCTCAACACCAGTAGTGGTGTCCTAGAAGCCCCAGCCGAGGGCTGGCTGCTCGCCGAAGCCTTGGCCCTCTTTATCCTCTAGGACAACGTCTCTGCGTCCCTGAAGAAGCAAGAACATATCAAGATGAGTGGCATGGTTCAGGAGGATGGAAATGGCGGTAAGGAATGGAATACTTACTCGTCGTCCATCTCCTCCTCCACCGCTTTCCTCTTCCTCTTCGGGCTGAGAGGCCCGAGATCGAAGGGGAACTCCGCGTCGCCATCCGAGTCGACGTCTGCCGGGGGAGGCAAAGAAGGGGCCGGAGTATGTGCGCGCCTAGACGGAGAAAGGGCTGCCGCTTTCTTCTTCTCGGCGGCCTTCGTCGACCTCATCGCCACCGTGGCCCTCGTGTGGTGCCCGGACCCCTCCAGGGCCAATTGAGGCTGCGCAGTTTTGCCGGGCCGGACCGGCTCGCCGGAACAGGCCCGCCGCGGGACTCGCCCTGTTCCCCTGGCTGGCGCCGGGCCGGCCGCTGCGTCCTCCTCCTCCGACGACTCATCGGCCGCGTCTTCGACCAGCGGAGCTCCGGTGCCGGCGCTGCTAGCCTCTCCGGCGGCCACCGCCCACTGGGCGAACTCCTCCTCCTCCGCAGCCGTGGCATCCTTGTCTTCCACACCTCCGGTGCTGCCGGCCTCCATGACGAGCAGCGCCTCCCTCGCCCTGGCGGCGATGTAGTCCAGCTCCTCCTGGGTGGTGTCCCTGACGAGCCACCGCTCGGCGTCAGGCTTGAGGCACACCTCGACCAGAGTGTCGAAGAATTGCCGCACGACCTCGTCCGCCGTCTCCTGCCAGCTCGGGACGGGGCCGTGCTGATACGTCTCAAACGTATCTACTTTTCCAAACACTTTTGCTATTGTTTTGACCTCATTCTTGCATGATTTGAACTAAACTAACCCGGACTGACGCTGTTTTCAGCAGAGCTGCCTGTATGGTTTTATTGTGTGCAGGAAAACGGATTTTTAGGTGTCTCAGAAAATTCCAAGAAAAATCACAGAAAATCCACGCACCCGAAGGGCCATTGTGCCAGAAGTGGGGCCAGAGGGCAGCCAGGGGGCCCCAGGAGCCCTGCTGGTGCGGCCCCACCCCTGGCCGCGCCGGGAGGCCGCCTGGGAGGGTCCTCCCCCCTCTGGTGCCCTACTTTGACTCGTATTTATCCCCGTGACGAGAAAACCCCAGAACAGGAGTCGTTTTCCTAGTTTCCGTCGCGGAGCCGCCGCCACCCTCCGTTCTTCTTCGGGAGGGCTAATCTGGAGGCTGATTTGGCCTCCGGAGAGGGGAGATCGTCGCCATCGTCATCATCATCACCACTCCATCCTCCCTCCATGACTTCTCCTTCCATGTGTGAGTAATTCCCTGCTGTAGGCAAAGGGGATGGTAGGGATTGGATGAGTTAGATCATGTAATAGTTTATCAGATTGTTGGGGGCATGTTGCCTATCATCTACTTTGGTGTTTATCATCTTTGCTTCAACTTGTTGCTCTTAATGCTTGTCACTTAGGGCCCGAGTGCCATGATTTCAGATCTGAACCCTATGTGTTTGCATGAATATATTTGTGTTCTTGATCCTATCTATGAGTTGTTTGCACCTATTATGGTCCGGAACCGGCGATCCCAAAGGTGACAGCTTGGGACACCAAAGGGGATGGTCCATAATTTGAGGATTCCATGTATCCATTGAGTTTCTTTGTTCCGGTGCTCTTTAACAGGAGCACCTTAATCTCCATAAGTTCCTTTTGGCCCCGTTCGTAGCGGGATGGTAGGACAAAAGATGTTGTGCAAGTTCTTATTGCAAGCACGTACAACTACCTGTGGGATACATGCCTGATGTTTGATATTTGCCTAGATGATCATTACTTTTCTATGTGCCTTGCCCCAAGTTAGATTCATGATGTATCTCATCCATGCAGCGCCCAACCATCCATCTCCCTAGCCTACAGTGTTTTAAATCCTGCTGGTTATTAGTTGTTACTTTTGCTGTTTACTTTTACTGTCACCACCATCACTATCGTATCACCGTTATCACTTATCTTTTGTTGCAAGTAAGTATATTTCAGGTGCGGTTGAATTGACAACTCAACTGTCAAAGCTTATAAATACTATTTGGCTCCCCGTGTGTTGAATCTATAAATTGGGTTATTCTTACCCGCGAAGACTATCTCGATCCCTTACGGTTGAGGGTTATCAAGTACCGTTTTCTGGCGCCGTTGCCGGGGAGCATAGCAATATTTACAAGCCTACTTGAAGTATCCTACCTGCTGCACTTCATCCGCTATGGGTAAGAAAGGAGACCCCAAGGTTCCGATCTTACTTTCCACTACAAGAAGAGGTACTGTTCTGAACACTAGTGCTACACTTGATTCACCTTCTGTTATGAGTAAGTTTGCCTCACCACCACCACATGATGCTTCTACTGAATCTGTTACTATGTCCGATACTTTTGATGATGCTTCTACTACTCTTGATGATATTGGTTCACTTGGTTATGCTCTTGAGAAACAGATCGCTGCTGCTGCAAAAAAAATCTGGAATTGAAATTCCTGTTACTCGCTACCCTATTGGTGGAACTTATGATTATCCTGATTTGAGTAAACTCAAGGAGAGACTCCTTGATGATGATTACATTATGCTTGATGATGATTTATGCAGGGAACTGACAGAGTTTGCCGACTCTGACCCTGAAGCTATTAAGAAGCTGCTTAAAAAACACTCCTTGAAGAACAAGACTGTTCCTGATCCTGAATTTGCTACATCTCCTATATGCATCAATGATCATGATTATGATTTCTCTGTTGATCTTTCACATATATCTATGGTTGAAGCTGACCCCTTTTATGGCAGAGAAAATGATGATGCTATTGCACACCTGACCAAACTCACTGAGTTGGGTGGCTTGTTTACCACGAATGAAAAGATACGAAACTTTTATGTGACTAAGCTTCTTCCTTTCTCTTTGAAGGAAGGTGCTAAAACATGGTATGATGCACTACCATGTGGTTCCATTAAGAATCCTCAAGACTTAGCTCACTCTTTTGTTGATAAGTACTTTCCTGCTCATATGCAACATGCTGCTTTACAAAGAATTTATAACTTTAAACAGTTGCAGGATGAGCACCTCCCTAAAGCTTGGGGGAGGTACTGTAGTCTGATCCAGGCTAGACCAGGACATGGAGTCCCTAAGAATGAATTAATTGATATATTTTATGCTGGTCTAACTGATGAATCCAGGTCCTATTTGGATAGTTGTGCTGGTTGTGTTTTCAGGAAAAGAACACCGGACGATGCAGAAGAATTGATAAGCAGGATTGCCAAAAACCATGAAGATTGGTCCGTCCCTGAACCACCTCCACCACCAAAGAAGAGGGGCATGTTTGTTTTAAGCCCCGAAGATATGCGAGAAGCAAAGAAGTCTATTAAAGAGAAGGGTATTAAAACTGAAGACGTGAAGAATCTACCCCCTATTGAGAAGTTGTGTGAGCCTACCACTCACCCTCCTATGGTAGAGGTACACTCTCTTTTAGATTTCAACGCAAGTGACATCCCTCATGGTAAGCCTCCTGATCAATGTTTAGATGAGCTTGATAATTTTATTATGAAGCAAAGTCATTTTAATGAGAGGATACAAAGTCAATTGCATTATAATTCCCTTGCTATCAAAAGTTTGCTTGATGTTCTAGGTAGAACAGTTAATGATGTTAAATGTCTTGTGAAGCATTTTCATATGGTTCAAACTCAGCTTGAACAAATTTCTAATGTGCAAAAAGATTTGCTTGCTAACAATGCCAAACAAGATGATTTACAGGCCTTCGGGATTAAGACCCGAGGAGGAACTAGCACTCAAGATCCTCTCTATCCAGAGGGGCATCCGAGGAGAATCGAGCAAGATTCTCAAATGCAGGAAGAAGAAATTGTTGGCTCTCCAAAGAAGAAGAAGAAGAAACACAAGGAGGCTAACAATTCCAATGATCCTATTACAAGTGAAGAGCCAGCTATTGATCCCAACAGTATATCTACCTCTGATGCTGAGACTGAAGATGGTGCCGAACCTGAAGATAAGGATAAGGAGAAGAATGATCCGCCTGAGGTTCGAGAAGAAGAAGCACCTGACAAACGCAAGAAGTACACTAGAGAAGACTTCGTCGCAAGAAGACATGGGAAGGAAAGAGAACCATGGATACAGAAACCCATGCCCTTTCCAGGTAAATCTCTCAAATCTAAAGAAGAAGAGCATTACAATAAGTTTTGTGAGTGGATGAAACCTCTTTTTCTTCAAATCCCTTTGACTGATGCTATTAAGTTACCTCCCTATTCAAAATATATGAAAGATATTGTTACTAATAAAAGAAAAGTTCCTAATGAAGCAATATCTACTGTGCTTACTAACTACTCTTTCAGTGGCAACATTCCTGAGAAGCTTGGTGATCCAGGTATACCCACCATTCCTTGCTCCATAAAGAATAATTATGTCAAAACTGCTTTATGTGATCTTGGAGCAGGAGTGAGTGTTATGCCTTTCTCTCTTTACAAGAGGCTTTGTTTAGAGAAGCTAACCCCTACAGATATCTCTCTTCAGATGGCTGCCAAGTCAACCGCCGTTCCGATAGGTATTTGTGAGGATGTTCCTATAGAAGTTGCTAATTGTTTGATCCTTACTGATTTTGTCGTGCTTGACATGCCCGAGGATGGGAGCATGTCCATTATTCTTGGTAGACCTTTTCTTAACACCGCAGGTGCTATTATTGATTGCAATAAAGGAAAGGTTACCTTCAATGTGAATGATAAAGAACACACGGTGTATTTTCCAAAGAAGATCGACAAGAGGCATGGCCTCAACTCTGTAGAAAATATCGAGACCGTGAAGATTGGAGAATGGGACTGTCCACTATATGTGCACCACGAATACAAAACTATTATGGTGGGGACAATGTCCATTAAAGTAAAGGTGCAATGATCACTTCGTAAGAGGTGGGACTTTTTGCTCTATATATCGCCGGTTTGTTGGTAAGACTTGATCAACCTTACTAGTGAGCATGTTTTATATAGGTAAAAAGTTGAGCTTGTTATGTTTCATTTGTTTTAGCTTTTGTTCTCCTTGCTGTACCAAGTGAAGGAAATATGCCCTAGAGGCAATAATAAAGTTATTATTTATTTCCTTATATCATGATAAATGTTTATTATTCATGCTAGAATTGTATTAACCGGAAACTTAATACATGTGTGAATACATAGACAAAACAGTATGTCCTTAGTATGCCTCTACTAGACTAGCTCATTGATCAAAGATGGTTATGTTTCCTAGCCATAGACATGAGTTGTCATTTGATCAACGGGATCACATCATTAGGAGAATGATGTGATGGACAAGACCCATCCGTTAGCATAGCACTATGATCGTTTAGTTTTACTGCTATTGCTTTCTTCATGACTTATACATGTTCCTATGACTATGAGATTATGCAACTCCCGAATACCGTAGGAACACCTTGTGTGCTATCAAACGTCACAACGTAACTGGGTGATCATAAAGATGCTCTACAGGTGTCTCCGAAAGTATTCATGGTGTTGGCATAGATCAAGATTAGGATTTGTCACTCCGAGTGTCGGAGAGGTATCTCTGGGCCCTCTCGGTAACACACATCATAATAAGCCTTGCAAGCAAAAGACTAATGAGTTAGTCACGAGATGATGTGTTACGGAACGAGTAAAGAGACTTGCCGGTAACGAGATTGAACTAGGTATAAGGATACCGACGATCGAATCTCGGGCAAGTAACATACCGTTTGACAAAAGGAACAACGTATGTTGTTATGCGGTTCTGACCGATAAAAGATCTTCGTAGAATATGTAGGAGCCAATATGAACATCCAGGTTCCGCTATTGGTTATTGACCAGAGATGAGTCTCGGTCATGTCTACATAGTTCTCGAACCCGTAGGGTCCGCACGCTTAACGTTTGATGACGATCGGTATTATGAGTTTTTGAGTATTGATGTACCGAAGGTAGTTCGGAGTCCCGGATGAGATCACGGACATGACGAGGAGTCTCGGAATGCCCGAGACATAAAGATTGATATATTGGACGGCTATATTCGGACACCGGAAGTATACCGGAAAAGTTTCGGATTTATCGGGAATGCCGGAGGGGGTTACCGGAACCCCCTACGAGAGGGGATGGTCCATAGTGGGCCTAAAGGGTGAGAGAGAGACAGCCCATAGGGCTGGCCGGCGCCCCCACCTAGGAATCCTAGTTGGACTAGGATTGGGGGGGCGCCACCTCTCCTATTCCTTTCCCCCTTCTTCCTTTCGGTGAATCCTACTAGGAATAGGATTGCAATCCTATTCCTAGTAGGACTCCCTCCCTAGCCGCACCAGGAGAGGTTGGCCGGCCTCCCTCCCCTGCTCCTTTATATACGGGGGCAGGGGGGCACCCAAAGACACACAAGTTGAATTGTTTTAGCCGTGTGCGGTGCCCCCCTCCACAGAATCACACCTCGGTCGTACCGTCGCGGAGCTTAGGCGAAGCCCTGCGCCGGTGAACACATCATATCTGTCACCACGCCGTCGTGCTGACGAAACTCTCCCGTGAAGCTCAACTGGATCAAGAGCTCGTGGGACGTCATCAAGCTGAACGTGTGCTGAACGCGGAGGTGCCGTACGTTCGGTGCTTGATCGGTTGGATCGCGAAGAAGTTCGACAACATCAACCGCGTCACTTGACGCTTCCGCTCCCGGTCTACGAGGGTACGTAGACACACTCTCCCCTCTCGTTGCTATGCATCTGGTAGATAGATCTTGCGTGATCGTAGGAAAATTTTAAAATACTACGTTCCCCAACACGACCACTGCAGAAGATAGAGAGAAAATGAAAGTCATTCCCTATGCCTCAGCCATAGGATCTATCATGTATGCAATGCTGTGTACCAGACCTGATGTGTGCCTTGCTATAAGTCTAGCAGGGAGGTACCAAAGTAATCCAGGAGTGGATCACTGGACATCGGTCAAAAACATCCTAAAGTATCTGAAAAGAACAAAGGATATGTTTCTCGTATATGGAGGTGACAAAGAGCTCGTCGTAAACGGTTACGTCGATTCTAGCTTTGACACTGATCCGGATGACTCAAAGTCACAAACCGGATATGTATTTTTATTGAACGGTGGAGCTGTCAGTTGGTGCAGTTCCAAGCAGAGCGTCGTGGCGGGATCTACGTGTGAAGCGGAATACATAGCTGCTTCGGAAGCAGCAAATGAAGGAGTCTGGATGAAGGAGTTCATATCCGATCTAGGTGTAGTACCTAGTGCATCGGGTCTAATGAAAATCTTTTGTGACAACACTGGAGCCATAGCCTTGGCGAAGGAATCCAGGTTTCACAAGAGAACAAAGCACATCAAAAGACGCTTCAATTCCATCCGCGATCTAGTCAAGGAGGGAGACATAGAGATTTGCAAAATACATACGGATCTGAATGTTGCAGACCCGTTGACTAAGCCTCTTCCACGGGCAAAACATGATCAGCACCAAGACTCCATGGGTGTGAGGATCATCACTTTGTAATCTAGATTATTGACTCTAGTTCAAGTGGGAGACTGAAGGAAATATGCCCTAGAGGCAATAATAAAGATGTTATTTGTATTTCCTTATATCATGATAAATATCTTTTATTCATGCTAGAATTGTATTAACCGGAAACTTAGTACATGTGTGGATACATAGACAAAACAGTATGTCCCTAGTATGCCTCTACTAGACTAGCTCATTGATCAAAGATGGTTATGTTTCCTAGCCATAGACATGAGTTGTCATTTGATCAACGGGATCACATCATTAGGAGAATGATGTGATGGACAAGACCCATCCGTTAGCATAGCACTATGATCGTTTAGTTTTACTGCTATTGCTTTCTTCATGCCTTATACATGTTCCTATGACTATGAGATTATGCAACTCCCGAATACCGTAGGAACACCTTGTGTGCTATCAAACGTCACAACGTAACTGGGTGATCATAAAGATGCTCTACAGGTGTCTCCGAAAGTATTCGTGGTGTTGGCATAGATCAAGATTAGGATTTGTCACTCCGAGTGTCGGAGAGGTATCTCTGGGCCCTCTCGGTAACACACATCATAATAAGCCTTGCAAGCAAAAGACTAATGAGTTAGTCATGAGATGATGTGTTACGGAACGAGTAAAGAGACTTGCCGGTAACGAGATTGAACTAGGTATAGTGATACCGACGATCGAATCTCGGGCAAGTAACATACCGTTTGACAAAAGGAACAACGTATGTTGTTATGCGGTTCGACCGATAAAGATCTTCGTAGAATATGTAGGAGCCAATATGGGCATCCAGGTTCCGCTATTGGTTATTGACCAGAGAGATGTCTCGGTCATGTCTACATAGTTCTCGAACCCGTAGGGTCCGCACGCTTAAACGTTCGTTGACGATATAGTATTTAATGAGTTATGTATGTTGGTGACCGAATGTTATTCGGAGTCCAGGATGTGATCACGGACATGACGAGGAACTCCGGAATGGTCCGGAGATAAAGATTAATATATGAGATAATAGTGTTTGACCTCCGGAAGGGTTCCGGAATTCACCGGAAGAGGTTCCGGATGTTTCCCGAAGTGTTTGGGTACGAGAACACGTTATTTGGGCCAAAAGGGAAAGCACACAAGGTTTTTGGAAAGCGCAAAAGGAAGTTTTGCGGAGTCCAGGGGCCAGACACCAGGGTCCCTGGCGTCTGGGTCCAGACGCCGGGAACCCTGGCGTCTGGCCCTGGAGTCCGAGAAGGACTCTTCCTTTCGGGTGAAACCGACTTTGTGAAGGCTTTTACTCCAAGTTTCGACCCCAAGGCTCAACATATAAATAGAGGGGTAGGGCTAGCACCCAAGACACATCAAGATACACCAAGCCGTGTGCTGGCTACCCCGACCCTCTAGTTAATCCTCCGTCTAGTTTCTGTGGTGCTTGGCGAAGCCCTGCAGAGATTGTTCTTCATCAACAACCGTCACCACGCCGTCGTGCTGCCGGAACTCATCTACTACTTCGCCCGTCTTGCTGGATCAAGAAGGCGAGGACGTCATCGAGCTGAACGTGTGCTGAACGCGGAGGTGCCGTACGTTCGGTACTAGATCGGGACGGATCGTGAAGGTGCACGACTACATCAACCGCGTTGATAAACGCTTCCGCTTTCGGTCTACGAGGGTACGTAGATACACTCTCCCCTCTCGTTGCTATGCATCTAGTAGATAGATCTTGCATGATCGTAGGAAATTTTTGAAAATACTACGTTCCCCAACAGTGGCATCATGAGCCAGGTCTATGCGTAGATGATATGCACGAGTAGAACACAATAAGATTGTGGACGATACTAGTCATACTGCTTACCAGCATGTCATACTTTGCTTCGGCGGTATTGTGAGATGAAGCGGCCCGGACCGACATTACGCGTACGCTTACGCGAGACTGGTTTCACCGTTACGAGCACTCGTTGCTTAAAGGTGACTGGCGGGTGTCTGTCTCTCTCACTTTAGCTGAATCAAGTGTGGCTACGCCCGGTCCTTGTGAAGGTTAAAACAGCACATACTTGACGAAACATCGTTGTGGTTTTGTATGCGTAGGTAAGAACGGTTCTTGCTAAGCCCGTAGCAGCCACGTAAAACTTGCAACAAACAAAGTAGAGGACGTCTAACTTGTTTTTGCAGGGCATGCTGTGATGTGATATGGTCAAGACATGATGAGTTATACGGTTTTGTATGAGATGATCATGTTTTGTAAAGTTATCGGCAACTGGCAGGAGCCATATGGTTGTCGCTTTATTGTATGAAATGCAATCGCCATGTAATTGCTTTACTTTATCACTAAGCGGTAGCGATAGTCGTAGAAGCAATAGTTGGCGAGACGACAACGATGCTACGATGGAGATCAAGGTGTCAAGCCGGTGACGAAGGTGATCATGACGGTGCTTTGGAGATGGAGATCAAAAGCACAAGATGATGATGGCCATATCATGTCACATATTTTGATTGCATGTGATGTTTATCTTATTATGCTTCTTATTTTGCTTAGAACGACGGTAGCATTATAAGATGATCCCTTACTAAATTTCAAGGTATAAGTGTTCTCCCTGAGTATGCACCATTGCGAAAGTTCTTCGTGCTGAGACACCACGTGATGATCGGGTGTGATAAGCTCTACGTTCAAATACAACGGGTGTAAGACAGTTTTGCACACGCAGAATACTCGGGTTAAACTTGACGAGCCTAGCATATACAGATATGGCCTCGGAACACTGGAGACCGAAAGGTCGAGCGTGAATCATATAGTAGATATGATCAACATAAGATGTTCACCATTGAAAACTGCTCCATCTCACGTGATGATCGGACATGGTTTAGTTGATTTGGATCACGTGATCATTTAGATGACCAGAGGGATGTCTATCTAAGTGGGAGTTCTTAAGTAATATGATTAATTGAACTTTAATTTATCATGAACTTAGTCCTGGTAGTATTAGCATATCTATGTTGTAGATCAATAGCTCGCGATGTTGCTCCCCGTTTATTTTTCATATGTTCCTAGAGAAAACCAAGTTGAAAGATGTTAGTAGCAATGATGCAGAATTGTTCCGTGATCTGAGGATTATCCTCATTGCTGCACAGAAAAATATGTCCTTGATGCACCGCTAGGTGACAGACCTATTGCAGGAGCAGATGTAGACGTTATGAACGTTTTGACAAAAGCTCGATATGATGAATACTTGATAGTTTAGTGCACCATGCTTTACGGCTTATAACCGGGACTTCAAAAACGTTTTGAATGCCATGGAGCATATAAGATGTTCCAAGAGTTGAAATTAGTATTTCATACTCATGCCCGTGTCGAGAGGTATAAGACCTCTGACAGTACTTTGCCTACAAGATGGAGGAGAATAGCTCAACCAGTGAGCATGTGCTCAGATTGTCTGGGTACTGCAATTGCTTTAATCAAGTGGGAGTTGATCTTCCAGATAAGATAGTAATTGACAATGTTCTCTAGTCACTATCACCAAGTTAGTAGAACTTCGTGATGAACTATAATATGCAAGGGATGACGAAAGTAATTCCCGAGCTCTTCGCGATGCTGAAATTGGTGAAGGTAGAAATCAAGAAAGAGCATCAATTGTTGATGGTTATCAAGACCACTTGTTTCAAGTAAAGGGCAAAGTGATAGAAGGGGAACTTCAAGAAGAATGACAAGCAAGTTGTCACTCTCGTGAAGAAACCCAAAGCTAAACTCAAGCCTGAAACAAGTGCTTCTACTGCAAAGGAAATGGTCACTGGAAGTGGAACTGCCCTAGATACTTGGCGGATAAGAAGGATGGCAAAGTAAACAAAGGTATATTTGATATACAGATTATTGATGTGTGTTTTACTAGTGTTCATAGAAACCCCTCGGTATTTGATACTGATTTAGTTGCTAAAAAGGTAGTAACTCGAAATGGGAGTTGCATAATGAACAGAAACTAGTTAAAGGATGAAGTGACGATGTGTATTGGAAATAGTTCCAAGATTGATATGATCATCATCGCACACTCCCTATACTTTCGGGATTAGTGTTGAACCTAAATAACTGTTATTTGGTGTTTGTGTTGAGCATGAATGTGATTTGATCATGTTTATTGCAATACGGTTATTCATGTAAGTTAGAGAATAATTGTTGTTCTGTTTACATGAATAAAACCTTCTATGGTCATACACCCAATGAAAATAGTTTATTGGATCTCGATCATGTGATACACATATTCATAATATTGAAGCCAAAAGATGCAAGGTTAATAATAATAGTGCAACTTATTTGTGGCACTGCCGTTTAGGTCATATTGGTGTAAAACGCATGAAGAAACTCCATAAAGATGGACTTTTGGAATCACTTGATTATGAATCACTTGGTGCTTGCGAACCATTGCCTCATGGGCAAGATGACTAAAACTCCGTTCTCCGGAACTATGGAGCGAGCAACAGATTTGTTGGAAATCATACATACTGATGTATGTGGACCAATGAGCGTTGATGCTCGAGGCGGGTATTGTTATTTTCTGACCTTCACTGATGATTTGAGCAGATATGGGTATATCTACTTAATGAAACACAAGTCTGAAACATTTGAAAAGTTCAAAGAATTTCAGAGTGAAGTAGAGAATCATCGTAACAAGAAAATAAAGTTCCTACGATCTGATCGTGGAGGAGAATATTTGAGTTACGAGTTTGGTATTCATTTGAAACAATGTGGAATAGTTTCACAACTCACGCCACCTGGAACACCACAGCATAATGGTGTGTCCGAACGTCGTAACCATACTTTATTGGATATGGTGCGATCTATGATGTCTCTTACCGATTTACCACTATCGTTTTGGGTCATGCATTAGAGACAGCTGCATTCACGTTAAATAGGGCACCATCTAAATCCGTGGAGATGACACCGTATGAACTGTGGTTTGACGATAAACCTAAGCTGTCATTTCTTTAAGTTTGGGACTGCGATGCTTATGTGAAAAAGTTTCAACATGATAAGATCGAACCCAAATCGGAGAAGTAAATCTTCATAGAATACCCAAAAAGAAACTGTTGGGTACACCTTCTATCACAGATCCGAAGGCAAAATATTCATTGCTAAGAATGGATCCTTTCTAGAAAAAGAGTTTCTCTCGAAAGAAGTGAGTGGGAGGAAAGTAGAACTTGATGAGGTAATTGTACCTTCTCCCAGATTGGAAAGTAGTACATCACAGGAAATTGTTCCAGTGATTCCTACACCAATTAGTGAGGAAGTTAATGATAATGATCATGAAACTTCGGATCAAGTTTCTGCTGAACGTCGTAGATCAACCAGAGTACGTTCCGCACCAGAGTGGTACGGCAACCCAGTTCTGGAAATCATGTTACTAGACCATGATGAACCTACGAACTATGAGGAAGCGATGATGAGCCCAGATTCCACAAAATGGCTTGAGCCATGAAATCTGAGATGGGATCCATATATGAAAACAAAGTATGGACTTTGGTTGACTTGCCCGATGATCGGCAAGCCATCGAAAATAAATGGATCTTCAAGAGGAAGACCGACGCAGACGGTAATATTACTGTTTACAAAGCTCGACTTGTTGCGAAAGGTTTTCGACAAGTTCAAGGAGTTGACTACGATGAGACTTTCTCACCTGTAGCGATGCTTAAGTCTGTCCGAATCATGTTAGCAATTGCCGCATTTTATGATTATGAAATTTGGCAAATGGATGTCAAAACTACATTCCTAAATGGATATCTCAAAGAAGAGTTGTATATGATGCAACCAGAAGGTTTTGTCGATCCAAAAGGTGCTAACAAAGTATGCAAGCTCCAGCGATCCATCTATGGACTGGTGCAAGCATCTCGGAGTTGGAATATACGCTTTGATAAGGTGATCAAAGCATATGGTTTTATACAGACTTTTGGAGAAGCCTGTATTTACAAGAAAGTGAGTGGGAGCTCTGTAGCATTTCTAATATTATATGTGGATGACATTTTGTTGATTGGAAATGATATAGAATTTCTGGATAGCATAAAAGGATACTTGAATAAGATTTTTTCAATGAAAGACCTCGATGAAGCTGCTTATATATTAGGCATCAAGATCTATAGAGATAGATCAAGACGCTTAATTGGACTTTCACAAAGCACATACCTTGATTTTGAAGAAGTTCAAAATGGATCAGTCAAAGAAAGGGTTCTTGCCTGTATTACAAGGTATGAAGTTGAGTAAGACTCAATGCCCGACCACTGCAGAAAAATATAGAGAGAATGAAAGTCATTCCATATGCCTCAGCCATAGGTTCTATAAAGTATGCCATGCTGTGTACAAAACACGTTGTGTATCTTGCCAAGAGTTTGACAGGGAGGTACAATAGTGATCCAGGAGTAGATCACTGTACAGCGGTCAAAATTATCCTTAGTAATTGGATGACTAAGGAAATATTTCTCGATTATGGAGGTGATAAAGAGTTCGACGTAAAGGGTTACGCCGATGCAAGCTTTGACACTAGATCCAGATGACTCTAAGTATCAATCTGGATGCGTATTGAAAGTGGGAGCAATTAGCTAGAGTAGCTCCATGCAGAGCATTGTAGACATAGAAATTTGCGAAATACATAAGGATCTGTATATGACAGACCCGTTGACTAAACTTCTCTCACAGGCAAAACATGATCACACCTTATTACTCTTGGGTATTAATCACATAGCGATGTGAACTAGATTATTGACTCTAGTAAACCCTTTGGGTGTTGGTCACATAACGATGTGAACTATCGGTATTAAATCACATGGCGATGTGAGCTAGATTATTGACTCTAGTGCAAGTGGGAGACTGAAGGAAATATGCCCTAGAGGCAATAATAAAGTTATTATTTATTTCCTTATATCATGATAAATGTTTATTATTCATGCTAGAATTGTATTAACCGGAAACTTAATACATGTGTGAATACATAGACAAAACAGTATGTCCTTAGTATGCCTCTACTAGACTAGCTCATTGATCAAAGATGGTTATGTTTCCTAGCCATAGACATGAGTTGTCATTTGATCAACGGGATCACATCATTAGGAGAATGATGTGATGGACAAGACCCATCCGTTAGCATAGCACTATGATCGTTTAGTTTTACTGCTATTGCTTTCTTCATGACTTATACATGTTCCTATGACTATGAGATTATGCAACTCCCGAATACCGTAGGAACACCTTGTGTGCTATCAAACGTCACAACGTAACTGGGTGATCATAATGATGCTCTACAGGTGTCTCCGAAAGTATTCGTGGTGTTGGCATAGATCAAGATTAGGATTTGTCACTCCGAGTGTCGGAGAGGTATCTCTGGGCCCTCTCGGTAACACACATCACAATAAGCCTTGCAAGCAAAAGACTAATGAGTTAGTCACGAGATGATGTGTTACGGAACGAGTAAAGAGACTTGCCGGTAACGAGATTGAACTAGGTATAGTGATACCGACGATCGAATCTCGGGCAAGTAACATACCGATGACAAAAGGAACAACGTATGTTGTTATGCGGTTCGACCGATAAAGATCTTCGTAGAATATGTAGGAGCCAATATGGGCATCCAGGTTCCGCTATTGGTTATTGACCGGAGAGATGTCTCGGTCATGTCTACATAGTTCTCGAACCCGTAGGGTCCGCACGCTTAAACGTTCGTTGACGATATAGTATTTAATGAGTTATGTATGTTGGTGACCGAATGTTATTCGGAGTCCAGGATGTGATCACGGACATGACGAGGAACTCCGGAATGGTCCGGAGATAAAGATTAATATATGAGATAATAGTGTTTGACCTCCGGAAGGGTTCCGGAATTCACCGGAAGAGGTTCCGGATGTTTCCCGAAGTGTTTGGGTACGAGAACACGTTATTTGGGCCAAAAGGGAAAACACACAAGGTTTTTGGAAAGCGCAAAAGGAAGTTTTGCGGAGTCCAGGGGCCAGACGCCAGGGTCCCTGGCGTCTGGGTCCAGACGCCGGGAACCCTGGCGTCTGGCCCTGGAGTCCGAGAAGGACTCTTGCCTTTCGGGTGAAACCGACTTTGTGAAGGCTTTTACTCCAAGTTTCGACCCCAAGGCTCAACATATAAATAGAGGGGTAGGGCTAGCACCCAAGACACATCAAGATACACCAAGCCGTGTGCTGGCTACCCCGACCCTCTAGTTAATCCTCCGTCTAGTTTCTGTGGTGCTTGGCGAAGCCCTGCAGAGATTGTTCTTCATCAACAACCGTCACCACGCCGTCGTGCTGCCGGAACTCATCTACTACTTCGCCCGTCTTGCTGGATCAAGAAGGCGAGGATGTCATCGAGCTGAACGTGTGCTGAACGCGGAGGTGCCGTACGTTCGGTACTAGATCGGGACGGATCGTGAAGGTGCACGACTACATCAACCGCGTTGATAAACGCTTCCGCTTTCGGTCTACGAGGGTACGTAGATACACTCTCCCCTCTCGTTGCTATGCATCTAGTAGATAGATCTTGCGTGATCGTAGGAAATTTTTGAAAATACTACGTTCCCCAACACCAAGTGTTTATGTTTTTGAAGCTTCACAATACTAATCACTGCTTTAAGTTTTCAGAAAGTTTTGCAGCTTTTTGAACTTCGAAAAAATTTCAACAGTAAAGTTTTCAGAAAAATTCTAGAAAAATAAAAATAAAAATTGCCATGCCGGGAGTGACCCAGAGGCACCTGGGGCTGACCAGGGGGGCCACCAGTGGCCCAGGCGGCCAGCTGGCACGGCCTGCCCCTGGCCGCGCCCATAGGGCGCCTGGGGCCCACAGGTTCCGCCTCCAGGTGAGTCTTCTTCCTCTCTCTCTCTTTCTCTCCGAAAACACGAGTTCTGCACCTGTTCTTGCGTTCTTACTGTTCTTGGAGGCGATTTTCAATCTCTCTCTATAGCCTATCATTCGAGCTGAGATTTTGAACAAATACTCCCTGGTATGCAACTCCTCCACCCCTCCAATTAGATTTTTGGTTGGTGGCTTCATTTGTGAGTATTTAGTAGTTCTTGGTGCTGTGTAGATGAGCTTGCATGCAGGTGTAGAAATTTATTTTCCAAGTTTTGATGCAAGTTTATGCCTTAGGTAAGTAAGTTGAGTAGTTTGCCTTAACCCACTTTGTTTAAATCCTTGTTTTTGTAATTTGCCAAAAATTTCAGAAATAAGCTTGTTAGGAAGGGCAAAGGGGTGGCTTGAGAAGAAGAAGCCCACGCGCTCCGATCGAGTTACTAGAGCCGCAGCTTCACCCTCGACTGCTAGGGTGAGCTACAATGAAGATCATGTACCCCTAGAGTTGTTGGAAGACACAAATCCAGCACGTGCGATGATGTTCCCATGTGATGAATTCCTTGAAGCTGCATGAATTAAGGATGAGTTTTATAATCTTTGTGCTAATGCAGGTCTGACACGGCTCGTCACGTGTCGTGTTACTCAGTATCAAAAACTCACCTCCGGTTTCATTAACAGTTTTAGATATAACCTTGATACTGGTTCTATTGAGTTTAAAATTTACAATGATCTTTTGACCATGCCCTTGGAAAAGTTTTGTGAAATAATAGGTGTGCCAAACGTTGGGCGGACGGCGAAGATGACCTCTCAGCCCTCAGAGCTGAAAACCGTTTTCAACTCTCTCTGCAGCATGGGTACGAGGGATATTCATCGGTCAAAAATCTCCAGCATCTTATTCCCTCACCTCAGGTATTTTGCGTATTATGTTGCTAGAGGGGTATTAGCTCGTGACAACACGAGCAACATTTCTGAGCCAGATATTGCTATCCTGGCAACCGCCCTCTCAGGGAGGTTTGATTATAATGTGGGTGCCTTAATTGCTCGACGCCTTGCTATGAACGGTAACAGGGGAGATTTATTTTGTGGCATTTATGCCACACTTATCTTAGAGTATCTTAAAGGCACCCCACACCCTGATGATAAGCCTTTTACTTATTTAAGTTTTGATCTTGTTGCTATGAAAAGGCATAAGTTTGTTATCATGACTTCTGAGTTTGGTAACCTTGTTTATATCTTGCGTTTCGGAACTACCGCGGAACGCAAGATCCGTCTACCTGCACCTCTTTTGTTTGATTTTTCTCGTAGGAACGGATGGTTCTTTGATGTTATCCAGTTCGATGAGTTCATGGTCCAGCATCAGTTTCAAAACCCCATGAAGGGGGTTGTGCCCGACGAGGAGGAGCACGGTGAGTTACCACCTTTTCAGGGGGAGACCGTCACCCAGTTTGGTGAAGGGTCTTCCTCTGCTTGGAGTGCGGACCCTTCTTCGTGGGAGGATCCGAGGACTTCGGTGTACCCGCCGGAATCCTTTTACGACCCTTGGACTCACCAGCACTCCCCCGGAACAGGAGGCTCCTGGGGGCAGTAGCTACTACCAACTTAGGCCAAAAGCCTAAGCTTGGGGGAGTACGTGCCCTTCTCACTTTTCCATTGTATTATCTGTTTTATTTTTGTTCGCTTTGATCTTTTCGAAGTTTTTGCCCGTTCTTCTTTGTTCTTTCTTTGCAAAAACAACAAAAAGATTTTCCCTTTCTTTTGCTTTCGTTCAACCTTTGAAAAAAACCCAAAAAGATTTCCTTTCTCTCTTTAGTTTGCTTTGTTTTCAGAGTTCAGCTCGAGTCCGTGATGGCATTTAATTATATTTCCTACGTTCGATCGTGCAAGTGACAAGGCAGTAATGACGAAGATCGACGGAAGGGAAGAAACAAGGAAAACCGGTATGAACTCTTCTTGCTTCTACTTTTGTACATATGCCTGTACTTATGATCTAGAGACCAGCTTGTAGCGACATAGTGCTATGTTTACAATGCTTTCTCAGTGGTTCATGCTTTCCTTGTGGCTGATCTCGAATAGTTAGAGTATATAATGTGTTATTGAAATGATTTACATGCATTGCATTGTTCATGGTTTGGTATACTAAGGTGGATTTCCTTTTGGAGAATTCTTGGATTGACTTGGCACATGTTTACACATGTTTACGACTAAAAAGTCTGCTTTGCCTTGATGATCTTTGAGTTTTAGAATAGTTATATCACTTTCATGCCCAATTCAATGTTGCTTTGTCGCTCTGCATGATTATGACCGTTATTGCTCTCTAGTTGGTCGCTTCCCAGTCTCTTGCTAGCCTTCGCTCGCACTAAGCAGAATTCTGCGTGTGCATCCAAATCCTTTCAAACCAGTTATTCCATATGAGTCCACCATACCTTCCTATGTGGTATTTACCTGCCATCCTAACAAAGACTTTCTTGTACCATCTCGAAATTGTTCAAAATCTTCTATTTTGTGCCCCTGTTTTAGCTCATGAGGAAGTAGTAGTTAATTCATGATTTTTTAAAGTTGGACAAGTTTTATCCCGGGATTGCATGTCTAATCTGCAAAACCCTAATACGAGGAGGAACTGGCATGAGTGCGCCCGGCTCATAAAAGATAATACAACAAACAAACCCTCCTTCACGCTTTATTCATGAGAAATCAGAAAACTTTTGCCAGTGATAAACAAAGGAGATTAAGGGGATGTGATCGTCCCCATGCGGGAGCCGTTCCTCGAAACTTGTCCAGTTCGGGAAGTGATTGGGTTCTCTACTAACATTCGTTGACGAAATATGCACCTCCCAAAATTATTTTTACCTCTGTTTTCAAAACCAAGAGCTCTGGTACATGTTTAGTCTTTGCTTCCAACCACGGGTTTTCAACCTCGCCATCAAATTCCATGGTTCGAGAGTCTCCACCTTCTTTCTTCAAAGCACCAACTAGGAGAGCATAATTTTCATTCTGAGTGTAATGTGCATTGTCCCAAAGTATTACATTGTCTTCTGCATGCTTGTGGTATTATTTATTCTGAAATTCTTAGTTCTAGTCTCCTTTAAAACTCTGGAGGAGTTTCTGCATTTATGTTTTGCTTCACTCATGGAGGCTAGCGAGATACCACTCTAGTATGTTCAAGCTATGTGCAATGTAATCTTGTCTTGATTTTCAGTAGTATATTATTTACTTTTAGGTATTTGTGATTGGTCACTTGGAAGAAGGATTGCTCCGTGGATTGTCCTCATGGCATTGTTTCAATACTTGCTAGACTCTTTTCGTAATACATGCTTATATACATCTAAGGAAGCAAAAGAGTTTGTCAAAGTTTTCTTTGTCGCGTCCAGTTCGTTGAACTGAATTGCTTGAGGACAAGCAATATGCTAAGCTTGGGGGAGTTGATACGTCTCAAACGTATCTACTTTTCCAAACACTTTTGCTATTGTTTTGACCTCATTCTTGCATGATTTGAACTAAACTAACCCGGACTGATGCTGTTTTCAGCAGAGCTGCCTGATGGGCTTCTCGCCCCTCGTTGGTTACTCCAAGTGGAAGGTGTGAGATGTAGTGTTGTGGAAGTTTTTCCCTTGGCAAGATACCAAGGATCGAATCCCCAGAGACTCCTAGGTTCAACAAGAAGGTGTCAACTGCTAACGGCGCCAGATATTAGCAATCAACGTGGACCTGCACACAGATACAAATAACTTTGCTCCCAACGAGTACAGAGAGGTTGTCAATCCCTCCGGCCTTGTAGTTCACAAAGGATTAAACGCAAATGATAGTATTGATAGATAATGTTTGCAATAGTAAATAAATGCGAAAAGTAAATAGCGGATGTGATCAATGATGGTAATATGGACCGGAGTCTCATGATGTTCACTAGTGACGTCTCTCTCCCAAAAGACGATAAAACAGCTATGTGAGGTAAACGAATTATAGCTGGGCAATTGAGAGGACCATGTGCGCAAACCAATGCTGACTACATTGCAAGAAAGGTTGAGGTTCAAAGCATGGGCGGCACGCCAAAGTAAGTAGACCGAAATCCATCAATATCTACTACTAATCATCCACCTTGAGATATCTATCCAGAACATCTCGCTGGTATTAAGTTGCGAGTCCCACCCATAGTGTAAACTCAATGCAACAGACAACTGCATTAAAAGAACTTTGCGTAAAGTAAACAATCCTTGCACCCGCGGGCACAAACACCGTTGTTTTCCCCCTTGTGGCAACAGCACATCCCCTAGACTCATGTTTCTGTCACTCAAGCTAGTCATCGAGGGGCATGAACCCACAATCGAGCATAACGTTCCCTCTTGGAGTCACTACCTACTACTTGGCCAAAGCAATAAATAACAACGGAGAACATGCAAGAATTACTTATGAACATAAATATAAAAGAGGTAGATCAAATATATTACTCAATCACAATCTAAACATAAATCTCATAATCCATTGGATCCCAGCAAACTCAACATAGCAACAACATAAGGATTACATATGTGCCTCGATCATGTAGGGCAGCTCACGAGGACTAATTAGTGAAGCACAAGAACGGGAGGAGAACATCACATAGCTACTGGTCATGGACTCATGGTCCAAGGGAGACTACTCACAACTCATCCGGGAGGCGTCCATGATGGTGGAGAGGCTCCCGGTGGTGATCCTCCCCTCCGGCAGGGTGCCGGGAAGAGTTCTCCTGGTGCTCCCGATCTTGGAAGCGGCGGCGGCGGCGGAACAGAGATGAGATCGCGAAAAAGAGTTCCCGTGTCGAGGGTTTCGGGGAACGCTCTAAATATATGCCAAAGGGGGGCACCAGACGGGGCTCGGGGGGCCCAGGCGCCCCCCCGGCGCGGCCCAGGGGGGGCGCGCCACCAGGGCGCCTGGAGCCCTGGTGGCCCCCCCGGCTGTCCTTCGGACGCACGATAGGTTCTGGAACGCTGATTTTTTATATAATTTTTCTGGATTTTTCCTGGCAGTTCTCGTAATGTGAAAACCTGAAATACAAAAACAGCCGAAAACAGAAACTGGCACTGGGGTGCACTGAGTTAATAGGTTAGTCCAAATATGATCAAAAGTGTATGGAAGTGTATGAATATCATAGCAATATCACCCAAAAGTGGCATGGAGCAAGCAGAAATTATAGATACGTTTTGGACGTATCAACATCCCCAAGCTTAATTCCTGCTCGTCCTCGAGTAGGTAAATGATAACAAGAATAATTTCTGTGGTGACATGCTATTAACCATATAGGACTTTTTCATAGTGATATGACAAAAGCTTACTGAGATAATGAATCTATAGTAATTGAGTTGCCTCATGAGAAAATCACAAAGAACTGAAAGTTTTACAATAGGATACTTAAAGATCAAATAGATTTGCAATGAACATGATGTGCAAATATGATAAGGTGATATCTAGCTTGCCCCCTTTAGTGAAGCAAAACATAAATGCAGGGGCACCTTCAAGGTTTAAGTGATGACTAGATACAATGATTTCAGAATAAACGATATCACAATCTTGGAAAAGACAATGCTACTTTGGGACAATGCACATTACACTCAGAATGACAATCATGCTCTCAGTAGTCGGTGCTTTTAAAAGAAGGTGGATACTCAACATAAAAGTAAAAGAATGGTTATGTGCTAGAGCTTTTTATTTTGAAAACATAGAAGCAATTTTGTCAACGGTAGTAGTACTTCATATGTGCCATGCATAAGACATCCTATAAGTTGCAAGCCTCATGCATCGAATACCAATAGTGCTCGCACCTTGTCCTAATTAGCTCGGATTTCCATGAGTTATCATTGCATTACATATGTTTCAACCAAGTGTCACAAAGGGGTACCTCTATGCCACCTGTACAAAGGTCCAAGGAGATAGATCGCATTTGATTTCTCGTTTTTGATAGATCTCAACTTGAGGACATCCATACCGGGACAACATAGAAAATAGATAATGGACACCTCTTTAATGCTTAAGCATATTCTCATAAGAGATTGAGGATTAACGTCCAAGCTAAAACTTCCACCATGATACATGGCTTTGGTTGGTGGCCCAATGTTCTTCTCTAACAATATGCATACTCATTCAACTCATGGCAAATCACCCTAACTTCAGACAAGACGAACATGCATAGCAACTCACATGACATTCAACAAAAGTGTAACAGTTGATGGCGTCCCCAGAAACACGGTTACTGCTCAGCAAGCAACTTATAAGAAATAAGATACATAGGCAACATATTCTTTACCACAATAGTTTTTAAGCTACTTTCCCATGAGCTATGTATTGCAAAAATTGAAGGTTTTAAAGGTAGCACATGTAAATTTACTTGGAGTGGCAGTGAAATACCACATATAGGTAGGTATGGTGGACTCATATGGCATAACTGGTTTAAAAGGATGTGGATGCACAAGCAGTCAGTCCGCTTAGTACAGGTGGAGATAGCAAAAGACTGGGAGCGACCAACTAAGAGAGAAATGACGGTCATAATCATGCAGAGCGACAAAGCAATATTGAATCAGGCATGGAAGTTATATCGCTACTTAGAAATAAAAGATCATCAAGGCTTGACAGACTTTCTTTACAGTCTTAAATATGCGTGAGCATACACCAAGTCAATCAAAATAAATTCTCAAAGGAAGATATTACTAAACCATACCACATCATTGGCAAACAAATCATGTTGGTACTCCAATAACACATTGGGAATCCCCCAGCTATTTGAGACTAACCATAAGAAAACATGAACTACTAAGCGCCATCATGCACGTAGCAGCTTTATCATAGACATATCAACCAATGCAACGGAAGCAAACTCTCTTAATTAGATAAGCATGATAATTAAAGAGAGTTCAAGCAACCAACTAAACAAAAGCTTTTTGAAAAGATAAGCATGAATACTAAGAGCTGAGCATGATAGTAGCTATTAAAAGACAAAGAACACACACAGCAAAGATAGACATGAAAATTCTATGTTATGTTCTAGGTAGAAGTGGAGCATGTTTCTCTCCCACATAAAGAAAGCTGAGTTCCGACTCATTATGGAAAACTAAAAAGGAAACTAAAAGCAAGACGCTCCAAGCATAGCACATAACACATGAAGTGATTAAAATATAGTGGAACGAAAGACGAACTGATAATGTTGATGGAGAAGGGGATGCACGGGGGCATCCCCAAGCTTAGACGCTTGAGTCTCCTTGAATATTTCTTGGGGGTGCACGGGGGCATCCCCAAGCTTGAGCGCTTGACACTCCTGAATCTTTTTATCATCTTCCCTCGCACACTTGAAAACTCCCTTCATACATAACTCATCATAATCTGATTAGCGAGGTTAGTACCCATAATAAAATAATTATACCTTGCTGGAAATAAGGATATTCTTGAATTTATACTGTTTCTCAAGATTGCCAAAAGGTTTTTGCAAAGAAAAAGCAAGCTCTTGATTTGCAAAATGAAAGAAAGGCAAAACAGGACAAAATCTGTGAAAAACAGAACAGCAGGTAGTAATTGATTTGTTCGGGGCACTTCTGCAACTCAAATAAAAAAACTCAGAATAGACGCACGGAAGACAATTATATATAGAACGCTGTTGAACAAATTCAGACCAAAAAGATGATCTGGTGATTTTATACGAATTTTTCTATGCAAGGACAGAATCTGTTTCCTGGACAGCACCTCACAACTTTTGAACTTTCTAGCAATCAGAGGCTATACTTGGCACAAATATGAAAAGCAAAGATACAATGATGATTCTACTGTAGTAAACAACATCAAGACACAACAAAAGCAAAATAAATTTTTTATTCATGTGGGCTGCCTCCCAAAAGCGCTTTCTTTTATGCCTTTAAGCTAGGCATAATGCATAGAGGAATCAATAACCATCGTAATAATCGGAGCTATAAATTGCTTCAAATGGTTCCTCAACAAGTTCTTGTTCCTTCTAGGAAAGGGGTACACACCTTTTTCCTTTCCGCGCAAGCGGATTTGTGCCTTACCTATATCAATGAAGCCTTTAACTGTTCGGAGGAAGTCCCTTCCAAGCACTATATTTCCTTGGTTTGGCTCCATGACGAAGAAATCAATCATTGCAATCCCTTTAAGGAATTTAACTGGCACATCTTTTATTCTTCCCTAGATTTCAGAAATATCTCCATTAGCGTGTTCATGATAAGATGGTAATCTATCCATGTTAAATTTTAAAGAATCATGAACAATTTTTGGCATAGTAGAAACCATAGATCCAATATCACAATAAGCAAGGAAGTCTTGATTAGAGATGCTAATCCTAACAAGAGGCTCCCAGTCATTATCTATTTCCAAAATATCTCTCTTAATGGGTTTGGGTTTCTCTACCTTCATTAAGTCTAGAGCCTCCATTCTCTTTTCAATAGTAGCAAGTCTATCTATGACAATATCAAAATTATGATCATAAACAAAGTAACTAGATAGACCATGTATAATTTCAAGAGCTCTAGCTTCATCACATTCTAGGAAATCTCCCTCAGCTATTATGTCAAGAGAGTGTTTACACCATTTAAAAAGACCATGGTAAAAATTCCTAAGCACAATTTTTATAGGTATCCAAGGCATAATTCTCCTATGTGCATCAGAAATTCTGTCCCATGCCTTCTTCATATTTTCTCCATCCCTTTGATGGAAATCTAGAACTTGTGATTCCCTCAAGGCACCAAATCCTAACATGTTTGGCTAAACAGAAAGGACTACTAACAGAAAGGTAAATAATAATTTTTTTGCAATTTTTGATAAAAGATACTAAAGCAAAAACTGAAAGGTAAACTAACAAGACTAAAAAGCAAAGGTAAAAGATAGCATGCAACTCCCCTATCCTGAAGAGTGGAGTCCCCGGCAACGGCGCCAGAAAAACTCCTTGATGGGCTTCTCACCCCTCGTTGGTTACCCCAAGGGGAAGGTGTGAGATGTAGTGTTGCGGAAGTTTTTCCCTTGGCAAGATACCAAGGATCGAATCCCCAGAGACTCCTAGGTTCAACAAGAAGGTGTCAACTGCTAATGGCGCCAGATATTAGCAATCAACGTGGACCTGCACACATATACAAATAACTTCGCTCCCAACGAGTACAGAGAGGTTGTCAATCCCTCCGGCCTTGTAGTTCACAAAGGATTAAACGCAAATGATAGTAGTGATAGATAATGTTTGCAATAGTAAATAAATGCGAAAAGTAAATAGCGGATGTGATCAATGATGGTAATATGGACCGGAGTCTCATGATGTTCACTAGTGATGTCTCTCTCCCAAAAGACGATAAAACAGCTATGTGAGGTAAACGAATTACAGCTGGGCAATTGACAGGACCATGTGCGCAAACCAATGCTGACTACATTGCAAGAAAGGTTGAGGTTCAAAGCATGGGCAGTACGCCAAAGTAAGTAGACCGAAATCCATCAATATCTACTACTAATCATCCACCTTGAGATATCTATCCAGAACATCTCGCTGGTATTAAGTTGCGAGTCCCACCCATAGTGTAAACTCAATGCAATAGACAACTGCATTAAAAGAACTTTGCGTAAAGTAAACAATCCTTGCACCCGCGGGCACAAGCACCGTTGTTTTCCCCCTTGTGGCAACAGCACATCCCCTAAACTCATGTTTCTGTCACTCAAGCTAGTCATCGAGGGGCATGAACCCACAATCGAGCATAACGTTCCCTCTTGGAGTCACTACCTACTACTTGGCCAAAGCAATAAATAACAACGGAGAACATGCAAGAATTACTTATGAACATAAATATAAAAGAGGTAGATCAAATATATTACTCAATCACAATCTGAACATAATCTCATAATCCATCGGATCCCAGCAAACTCAACATAGCAACAGCATAAGGATTACATATGTGCCTCGATCATGTAGGGCAGCTCACGAGGACTAATTAGTGAAGCACAAGAACGGGAGGAGAACATCACATAGCTACTGGTCATGGACTCATGGTCCAAGGGAGACTACTCACAACTCATCCGGGAGGCGTCCATGGTGGTGGAGAGGCTCCCGGTGGCGATCCTCCCCTTCGACAGGGTGCCGGGATGAGTTCTCCTGGTGCTCCCGATCTTGGAAGCGGCGGCGGCGGCAGAACAGAGATGAGATCGCGAAAAAGAGTTCCCGCGTCGAGGGTTTCGGGGAGCGCTCTAAATATATGCCAAAGGGGGGCACCAGACGGGGCTCGGGGTCCCAGGCGCCCCCCCCCCCCCCGGCGCGGCCCAGGGTGGGCGCGCCGCCAGGACGCCTAGAGCCCTGGTGCCCCCCCCCGCCGGCTGTCCTTCGGACGCACAGTAGGTTCTGGAAAGCTGATTTTTTATATAATTTTTCTGGATTTTTCTGGAACGCCGAAAACAGAAACTGGCACTGGGGTGCACTGAGTTAATAGGTTAGTCCAAATATGATCAAAAGTGTATGGAAGTGTATGAATATCATAGCAATATCACCCAAAAGAGGCATGGAGCAAGCATAAATTATAGATACATTTTGGACGTATCACTGCCTGTATGGTTTTATTGTGTGCAGGAAAACGGATTTTTAGGTGTCTCAGAAAATTCCAAGAAAAATCACAGAAAATCCACGCACCCGAAGGGCCATTGTGCCAGAAGTGGGGCCAGAGGGCAGCCAGGGGGGCCCTAGGCGCCCTGCTGGCGCGGCCCCACCTCTGGCCGTGCCGGGAGGACGCCTGGGAGGGTCCTTCCCCCTCTGGTGCCCTACTTTGACTTGTATTTATCCCCGTGACGGGAAAACCCCAGAACATGAGTCGTTTTCCTAGTTTCCGTCGCGGAGCCGCCGCCACCCTTTGTTCTTCTTCGAGAGGGCTAATCTGGAGGCAGATTTGGCCTCCGGAGAGGGGAGATCGTCGCCATCGTCATCATCATCACCACTCCATCCTCCCTCCATGACTTATCCTTCCATGTGTGAGTAATTCCCTGCTGTAGGCAAAGGGGATGGTAGGGATTGTGTCATGGAATTAACACGGCAGATGTCCGGTTTAGCGGACTTGATGATGGAACCATCGCACATGTTAGCTTGAAGGGGTTAAAAGCACACAAAGGACACAGAGGGTTTATACTAGTTCGGCCCCTTCGATGAAGGTAAAAGCCTACTTCTAGTTTGGTTTGGTATTACTTGGGCGTCGATGAACAGGGAGCGGTTTGCTTGCCTGTCTCGACGGATTGTTTCTTGCTTGTCCTTGAACCGCCGCTGGGTCGTCCCTTTATATAGAGGCGACGCCCGGTCCGGTTTACTGAGTCCCGAGGCCGGCTCATACTCGTGTCTGCCTCGGTCTCTGTCTTTTCTTCCTTATCTCTCAAGTTACATCATCGGGCGGTTTACAAACCATAGCTATGTACATGGGCCCTAAGATCTCATGGGCCGCAGCCTTTACTAAATATTACAACCAAACATATTATAATAAACCGGTTTATACTAGCCGGTTCATACCTGCTATTCATATCCCTAACATTAGGCCCCAGAATGATTTGAACTTGTTCACATCAATCTTCTCAGTCTTGCATAATTTTCTTCTGTGTCTTCTCATTTTTTTTGTAAACCGGCCCTGACGTCATCCTCGAGAATCACTGAATCTGACCGTGACATCACTTCCGCATTTAACGCTGCGAGCTGTCCATCAGCCTTGTTTAAGGGTTATCCCGAAAATCGAGGCGTCGGAAGATCTTTATCCGATCCTTTGCCTCCTCGAATCCCGCACCCGTCGCTTCGGATCTGACTTTCTTCTTATAAATACCGCTGTCCCCATCTGTTATTCTCTTCCTCTCTCTTCTTCCTCTGTCGCCCGAGCTCAAGACGCCATTGACGCTCGAGCTCGAACCGCCGAAACCAAGTCCTCGCCGGCCGCTGCATCAACCTGAGCTTGACCAGAGAACTCCGTCGCTGATTCCCACTGTTCCAGGTATGTCTTTCCTCCTCATTATATATCCGTAATTTCTAGGGTTCTTCCTTGCGCCTCCGCCATTAGAGCCTCAATGGAAGCTTCACCCCGTTCAACCTATACGCCAAGTTTGCCGAAGTTTTGACCTTTACATCTCGCCCTTAGATCCTGCCATTATTCTGCTGCCATATGTTTTAGATCTCATCACAACCTGTAGATTCATCTGCTCCGTATATTACCCTTGAAGTTCTTCCTGTAATATCCTTGTATTTGTTTTTCTTTTTCTTGTGTGCTCAGATCTGTTCCACTCTAATTATCTGCGAAAACATGTTTCTTCTCCTCTGTAAATCTGTTAAGTATGCTCCGGTTTAAACTGTCATACATTGTTCTTTCTAAAAAAAATCTCGATGAGCGCGACGGTTTAGCTCTTTTTCTATTGCTGCCATGAACCGGTAGTAACATACCTCCCTGTTATTGCCGGTTTAGCCATATCATTAGTCCCTTGTCTAAACCGTTGCGTGATCTTCATATATATCTTCCGGTTTATGCCATTGTACTTAAATAATCCGGTCTTTACACTATCTTTGTAGCGCTTGCTCTTCTGCTGTCATGGCCAAACAATTTGTGTCCTGCGATTGGGTTCCTTCCATTATTACGGAAGAAGACTTGGCCAACGCTGCTTCCGTTGGTACTTTAGGTCCTCAATCCATTTTAAAGTGGCGGGCTCCAGGAAATGAATGCCCTCCTACTCCCAGAGAGGGGGAGGTTATTGTTTTCTTCGACCACATAGCCCGAGGCTTCACACCTCCCGGTTCAAGATTCTTTCGAGATGTGCTTGCCGCTTTCCAACTCCATCCTCAGGACATTGGTCCCAAATCCGTTTCCAATATCTGTGACTTCCAAGTTTTCTCAGAGGTATATCTGCAAGAAGAACCGTCTGTTGACTTGTTCCGGGATTTCTTTCACCTGAACCGGCGTACTGAGTTCACCAGCGGACCGCATCAAGAACTTGGCGGGGTTAGCATCCAGAAAAGGAGAGATTCAGTCTTTCCTCATGCCGCTCTCCACACGCATCCGAAGGAATGGAACAAGTCTTGGTTTTACTGTATTGACACTTCTCCGCAAGGGGAGAATCCACTGCCGGGTTATCGCGAGCACCGTCTTCCGGAAGATCACCCTTTTCCACAGCGACTTAGCTCTGCTGAACGGCCCCGGTTTGCTTCTCAGCTTGCTAGACTGAAAGCGTTTATGGCCAACGGTTTAATTGGAACCGATTTTATGCGCTGTTGGCTCTCTGGGAGTATCCTTCCCTTGAGTCCGCGATCACAATTGATGTGCAAGTATTCTGGTAAACCGGATGACCCTCAACGGTTTACCAAGGATAAGCTTTCTGAATCGGAGGTCATTGAATCGGCTAAGAAGATGCTCAACGTCTCCTTAGAGGATTGCAGCAAAATCGGATTGGCTCCGTATTACAAGAAAAACAAGCTGCCTGCAGTAAGCCTTGCTTTCTTATATATATATTTTTAATCCGTTTATATAAACCGTCTTCTAACTGTCTCTTTTCTGTCTGAATAGGCCGAGGATCCTTTCTGGAAAAGAAAGCCTGAGGAGAAACCCGGAAAACAAACCCGTCGGAAAACCTTGGCTAATAAGAAGAGAAAAGCGGCTGGTGGCTCTAGTTCTCACGCTGAAGATGATGATCCGGACTCTGAGGTATGAATTGATGCGGTTTCAACTTATTTGCTTTTACTCATATCTGCATCTAATGATAACTTTTCACAGGAGTTGGCGGAAGGGGATAAACCGGCCGAAGTCGAGGTAACTATCCTTTCTTCCGATTCAGAACCGCTTCCACAAAAAAGTCGTCGGACAGTCCGGAAATATCAGTTTTCTCATCCTTATGCTCAATTGGATCCTAATTTTATTTTGAAGAAACAACAAAACGAAGCTCTTCGCCGGACCACTCGCCACAGCGGTCTTGCAGTGGAATCATCCGGAATTTCCCTAACTCCGGCTCGGAGGCGCCGCTCTGAGGTTATACTCTCTCCAACCCTCCTTCATCCTAAGGCCGGGCTTATACGAAAACCTCTTAAACCGTCTGACCCTGACTATCAGGAGACTCCGTTATCCTCTTCCGGTGAATCAACTGCAACTCAGCTTCCACCCCTGAAAACTGTCCCAGGGTAAGTCTTTTAATTTTATCCGGTTTATGATTGCACCTTTGTCTTACAGTTCTAACTTATTTCTCCAACTTTCTTCAGCAAGCCAAAGCCTAGTAAAAAACCAAAGGCCAACCATCCAACTATTCAGACTGTTGTTGATGATCCGGCAGCTAACCCGGACTCAACTGTTCCTCTTGAAGATCCTGCCCCTGCAGACCACACAACTATGCCAGATAATCCAAATGATGAAGACGTTCTTGAACCGTCCAGTCCTGCCCGGGCTAATACTCCTCAGCCCAATCCGGCTCCAACTAGTCCGGTTCGTACTGCAACCCCACCACCAGCTACTGCTTCTCCGGATGTGGAGATAACCCATACCGCTTACACCGCTCCTGCTGAGCCCACTATCTTAGCCAAACATACGGCTAAAGCGGAGAAGCTGCACAAGGAAAAGGGTAAATGGAGTACCGAACTATCCAGCTTTGCTGAGATGAGTGCCCAGGAACTCTATTTCGAGTATTTGAACCGGCTCCACACATGTCGGGACTATGAGGCAGGTCTGATTAATATGATGAAAGACAGTATGAGGTAATCCTTTGCCTCTTCTTTTGATTTTCAATGAACTTCTGTCTATACCGTATCAGCCCCCAAGTTCCGGTTTAGCTTATATTGAGAAGGTGAACCGGCACTTTTTGATGAATCGATTGATCTTGCATTAGCCCCCAAGTGCCAGGGACATAACTCGGTTTATGTCATTGGGACTTGCTTGACTTTTCCTTTGATAGTTCAATATTCTATTAGCCCCCAAGTGTCAAGTAAACAACTTGTTTGTGTGCTTGAGACTTTGTCTTTGAATCATTACTGTTTAACTCTTCAATTGCCCATTAGCCCCCAAGTGTCAAGTAGACAACTTGTTTGTGTGCTTGAGACTTTGTCTTTGAATTGCTTCTTATCACTTGATTTTCTTTGCAGGCTGATTTAACCCGGAGGGCTGAAGAAGTCAGTGAACTCCGGAACAGACTTGCTGAGACAGAAACTGCCACTGCTAAAGCCAAAAAAGACTTGAAGGTGAGTTTAAAGACCGCTGAAGAGCTGAAGAAATTCTTTGAAGAAGAGCGGACCGCCTTTGAGGTTCAGAAGAAAGAGCTGGAAAAAAGGGCCAAAGATGCTGAGGAAGCGCTTAATCCGGTTACTGAAGAGTTAACCGGTTTAAAGCGGCAAATTGAGTTAATGACTTCTGCAATCTTCGGTAAGTATAATATGTACTCCTGCTTTATCCTTGTAATCTTCCATCCGTGCCGGTTTAATTGTGTTACTCATATGCAGGGCGCCGTGTCACCCATCTTGGGGATGACTTACGGAAGAAACTTAAGGCATGTTACACTTTGGTCGAGCAGCTGTATTCCGGCGCTCAGAGGATCATAAGTGAAACATCATTAAATAAACCGGCGCCCACTACCATCCAAGGCACGTTAGAAAAACTGTCTGTTTTGCCAGTGCGTTTGGAGGAAGTTAAGAAATCTGCTGCTCGAGCCGGTGCCCTCATGGCACTTACTAGGGCTAAAGCCTGGGTCCCGGATCTTGATCCGGAAGAAGCCTTGAGTGGATTTCCTGATACTAAAGAAGACGGATCAACGTTTACTGCAAAGGACCTCCATGCCTTGACGAAGGAGATGCGTCCACTCGCCAGCAAGCTTGCAGCCGAATCTGATTTATCTAGGTATCATCAGGGGGACGACTTGCAGAACGAGCGGGTGGAGCGGCCGGCTTATGATACCGTCAATTTAATCCCACCAGTGCGCCCTCATAACTTCGCTCCAGATATTGTACCGTCGGAGCTTATCAACGAAGAGATGTACTTTCGTGCTTTAGAAAAAATTGACTGGTGCGCCCCTGACTTCCAACCGCTTCAAGAAGAGGATGAGATTCCGGATCAAGTCGATGCCCAACCGTCGCAACAGGAGGGAGCATAGCTCATAGTTTAATGTTTGCAATTGCAGTCTCATTTATCGAACAATCTTTAATCCGTCAGGCTTGCTATGCCTTGTAATAGGATAGCTGATAACATTGTCCGTTTTGATCCGGATATTCCAACTTCTCGTTTTATCATTGCCAGTTTGGTCTGATTGTCTTATATATCATCTGTTCCTGCATATACAATATTTGAAAATATGTCCTAACGGTTTGACAGTTGGACCCATTAAATTGTTCTCATGATATATCAAATAAGTATATACTTATATCATAAACAACTCTATACCTGAGACCAAGTATGCTCAATACTCTTAATCCGGTAGAATTTAAAATTTCTTGATGAAGACCTTCATGGATCCAATAACAAACCCGGGCTTAATAAAAGACACCGGTTTATATCATGCTGAAACTTTGTCCAGAAATTTGTAGCTTATACTTGGCTTTTGCCTGATGGATGATCCGGGTTATAATTTGCACCGGTTTATCTCATGCTGGTATTCACGATCCAGACGTTTAACTTTGTAGATGTGTGGTCAATTTCTTGAATTGTCCCACTCCGGATTAAAAAATCATAACACATAAAGATCAGAAAATGCAAATTTGCATATAAAACCATGTAGTCGAGGCTTTTTATGAGCTGCCAGGCTCAAAGCAAGGTTCAGCCAATCACTGGATGCGGGTAATCTTGTCTTTCCAGAGGGCCGGTCGATGGATGCCCGTAGCCTTTCCATAGGAACCATAAGAAAAAACTTTAGCCAATCACTGGATGCCAGTAGCCTTTCCAGAGGGCCTCCATGGTTCCATGTAACCATGAGTAAATTTTAACCAATCACTGGATGCCCGTAGCCTTTCCAGAGGGTCTCCATGGCTCCATGAAGCCATGGGTAAACATAAGCCAATCACTGGATGCCCGTAGCCTTTCCAGAGGGCCTCCATGGTTCCATGAAACCATGGGTAAATTTTAACCAATCACTGGATGCCCGTAGCCTTTCCAGAGGGTCTCCATGGCTCCATGAAGCCATGGGTAAACATAAGCCAATCACTGGATGCCCGTAGCCTTTCCAGAGGGCCTCCATGATTCCATGAAACCATGGGTAAATTTTAACCAATCACTGGATGCCCGTAGCCTTTCCAGAGGGTTTTCCTGAAGCGTCCTCTTTGAGCCGGATGTGATCTCTTGCTCTTCAGGGAGTTTTATTGCTTCTAAGTATATATTCTGCAAAATCAGTTTTAAACCGATCGATACATTTGAAATATGACATATGATAATACATATATGGTTGTCCTCATAAGATATCTGTATTGGAAAAAAAAGGTTGAGCCCCCGGTTTACCGAGGGTGCCGGTTTATTCATTAATCATAATATATACATAGGATACAGTGGAGCTCATAGCTCAAGTATAGTATGGCCATAAGTGGGCGATGTTCCATGGCCTCTTCGTCTCCTCCTCTGATGTCTGTGAGTCCTTGTGTTCTCGAACGTCCAGTAGGTAATATGAACCGTTGTGCAGATTCTTGCTGACCACAAAGGGCCCTTCCGAAGGCGGGGATAACTTGTGCATATCTGTTTGATCTTGGATGAGCCGGAGTACTAAGTCGCCCTCCTGGAACGTCCTTGTCTTGATCCGGCGGCTGTGATATCTGCGTAAGTCTTGTTGATAAATTGCAGACCGTGCCGCTGCTATGTCACGGTCTTCATCTAGCCGGTCCAAACTGTCTTGCCTTGCTTGTTCATTGGCCGCTTCAACATAAGCCGTCACCCTTGGTGAATCATGACGGATATCACTTGGAAGGACCGCTTCAGCACCATATACCATGAAGAAAGGTGTGTAACCTGTGGACCGGTTTGGTGTAGTGTTGATACTCCAAAGAACAGATGGTAACTCCTCAACCCAGCATCCTGGGGTTCTCTACAAAGGAGTCATAAGCCGGGGCTTGATACCTCGCAAAATCTCCTGATTTTCTCTTTCATCTTGACCATTGGATTGGGGGTGTGCCAAAGAAGATACATCTAAGCAAATATGCTCCCGTTGACAGAATTCTTCCATCTCACCTTGAGATAAATTGGTGCCGTTGTCTGTGATGATGCTGTGCGGAAAGCCAAACCGGAAAATTACCTTTTTGATAAATTTGACTGCTGTTGCCGCATCACACTTGCTCACAGGCTCTGCCTCAATCCACTTTGTAAACTTATCCACTGCCACAAGTAGATGAGTTTTCTGATCTTGGGATCGTTTGAAAGGTCCAACCATATCAAGCCCACAAGTCGCGAACGGCCAGGTTATTGTATCATCCGGAGCTCCTGTGCCGGAACAAGAGCGCGTCGTGAAAACTTTTGACAAGCATCACACTTTCAGACTAAATCTGCCGCATCAGCATGAGCTGTTAACCAATAGAACCCATGTCGAAAAGCCTTAGCCACCAAGGATTTTGAACCGGCATGATGACCACAATCCCCTTCATGGATTTCACGAAGGATATCACAACCTTCCTCAGCTGATACACACCGTTGAAACGCTCCAGAAACACTGCGATGATGAAGTTCTCCGTTCGCAATCGTCATGGACTTGGAACGCCGGATTATCTGTCGTGCCTCTATCTCATCATCCGGTAGCTCTCCTCGGCTCAAATATGCCAAGTAAGGCCGCGTCCAATCCGGAATTACATGAAGCGCTGCAACTAACTGTGCCTCCGGATCAGGAACAGCTAGGTCTTCCTCCGATGGTACTTGAACCGAAGGATTGTGCAACTCATCCAAAAAAGTATTTGGCAGCACCGGTTTACGCTGGGAGCCCAACCGGCTTAAAGCATCGACCGCCTCGTTCCGTCGCCGGTCTATATGATCCACCTGATACCCTTTGAAATACCCTGCAACTGCTTCAACTTCCCGTCTGTAAGCTGCCATGAGAGGATCTCGTGAATCCCACTTTCCTGAAACTTGATGTGCCACCAGATCTGAATCACCAAGACACTTGACCCGGCTCAAGTTCATCTCCTTTGCTATCCGTAAACCATGAAGTAACGCATCATATTCCACTGCATTATTAGTGCAAGGAAACAACAAACGAAGGACGTAACAAAACTTATCACCTCGGGGGGAAGTTAAGACAACTCCAGCCCCCGAGCCTTCCAACTGTCTTGACCCGTCAAAATGAATCGCCTAGTACGTAAGATCCGGCTTCTCCTCAGGAATTTGTAATTCTGTCCAATCATTGATGAAATCCACCAATGCCTGAGATTTTATAGCGGTGCGTGGTACATACTTCAACTCATGTGGGCTGAGTTCAATGGCCCACTTCGCAACTCTACCCGTAGCTTCCCTGTTCTGGATTATATCTCCCAATGGCGCTGAACTAACCACAGTTATCGGATGACCTTGGAAATAGTGCTTCAGCTTCCGGTTTGCCATGAACACACCATATACTAGCTTCTGCCAATGTGGGTACCTCTGTTTGGATTCAATGAGTACTTCACTCACATAATAAACCGGACGTTGAACCGGGTATTCCCTTCCTGCTTCCTTGCGCTCAACCACGATTGCAATGCTGACTGCCCGTGCATTGGCAGCGACGTATAACAACAACGGTTCATTATCAACAGGGGCAGCCAGTACCGGCGGCTTTGCCAGTTGCCGCTTCAGATCCTCAAACGCCGCGTTCGCCTCATCACTCCATATAAACCGATCTGTTTTCTTCAGCATCTGGTAAAGCGGGATCGCCTTCTCTCCCAAACGGCTGATGAACCGGCTTAATGTTGTGATCCGGCCAGCGATACGCTGAACATCGTTGATGCAAACTGGTTTAGTCAAAGATGTGATTGCCTTAATCTTCTCCGGATTAGCTTCTATTCCTCTGTTTGAGACCAAGAATCCCAGTAGTTTACCTGCCGAAACACCAAAGGCACACTTCTCCGGATTAAGCATCATCTTATAGGCTCGAAGATTGTCAAAAGTCTCCTTAAGATCCTCTATCATCGTTTCCTCTTTCCTTGATTTAACCACAATGTCATCCACATAGGCATGAACATTCCTCCCTATATGTCCTTTAAGACAATTCTGAACGCAACGCTGATAAGTTGCTTGAGCACTCTTGAGCCCAAAAGGCATAGATACATAGCAAAAAGCACCAAAAGGGGTTATGAAAGCTGTCTTCTCTTGGTCTTTAACTGCCATCTTGATCTGGTGATACCCTGAATATGCATCCAAAAAGCTTAGCCGCTCACATCGCGCTGTAGCATCGATAATCTGATCAATGCGAGGGAGAGCAAAAGGATCAGTTGGACAAGCTTTGTTGAGGTCTGTGTAATCCACACACATTCTCCACTTTCCATTCTTCTTTAACACAAGCACCGGATTAGCCAACCACTCTGGGTGAAAAACTTCAACTATGAACCCTGCGGCCAAAAGCCTGGCTACTTCTTCTCCAATAGCCTTGCGCCTCTCTTCGTTGAAGCGGCGCAAATATTGTTTAACCGGTTTATACTTCGGATCAATGTTAAGGCTGTGCTCAGCGAGTTCCCTCGGTATACCTGGCATGTCAGAAGGCTTCCATGCAAAGATATCCCGGTTCTCACGGATGAACTCGATGAGCGCGCTTTCCTATTTGGGATCAAGGTTAGCGCTGATCGTAAACTGCTTGGATGAATCGCCTAGCACAAAGTCAACTTGCTTGGTCCCCTCTGTCGATTTAAATTTCAGCGCCGGATCATGCTCTGTAGTTGGCTTCTTCAACAGGGTCATATCTGCCGGATCAACATTATCCTTATAAAATTTTAACTCCTCGGTAGCACATACTGCCTCTGCATAAGCAGCATCTCCCTCTTCACACTCCAACGCAACCTTTCGACTTCCGTGAACCGTAATTGTACCCTTGTGACCCGGCATCTTGAGCTGCAGGTAAACATAACACGGTCTAGCCATAAACTTGGCATAAACCGTTCTTCCGAACAGAGCGTGATAAGGGCTCTGGATCTTCACGACTTCGAAAGTTATCATCTCTGACCTGGAGTCATGCTCATCTCCAAAGGTAACTTCCAAGTCAATTTTTCCAACTAGATAAGCTGACTTACCTGGAACCACCCCATGGAACACCGTGTTTGACTGCCTCAGTTTCTTATCCATCAAGCCCATTCGACGGAAGGTCTCATAATACAGGATGTTGATGCTACTGCCACCATCCATAAGAACTTTAGTGAACTTATAACCTCCCACCAGCATGGAGGGCATAATATAGAATGATCGCTCGCCTCAAGTGGTGCCACCACCAAGGCCAAGTGTCCCGGATTATCCACCCGCATCGGGTGATCCTCCCGGCTCCATACAATGGGCTGTTCTGACCAGCGTAGGAATTACGGGGTCGCCGGTTCAACCGCGTGGACTACCCGTTTTAAAACCTTCTGATCTCGTTTACATAGACTCGTGGTGAACACATGATATTGCACACTGCTCAACTCCTTCGGATTACTCTGATATCCGGATTGTGGTTGCTGTTGCTGACGCTGCTGATTACCCTGGTTGTTATGATTACCTTGGCCCTGCTGTTGGCTGCCTTGGTTGTTGTAACCACCCTGACCATGCGGCTGATTACCACCTTGACCATACTGATTGTTTGCCCTGCCTTGATAACCACCGTTATTGCCCCGATATCCTGATCCGGAACTGCTCCCCTGATGTCCCGGACCATAGAACCCTGGGCCTGAACCGCCATTCGGAGGCCTATCATTAGGATTAAAGCGGCCCATCATGGCTTCCATAAAGGGTCTGCATTCTCCTATAGTGTGTTTCGCCGGTCGTCCCCTCGAGCTATGCTTCGGACAAGGTTGATTTAACTCTTGGCTCCAGTTGATGCCTCCTCCGCCGGTTTGTGGAGGCTGTCTTCCCCTGTTGTGCTGGAATCCTTCTTGAACTTGGGTATTGGCCACGAAATCAGAGCCACCTCCTGCCTTTCGCTTACCCAAGAAACTTGCAGCAGCCAGATTAACTTGCACCGGTTTACCTGGTTTACTAACCTTTCCTGCCTTGTCTCCGTCCGCTTCTGGATATTTAGTATTGTCAGAGTCCCCATACTTCACCAGAGCGCTCATGAGAGTCCCCATATCATTACAATCCCGTTTAAGCCATCCTAGCTTTAGCTTGAGAGACTCAAACCGGCAATTGTTTTCCAAAGTCACTATTGCTGTGCTGGGACTGATACCATTCGAAGAGTGCAAGATCTCTGACACTCGCCACACCCAAGCACTTGTAGACTCCTGCTCTCCTTGCACACAGGCTGCCAGATCCACTACTGACATCGGCTGCTTGCACGTATCTTTAATTTTTTTTATGAACTGGCGATGTAGCTCTCCCCGTGATCCGATGGAATTCGGGGGTAAACCCTTTAGCCAGGTCCGGGCTGTACCTTCAAGCATCATAGTAAAGTACTTTGCACAAGCCGCTTCATCTACATCCAGCATCTCCATGGCCATCTCGTAACTCTCCACCCAAGCTTCGGGAGCCAAATCTGTGGTGTAATTAGGCACCTTTCACGGACCCTTGAAGTCCTTGGGCAGTTTCACACTTCGCAAAGCGGGGATAAGACACTGCACCCCAAAAGAACTCGTTGTGACTCCTGTCTCTGCTGTGGTCGTGTGAACCGGCGTCGTCTGGCGGATTTCCTCCCGGGCTACCGACCTAACCTGGTTTACATCCTGAGCTTGTGCAGCTGCGCCTGCTGGATTATCCTGTCTGCGTCGATGTCGCCTGCGTTCACTACTAGACACTTCTGGTTCCTCCCAATGCCTAGTGTAACTCCGGCTGGGACGCGGTGTTGAATGTAACCTTTCCCTGCTATGGGAATATGCTTGCTGCTGTACTAACGCCGTATTAAGTAGCTCCTTGACCCTGCGTGCCTCCAATGCTACCGGGGACGTCCCCTCAACGCGTAAAGCGGCCAAACGTGCAGCGGCAGCAACGATGTTATCCAAAGGATTGGAATAATGACCTGGAGGGGTAGGAACGTGAGGTGCAGACGTGATCCGCCGATCTTGCTCCGCAGTGGGTTGCTGAACCGGTTCATCCCTGGCTGGAGCTGCCCCCCCGGTTTAAAGCCGGATCATTGCTGGTCCCAGCCCCGGGTGTCCTGAACAGATCCGTCGCTTCATAAACCGACGGTAGACGAGATTGGTATTTTCGACCCCTTACTCCCTGCACAGAGGCCTGCTCCATCCTTAGATGAAAAGCCTGATCATTCAGCTCCGCTTGCCTTATTGCTATCATTGCCTTCTCTGCTTCCAAATCATCCCTTAATTGATCAATCCAGCCTTTTAACTGAAGGAGCTCTGCATCATGCTGCGCCTTGTTTGCTGGAGCTATCACTGCCACCGCTTTAGCTGTGAACTCCTCGATCAAGGTGGATAGAACGTCAGTAGATGAGAGGGCCGGGCCGCTCCCCCCTACACCAGCTTCTGCTGTCGCCCCGTTCACCGTGGGCTGTGAACCGGCCATAAAGACAGCCACCCGGTATGGCGGGTCAAAGGGGTCCGGAATACTGTTCCCGTCAGACTCACCCTCAGACCGGCCGTCCTGCAACTGATACAGAGATTCAGTCTCTCCGGATGAGGACCCGTCGTCGGAGTAGACAACTGTTTCTCCGCCGGATTCCGATCCGTCCTCAGTTTGGACCCCTTGAACTGCTCCAACGAAAACGTGCTTCATGGCGGGCTGAATCCGGGCCGATCTCGCACACTGAGCCGGCTCGATGATGTTGGAGAAGATGTCCGGCTCAGGTCCCGGTTCGCCAATCTTGCCGATGAAGACTTGAATGCCACCGAAAGGAACCCGGTACCCGTATTCGATTCAATCGGCCTCCGGTCCCCAACCCGCGTCGTCGATGTAGATCCGGCCGCGGCGATTCTTGGTCATCCGGCCAGCAACGTAGCCCTTGAGCCCCTCAAAGCTGCCCTTCAAGAACTCGAAACCATCGTGCGGAGGCCCCACGGTGGGCGCCAACTGTCGTGGAATTAACACGGCAGATGTCCGGTTTAGCGGACTTGATGATGGAACCATCGCACAGGTTAGCTTGAAGGGGTTAAAAGCACACAAAGGACACAGAGGGTTTATACTAGTTCGGCCCCTTCGATGAAGGTAAAAGCCTACTTCTAGTTTGGTTTGGTATTACTTGGGCGTCGATGAACAGGGAGGGGTTTGCTTGCCTGTCTCGACGGATTGTTTCTTGCTTGTCCTTGAACCGCCGCCGGGTCGTCCCTTTATATAGAGGCGACGCCCGGTCCGGTTTACAGAGTCCCGAGGCCGGCTCATACTCGTGTCCGCCTCGGTCTCTGTCTTTTCTTCCTTATCTCTCAAGTTACATCATCGGGCGGTTTACAAACCATAACTATGTACATGGGCCCTAAGATCTCATGGGTCGCAGCCTTTACTAAATATTACAACCAAACATATTATAATAAACCGGTTTATACTAGCCGGTTCATACCTGCTAGTCATATCCCTGACAGATTGGATGAGTTAGATCATGTAATAGTTTATCAGATTGTTGGGGGCATGTTGCCTATCATCTACTTTGGTGTTTATCATCTTTGCTTCAACTTGTTGCTCTTAATGCTTGTCACTTTGGGCCCGAGTGCCACGATTTCAGATCTAAACCCTATGTGTTTGCATGAATATATTTGTGTTCTTGATCCTATCTATGAGTTGTTTGCACCTATTATGGTCCAGAACCGGCGATCCCAAAGGTGACAGCTTGGGACACCAAAGGGGATGGTCCATAATTTGAGGATTCCATGTGTCCATTGAGTTTATTGCTTTGTTCCGGTGCTCTTTGACAGGAGCACCTTAATCTCCATAAGTTCCTTTTGGCCCCGTTCGTAGCGGGATGGTAGGATAAAAGATGTTGTGCAAGTTCTTATTGCAAGCACGTACAACTACCTGTGGGATACATGCCTAATGTTTGATATTTGCCTAGATGATCATTACTTTTCTATGTGCCTTGCCCCAAGTTAGATTCATGATGTATCTCATCCATGCAGCTCCCAACCATCCATCTCCCTAGCCTACAGTGTTTTAAATCCTGCTGGTTATTAGTTGTTACTTTTGCTGTTTACTTTTACTGTCACCACCATCACTATCGTATCACCGTTACCACTTATCTTTTGTTGCAAGTAAGTATATTTCAGGTGCGGTTGAATTGACAACTCAACTGTCAAAGCTTATAAATACTCTTTGGCTCCCCGTGTGTCGAATCTATAAATTGGGTTATTCTTACCCGCGAAGACTATCTCGATCCCTTACGGTTGAGGGTTATCACGTGCGCGTTGCATTCCGGCATCATGGCGACGATCTCGGACTGGCGCGAATTGTTGCACAGCGGGACCACCCCCGCTGGCAGCTTGAAGGGCTGCCCCTTGATGGCCTTGCCGGCCTTTGCGGCAGCCTTCGCGGCCTTGCCGGACCGTTCGACCTCGCTGTCGCGACCCACGTCAAGCTGGAAGAGCCGCTGGCAGAAATGGGCATGTCCCATCACTGTGAGGTTGTGGCTGAGGCCAGGGCGGAGCTACATGACGTCGGCCGGGTTCCTAAAGAGCCAGGCTGGGCTCCCCTTCTTGTGTAACGGGGCGATCCGACGGCGGATGAAGTTCGCCCCGATCATCTCAAGGGTGAGCACGGCTTGGGCAAGCCGGTGGATCCTGGTGGTGGCGACGGTGAGCCTCCCGTCGGCCACGTCGACGTCGCCCCAGTCGCTGCCGCGGGCCGGCGGCACCCGGCGGACCTTGCAGAATGTTGGCGGCTCGTCTTCTTTGATCCAGCACCACCGGCCGCGCCATTCATCCCACCTCTCATTCACGGCGCCCTCCAGGTACGCTCCCTTGGATCTCGGAATCCAGGTGATGCATCCAGAGACGGCACATCCCGGCTGGATTTGAGGGGTGAAATAGTGGCGGAAGAGCGTCGTGTTGGGCTGCACCCCGATGAAGCCCTCGCAAAGGTGCGCGAAGAAAGCCATGCACGCCACCGCATTTGGAGTGAAATCCAAATGGCGGAAGCCAAAGGTGTGCATGACATCACAGAAGAAATCGGAGAAGGGGGGACACAACCCGCAAGAATAATAGTCGACGAAGAAGGGGTACCGATTTGGACCAGGTTCGGCGCAAGCAGCCGGAACGACGCGCGTCGCCGGATGACCCAAGTTCTCCCCCCTGTCTCCACCCCCCAAAGGGGTTTGAAGGCGGCCCGGAGCTCGAAGACGTCGACCGTCGACGGGATGAAGAAAGCAGCCTTCGTCCGGTCCCCCGTAAACGCGCCCTCCGGCGGCCCCATAGGCCTGGCGCCCTTGGCCACCCCTTTGCCCTTGGCGGGTTTGGACGCCATGGCGGCTGAGTGGGAGGGCTAAGGGAGGGAGATAGCGAAGCAGCGGCGGCATGCGACGCCAGGCGACGGCGGAGGCTTCGGAAGGATGGAAGAGAAGGGACAACGTCTCTGAGACTGGAAGAGGCGCGAGGAAAATGGAGGAAGTGAGCAACGCGCTCGCTGTTATTCCTTTTTATGGGGGAAAACGCGAGCCGCCTCCTTTCGCATTTACTGCGACGTGACGCATGCCTGCGGAAATCGCCCCACGCATGCCGCCCACGTCACGCACGCCCCTCCACCCCGCGCCATGCACGCGGGTCGTGGGAGGCGCAGCGCACGGAAAATCTTACCACGGTGAAAATCGCCCCGCCTGCCCGCGCACCGTTCTGGGCCTGGCCCAACAATGCGTCACGCTTATGTGTGGCCTAGGCCCAGGGGCTCCTGTCGGTGTACAAAAAGAGGGGTACACTTTTTGTATCCCTATGATTGTGCACGGGCAGTCTGAGCCACGGGCACCACCACACCAAGCATGGCAAGGGAGGTGAGCCGGGGTAAGACCAAAGCTCGATGGAACTGGAGCAACGCCAAGAACAAGACCACAAAGAGCAAAGGGACGAAGCGGCTTCCCCCGGCAAGATCCTTGCCGGGAGCCAGTTTCAGCAGCCCTAGCAAGATCCTTGTTGGGGCCGGCTCTGGCAGCCCCGGCAAGACCCTTGCCACGGTAGCTCGCCCCACGCCTACGGGGCGGATCACCCTTGAGTCCACTGCCCCCATGGGGCAAGGATTCGGGAGGCATCCCCATATAGGCATGCAGATCTTTGTGAAGACATCCAAGATCAGGTACCAGCTAAGAAGACAACGACCCTTGGCGGGATCCCAGCCAAGGAGGACCACAAGACCTCCGGCAAGCACCTTGCCGGGGATGACAGCAGGCGCCGCGGCAAGACCCTTGCAGGGGCCCCCGGCAAGGCCCTTGTCGAGGACATCTGCGGGGCCACCATTAGACCCACGCCAACTAAGCCTCCATCGCCCCATGCAACTGCCGACCCAACCAGCTGGGCAGGCACCTGCGTGGCGACATGTAGATCATCGTGGAGACCCGCCGTTGCGCCACCTCAGCTGCCTGCCTGCCTACATGGCACCTCAGGCACCGCTGGCCAGGGCGCGTGTCAACACAAGGAGGAGCGGCGACGGACAAGACGGACGTCTCCCCTCGTCCCCGATAAAGCGAGGACACCTAAGCTAAGCGCATTGAATGTGCCTTGTCCTGTAATGCCACTGTGTGCCACTGTACCCTTTCCACCTCCTGTGTGCCACTGTGGCAACCCCTTTTCCCTATAAAAGGAGGCCCAAGGCGACCAGGAGAAGGATTCGGCTTTTTAGAACTCCTCACGACTCGGCTTTTGGAGCTCCTCACTAGCTGAAGAACACAAACATATAATCCATCAAAGCAGGAGTAGGGTTTACGCATCTTTGCGGCCCGAACCTGGGTAAAGGAACCGTGTGCTAACTGTTAGATCCGCTCTTCTCTCGACCACGCGCCCCAGAACCGTAGTAGGGATTCTTGTGATCTCATAGGTGTCGATCCAAATACACCGACATGGACGGCGACGACGAGGCAGGGCAACGGCGAGGTCCGGCAGAGGCGCGAGGTCGGGCAGAGGTGGCGACGGCGTCGACGGCGAGCTCGATCGGCGGGCAGCCTGGCGGCGTCGGGGGGCAACTGATGATGGAAATCTGAAAATTCCCCAAGTGTTGCTTATATAGCAAAGGATTTGGTCCCGGTTCATGGGACCAACCGGGACCAATGCCCCCTTTCGTCCCGGTTTGTGCCACCAACCGGGACAAAAGGCCAGTTTTCAGCAGCCCAAAGGGCGGGAAAAAGAGGCCATTGGGACTAATGAGCACCTTCAGTCCCGGTTGGTGCCATCAACCGGGACCAATGTCCTAGTGCTGCCCGCGTCACGGCCAAAAGTTTAGTCCCACCTCGCTAGTTGAGAGAGCTCGAGAGTGGTTTATAAGCGCTGCTGCGCCCACCCTCTCGAGCTCCTCTCAGCTGCAGGCTTTCGGGCCTAATTGTGACTGTGTGCCTATGGGCCTACTGGGCCTAATGCGGGCCTGAATCCTAGCCCATTGTTGGGTTTCTAGTTGTATTCAGGCCGTGGTGGCCCTGTACGAGGCATATTTTTATTTTATTTTATCATTTTTCTTTGTTGCTTTATTTTTTAATTTTGTTTCTACTTTCAACAAAATACTTACTGTTGCTATTTTTATTTATTTTATTAAAGTTTATTTATTTTACTTTATTAAAGTTTATTTTGTTTCCACTTATTTAATTCATTTTATTTTTTTCTTTTTGGTTGATTCCTTTAGCTATTAGAGTTTCATTAAAGTTTTCTAGTTCATTCTTTTAGTTTATTATTTTTGCTATTAGAGTTTCATAAAAGTTTTCCAGTTCATTCTTTTTTATATTAGTTCATTCTTTGAGCTAAATGACCCTGAACTATTCTGTTACAAAGAGATTTCATTTTTTGAACTTATTTGAACTACAGAGTTTTTCTATGTTCAAAATGCACCATTCAAAGTAACATCATCAATTTTCAACCATTTCTGACTTCATTTGCTATTTTTCATGCATTTACTGAATTTTTTGAGCTAAATGACCCTGAAATTGAAAAGCATTTCAAATGAACTTTGAAAAGGTTGAAAGTTGGCATGGTATCATCATTTCACCCACATAGCATGTGCAAAAAAGTAGAGAGGGTTACGACAAAAACTGGATGCACTTCATGTACAAAACGGACAATTTCTTTCGAGGTATCAGGATTTCAGACGAGAACTCGTCTGTTACAAAGGGATTTCATTTTTTTGAACTTATTTGAACTACAGACTTTTTCTGTGTTCGTGGATGCACCATTCAAAACAACATCATCAATTTTCAACCATTTCTGACTTCATTTGCAATTTTTCATGCATTTACTGAATTTTTGAGCTAAATGACCCTGAAATTGGAAAGCATTTCAAATGAACTCTGAAAAGGTTGAAAGTTTCCATGGTATCATCATTTCACCCACATAGCATGTGCAAAAAAGTAGAGAGGGTTACGGCAAAAACTGGATGCACTTCGTGTACAAAACGGACAATCTCTTTCGAGGTATTAGGATTCCACACGAGAACTCGTCTGTTACAAAGGGATTTCATTTTTTTGAACTTATTTGAACTACAGACTTTTTCTGTGTTCGTGGATGCACCATTCAAAGGAACATCATCAATTTTCAACCATTTCTGACTTCATTTGCTATTTTCCATGCATTTATTGAATTTTTTGAGCTAAATGACCCTGAAATTGAAAAGCGTTTCGAATGAACTCTTAAAAGGTTGAGAGTTGCCATGGTACCATCATTTCACCCACATAGCATGTACAAAAAAGTAGAGAGGGTTACGGCAAAAATTGGATGCACTTCGTGTACAAAACCATTACAGAACATCATGGATAGATAAGTGATGAAATTAATATAAGTTCATGATCACATGCCATTCAAAGTACATGCATATCTCTAGAGCATCTAATTAAACCATACATTAAAACTATGTAGAACATTTCAACGCAACAACAAATGCGATTATAATCGCAACCAAGGTAACAATTGATCCAACGGCATAATGATACCAAGCCTCGGTATGAATGTCATATTTTCTAATCTTTCTAATCTTCAAGCGCATGGCATCCATCTTGATCTTGTGATCATCAACGATATCCGCAACATGCAACTCCAATATCATCTTCTCGTCCTCAAATTTTTTAGTTTTTCCTTCAAGTACTTGTTTTCTTCTTCAACTAAATTTAACCTCTTGACAATAGGGTCCATCTTGACCTTGTGATCATCGACGACTTCCACAACATGCAATTCCAATTCCATCTTCTCCTCCTCCTTTTTTCCAATTTTTTCTTCCAGGAAATGTTTTCCTCTTCGACTAAATTTAACCTCTCCACAAGAGGGTCAGTTGGAATTTCTGGTTCAACTACCTCCTAGACATATAAAAACATCTATGTCAGGTTGGTCGGCATAATTGTCATAAACACTAAAACAAATAGTTATAAATTAAAGATAATATACCACATCCGAATCGTAGACAGGTCGACGGCCGACGTGGGCGGATATCAAAACCACCGCACTATATAATAACAAGCAATAATAAATGTAAGAAAATTAGACAAATATCTATCTAAAGCAATAATAACAAGCAACAATAAAAGTAAGAAAAGCATGGACAGAACAAGAGGCTCACCGCGGTGGTGCCGGTGACGAGATCGGCAGGGGCGATCGACGACGGTGCAGACGGGGACGGGACGTGACGGACCACTAAACCTAGACAAATCTCGGAGAAAATGGAGCTTGGAGTTCGAGCTTCGAGAGGAGAAAAGCTTAACTAGTGTGACTCGGGCATTTCATCGAACACCTCATGTACATATGGGGTGAGCTAGCTAGAGCACCACAGCTCCCCCCGGCCGGCCAGAAAAAACAGAGCAGAGGAAGTGGTGGGTGAGGGGTTATATATAGGAAACTTATTGGTCCCAGTTCGTACAAGGAACCGGGTCTAAAGGGCACCCATTTGTCCCGGTTCTACGCACGAACCGGGACCAATGGGTCTAGGCCAGGAGCGAGGCCCATTGGTCCCGGTTCCTGTCTGGAACCGGGACAAATGGGCCCAGACCAACCGGGAAAGATGCCCAACGAGGCCCGGCCGGCCCCGTGGCCGCACGAACCGGTACGTATGCACCCATGGGTCCCGGTTCGTGGATGAACCGGGACTAATGGGCTCGCCAGGCCCGAACCAAAGCCGTGTTTTCTACTAGTGTAACTTGAACCGAAGTTTCATGATCATCATCATTAGCTTCCTCACTAATTGGTGTAGGAATCACTGGAACTAGTTTCTATAATGTGCTACTTTCCAATTCGAGAGAAGGTACAATTACCTCATCAAGTTCCACTTTCCTCCCACTCACTTCTTTCGAGAGAAACTCCTTCTCTAGAAAGGATCCATTCTTAGCAAGGAATATCTTGCCTTCGGATCTGTGATAGAAGGTGTACCCAACAGTTTCCTTTGGGTATCCAATGAAGACACATTTCTCCGACTTGGGTTCGAGCTTATCAGGTGAAGCTTTTTCACATAAGCATCGCAGCCCCAAACTTTAAGAAACGACAACTTTGGTTTCTTGCCAAACCAAAGTTCATAAGGCGTCGTTTCAACGGATTTAGATGATGCCCTATTTAACGTGAATGCAGCTGTCTCTAATGCATAACCCAAAATGATAGTGGTAAATCGGTAAGAGAAATCATAGACCGCACCATATCTAATAAAGTACGGTTACGATGTTCAGACACACCATTACGCTGTGGTGTTCCGGGTGGGGTGAGTTGTGAAACTATTCCACATTGTTTCAAATGAAGACCAAACTCATAACTCAAATATTCACCTCCACGATCAGATCGTAGAAACTTTATTTTCTTGTTACGATGATTCTCTACTTCACTCTGAAAATCTTTGAACTTCTCAAATGTTTCAGACTTGTGCTTCATCAAGTAGATATACCCATATCTGCTCAAATCATCAGTGAAGGTCAGAAAATAACGATACCCATCGCGAGCTTCAACACTCATCGGTCCACATACATCAGTATGTATGATTTCCAACAAATCTGTTGCTCGCTCCATTGTTCCGGAGAATGGAGTTTTAGTAATCTTTCTCATGAGGCATGGTTCGCAAGCACCAAGTGATTCATAATCAAGTGATTCCAAAAGTCCATCACTATGGAGTTTCTTCATGCGCTTTACACCAATATGACCTAAACGGCAGTGCCACAAATAAGTTGCACTATCATTATTAACCTTGCATCTTTTGGCTTCAATATTATGAATATATGTATCACTACAATCGAGATCCAACAAACTATTCTCATTTGGTGTATGACCATCGAAGGCTTTATTCATGTAAACAGAATAACAATTATTCTATGACTTTGAATGAATAACCGTATTGCAACTAACATGATCAAATCATATTCATGCTCAACGCAAATGCCAAATAACATTTATTTAGGTTCTAAACTAAGCCCTAAAGTATAGGGAGTGTGCGATGATGATCATATCAATCTTGGAACCACTTCCAACACACATCGTCACTTCACCTTTAACTAGTCTCTGTTCATTCTGCAACTCTCGTTTCGAGTTACTAATTTTAGCAACTGAACAGGTATCAAATACCCAGGGGTTGCTATGAACACTAGTATACATCAATAATATGTATATCAAATATACCTTTGTTCACTTTGCCATCCTTCTTATCCGCCAAGTATCTAGGGCAGTTCCACTTCCAGTGAAAATTTCCTTTGCAATAGAAGCACTTAGTTTCAGGCTTGAGTTTAGCTTTGGGTTTCTTCACGGGAGTGACAACTTGCTTGTCATTCTTCTTGAAGTTCACTTTCTATCCCTTTGCCCTTTACTTGAAACAAGTGGTCTTATTAACCGTTAACACCTGATGTTCTTTCTTGATTTCTACCTTCGACGATTTCAGCAACGCAAAGAGCTCGGGAATTACTTCGTCATCCCTTGCATATTATAGTTCATCACGAAGTTCTACTAACTTTGTGATAGTGACTAGAGAACTTTGTCAATTACTATCTTATCTGGAAGATTACACTAGTGGAAAACAGGGCATTGGACCAGCCCATTAGCCCCGGTTCAATCTAGAACCGGGTCCAATGGGGGCACTGGACCCGGTTCGTGAGCCCAGGGGGCCGGCCGGGCCACGTGGGCCATTGGTCCCGGTTCGTTTGGACCTTTTGGTCCCGGTTGGAGCGACAAACCGGGACCAATGGCTCTTGGTCCTGGCACACCACCATTGGTCCCGGTTAGTGTTATGAACCGGGACCAAAGGCTCCCCTTTAGCCCCGGTTCATAGCACCAACCGAGACCAATGAGGTGCCTATATATAACCCCTCACTCAAGAGCAGAGCTCACTGCTCTGTTTTTTTCTGGCCGAGGAGGAGAGGGGTTAGTGGTGCTCTAGCTCACCTCCTATGCACACAACGTGTTCGGTGGAATGCCCGAGCCACACTAATTAAGCTTTTCTCCTCTCGAAGCTCTATTTTCTCCGAGATTTGTCTAGGTTTAGCGGTCTGTCACGTCCCGTCCCCGTCTTCGCCGCCATCGATTGCCCCCGCCGATCTCGTCACCGGCACCACCGTGGTGAGCCTCTTGTTATGTCCATGCTTTTCTTAATTTTATTATTGCTTGTTATTATTGCTTTAGATAGATATTTGTCTAATTTTCTCACGTTTATTATTGCTTCTTATTATATAGTGTGATGGTTTTGATATCCGCCCACGTGGGCCCTCGTCCTGTCTACGATTCGGATGTGGTATATTATCTTTAATTTATAACTAATTGTTTTAGTGTTTATGATAGTTATGCCGACCAACCTGACATGCATAGATGTTTTATTATGTCTAGGAGGTAGTTGAACCGGAAATTCCAACCGACCCTCTTGTGGAGAGGTTAAATTTAGTTGAAGAGGAAAACATTTCCTTAAAAAAAATTTGGAAAAATGGAGGAGGAGAAGATGGAATTGGAGTTGCATGTTGCGGAAGTCATCGATGATCACAAGATCAATATGGACCCTATTATCGAGAGGTTAAATTTAGTTGAAGAAGAAAACAAATTCTTGAAGGAAAAAATAAAAAAATTGTGGACGAGAAGATGATATTGGAGTTGCATGTTGCGGATGTCGTCGATGATCACAAGATCAAGATGGATGCAATGCGGTTGAAGATTAAAAAGATTAGAAAAATATGCCATTCATACCGAGGCTTGGTATCATTATGCCGTTGGATCAATTGTCACCTTGGTTGCGATTATGATCGCATTTGTTTTCGCATTGAAAAGTTTTACATAGTTTCGATGTGTATGGAGAGCTATATGTTGTTAGATGAGAACTATATATGTATGTACTTTGGTTTTAATGTGATGATGAACTTTTATCCATTTGGTCACTTAATTATCTATTTATGATGTTCTGTAATGGTTTTTGACACACTTAATTATATATAATGCACGCAGATGAACCGGCAATGGATGTACGGTGACAGACACACCTCCGAGTACATTAAGGGCGTGCATGAGTTTCTAAATGCGGCTGAGGCAAACAAGCAGAATGGTTTTATGTGTTGTCCATGCACTAAATGTGTGAATACGATGTCTTACTCTAACCGGAAAATCCTTCACTCCCACCTGCTTTACAAGGGTTTCATGCCACACTATAATGTTTGGACGAGGCACGGAGAAATAGGGGTTATGATGGAAGACGGCGACGAAGAAGAGTACAATGACAACTATGTGCCCGCTGAATACGGTGATGCTGCAATGGGGGGAGCTGGTGAAGATCAAGAGGAACCAGACGATGTGCCCAATGATGCTGCAACGGGTGAAGCTGCTGAAGATCAAGAGGAACCAAATGATGATCTCCGCCGGGTCATTGTCGATGCAAGGACACAATGCGAAAGTCAAACGGAGAAGCTGAAGTTCGATCGCATGTTAGAGGATCACAAAAAAGGGTTGTACCCCAATTGCGAAGATGGCAACACAAAGCTCGGTACCGTACTGGAATTGCTGCAGTGGAAGGCAGAGAATGCTGTGGCTGACAAAGGATTTGAGAAGCTACTGAAAATATTGAAGAAGAAGCTTCCGAAGGATAACGAATTGCCCGACAGTACATACGCAGCAAAGAAGGTCGTATGCCCTCTAGGATTGGAGGTGCAGAAGATACATGCATGCCCTAATGACTGCATCCTCTACCGCGGTGCATACAAGGATCTGAACGCATGCCCGGTATGCGGTGCATTGCGGTATAAGATCAGACGAGATGACCCTGGTGATGTTGATGGCGAGCCCGCCAGGAAGAGGGTTCCTGCGAAGGTGATGTGGTATGCTCCTATAATACCACAGTTGAAACGTTTGTTTAGAAACAGAGAGCATGCCAAGTTGATGCGATGGCACAGTGAGGACCGTAAGAAAGACGGGAAGTTGAGAGCACCCGCTGACGGGTCGCAGTGGAGAAAAATCGAGAGAAAGTACTGGGAGGAGTTTGCAAAGGACGCAAGGAACGTATGGTTTGCTTTAAGTGCGGATGGCATTAATCCTTTCGGGGAGCAGAGCAGCAATCACAGCACCTGGCCCGTGACTCTATGTATGTATAACCTTCCTCCTTGGATGTGCATGAAGCGGAAGTTCATTATGATGCCAGTTCTCATCCAAGGCCCTAAGCAACCCGGCAACGACATTGATGTGTAGGCCATTAGTTGAAGAACTTTTACAGCTGTGGAATGGAAACGGTGTACGTGCGTGGGATGAGCACAGACAGGAGGAATTTGACCTAAAGGCGTTGCTGTTCGTGACCATCAACGATTTGCCCGCTCTTAGTAACCTTTCAGGACAGACAAACAAAGGATACCACGCATGCACGCACTGTTTAGATGACACTGAAAGTATATACCTGGACAAGTGCAGGAAGAATGTGTACCTGGGCCATCGTCGATTTCTTCCGACCAACCATCAATGTAGAAAGAAAGGCAAGCATTTCAAGGCGAGGCAGATCACCGGAAGAAGCCCGCCATGCGTACCGGTGATCACGTACTTGCTATGGTCAATGATTCACACGTAATCTTTGGAAAGGGCCCCGGCGCACTAGCTGTTCCGAATGACGCTGAGGGACACGCACCCATGTGGAAGAAGAAATCTATATTTTGGGACCTACCCTACTGGAAAGACCTAGAGGTCCGCTCTTCAATCGACGTGATGCACGTGACGAAGAACCTTTGCGTGAACCTGCTAGGCTTCTTGGGCGTGTATGGAAAGACAAAAGATACAGCTGAGGCACGGGAGGACCTGCAACCTTTGCACGAAAAAGACGGCATCCCTCCGAAGCAGTATGAAGGTTCTGCCAGCTATGCTCTTACGAAAGAAGAGAAAGAAATCTTCTTTGAATGCCTGCTCAGTATGAAGGTCTCGACTGGCTTCTCGTCGAATATAAAGGGAATAATAAATATGGCAGAGAAAAAGTTCCAGAACCTAAAGTCTCATGACTGCCATGTGATTATGACGCAACTGCTTCCGGTTGCATTGAGGGGGCTTCTACCGGAAAACGTCCGATTAGCCATTGTGAAGCTATGTGCATTCCTCAATGCAATCTCTCAGAAGGCGATCGATCCAGAAATCGTACCAAGGCTAAGGAGTGATGTGGCGCAATGTCTTGTCAGTTTCGAGCTTGTGTTCCCACCATCCTTCTTCAATATCATGACACACGTCCTAGTTCATCTAGTCGACGAGATTGTCATTCTGGGGCCCGTATTTCTACACAATATGTTCCCCTTTGAGAGGTTCATGGGAGTCCTAAAGAAATATGTTCGTAACCGCGCCAGGCCAGAAGGAAGCATCCCCATGGGCCATCAAACAGATGATGTCATCGGGTTTTGTGTTGACTTCATTCCTGGCCTTAATAAGATAGGTCTCCCTAAATCGCGGTACGAGGGGAGACTGACTGGAAAAGGCACGCTTGGAAGGGACTCAATAATATGCATGGACGGATATTCTTGGTCTCAAGCACACTACACAGTTCTACAGAACTCTACATTAGTGACCCTGTATGTCGATGAACACAAGAACAGTCTGCGCTCCAAACACCCGGAGCAGTGCGACGACTGGATTACACGTGAACACATCAGGACTTTCAGCAGTTGGTTGGAAACACGTCTCAGAGGTGACAACACTGTTTGTGATGAGTTGTACTTGTTGTCCAGGGGACCATCTTCGACTGTATTGATTTACAAAGGATACGAGATAAATGGGAATACATTTTACACGATTGTCCAAGATCAAAAGAGCACCAACCAAAACAGCGGTGTCCGCTTTGATGCAACAACCGAGAGGGGAAAGGACACATATTATGGTTACATAGTGGACATATGGGAACTTGACTATGGACATGATTTTAAGGTCCCTTTGTTTAAGTGCAAATGGGTCAATCTGTCAGGAGGCGGGGTATAGGTAGACCCACAGTATGGAATGACAACAGTGGATCTGAAAAATCTTGGATACACTGACGAACCGTTCGTCCTAGCCAATGATGTGGCACATGTTATCTATGTGAAGGACATGTCTACCAGACCGAGAAAAAGAAAAGATAAGGAAGCGAATACATCATACGATGAGCCAAAGCGCCACATAGTTCTTTCAGGAAAAAGGGACATCCTGGGAGTGGAGGGCAAGACAGACATGTCTGAAGATTATGAAAAGTTTCATGAAATTCCTCCCTTCAAAGTCAAGCCTGACCCAAGCATCCAGATAAACGATGAAGATTATCCATGGTTACGGCGCAATAAGCAAATGACACAAGCGAAGAAAAAGTGAAGACTTTTTTCGGCAACTATTATGATGATACCATGCCAACTTTGTAACAAACGAGTATGATACCATTGTCCGTTTGTACTATTCAAATTGGCACTAACAGAAAGTTTGTAATTGGTTTTACCAGAAAGAATTTAAAAATAAAACAAAAAACAAAAGAAAATAAATAATGCAGAAAACAAACAAAAAACTTGCAAAAAAATAAAAAATAGCAACAATAAGTATTTCATTGTAAGTAGAAACAAAATTAAATAAATAAAGCAACAAAGAAAACAAATAATTTCTAATTTAAACTATTTAAATTTGAATACTACTTGCACTAACAGAAAGTTTATAATTTGTTTTACCTAAAGCAATAATATTCACAAAGAAACTCTAAATACAACAAAAAACAACTTAGAAATAAATAAAGCAAAAAAGGAAAAAATAAAAAAAATTGGGCGCTGCCCAGTGAGCCTGCAAGGCCTACAGCCCAGGATGCATCTGGACTATAAGGCCCAGCAAGCTCATAGGGCAGCGTGCAGAGTTAGGCCCAGAAGCCTGCAATTGAGAGGAGCTCGAGTGGGTGGACGCAGCAGCGCTTATAAACCACACCGGAGCTCTCTCAACTAGCGAGGTGGGACTAAACTTCCCACCGCACCACGCCAGCAAGCCCTTTGGTCCCGGTTGGTGGCACCAACCGGGACTAAAGGGTGGCATTAGTCACGGTTGGTGGCTGAAACCGGGACTAATACCCCCCTTTATTCCCGGTTGCTGCCACCAACCGGGACTAAAGGCCCCTCCTTCCCGTCCTTTGGGCTGCTGAAAAGGGACCTTCAGTCCTAGTTGGTGGCAGCAACCGGGACTAAAGGGGGGTATTAGTCCCGGTGTCAGCCACCAACCGGGATTAATACAGCTCCTATATAACCAACACTTGCGAAAATTTCTAACTTCCCCGCCCCCGACGCCTCCTCAGTACTCTGCTTAGTCCCCGCCCCCGTCGCCCCGTCGCCGTTGCCGTCGCCCTGTTGCCCCGTCGCGCCGTCGCCGTCGCCCCCAACGCCGCCCCGTCGCCCCCGCGTCGTCGCCCCATCGCGCCGTCCCCGTCGCACTGTCGCCGTCGCCCCCGCGCCGCCCCGCCCCGCGCCGTCGCCCCGCCCCGCCCCGTCGCCCCGCCCCGCAGCGCGATGTGAGGCTTTTTTTGTTTATATATAGTTGCTGCATGTATATATATATATATATAGTTGCTGTTTATACATATATATGTATATATGTGTGTATATGTGTTATGTGTATATAGTTGTTGTATATATATTTTGTATGTGTATATTTTTTTTATCTTAGGAATTTGCTAAATATATATGTTAAAAATGTTTTTTTTTCATAGAATGTTTTTTGTTTATATATAGATAGTTACAATTGTGATGTATAGTTGTTGTATGTGATGTGTATGTGATGTATATATGTGACGCCCGAGACCGACGTCCCAGAAGATTCCAGAAGCTTCCCGAAGATTCCAGATGTTCCGGGTTGCCCGTGTGTTTCTTTTGTGCTTGTGTTTTTATTTTTGCATTGCATCATGTCATCATGCCATCATGTTATTTTATTTTTGCATCTCAACCTAATAAATTGTGTGGACCTTCGGTCCATTTAAATCGAGGGAAGGTGACTTCTCTTTATAACATATTAAAGTCTCTCATTATTTTAGAGAGCTATAATAATTATTCCATTCGTTGGAATTCATCGTAACACACTTGCATTAATTTTCCCCATTGTCTTTTCACTTCAAGTTTCTTCCAAAAACCTTCCCTTTATTCTTTTCCGTTGTTTCGAGGTTCTTCCAAAAAACCTCCTTCTATTTTTTTAACTTAAATCACTGACATTTTTTTCGTGAGTCCAGGGATTTTACCCCTTGCCCTAAGTCTTTTCCTAACTCCTCTTTCCTTCTTTTTCCTCTTTTGTTTTTCTGTTTTTTTTTTGAAAAACAACAGCAGTTTTAAAAATTAAAGAGGAGCAGCCAGGCCTCCCTCAGGCCATCTCCTTTCTCCCCCAGGCCTCTCCTCCTCCCTCTTTGGCCCAACCTAGCCCATCTCCACTTCCTAACCCTAGCCGCCACCCGACCGCACCCCAACTCCCTCACAGCGCCGCAGTCTCTCCTCGCGCTCGTTCTCCCTTCTCCCTCTCCGCTCCTTCCGCTCGTACGCCGCCCCCCTCGCACTCCTCGCTCGCGAGCCCCGCTCCCTCATCTCTCTCGCACTCTCTCTTCGCCCCGATCTCCCTCGAAACCCCGAGCCCGAATCCACCGCCGAGCGCTGCTTCCTCCTCTGCGCCGGTTCCCTCATCGCTGGCGCCCTTCCCTCCGCTTTTCCCAGCAGGCCGCGCCGTAGCCCGCGTCGGCTCCGTGCAGGAGCTCCGCCTCCTCCGTCCTCCAAGCGGCCGGCCTCCCGCGCCAGGATCGAGACCTTGGCCGAGCCCCGCGCGCGGGCTCCCTCCCCCGCGTCGACCTTCCTCAGGTCTTCCCCGACGCCGGCCTCAGGCCTTCCGTGCGCCCCTGCTGCCCTTCCTCTCGCCGAGCATCAGCCGCGCCAGGACGAGCCCTCCGCTCCTGAGATCCGGTCCGCGGCCTCCTTCCTCTGGCCTCGGGCGCCCGCTTCCTCCAGGCGGTCAACTCCAGCGGCTTTTTCCGGCGCCGCCTAGCCCCGTGCTGCCCTTTTTGTTCTGCTGCGTGTATTGTTTGTGCACTGTTGTGTTTTTTTTTTGTCAAGTGCACCGCAGGCAGACCCGATCTCCGAATGCGACAAGTACCTCTCCTCGCGACACGAACATCTGCGGGTATGTGTACATCTACGGAAAACGAGCTCGTGAACGGCTATGGAACAAGTACCACGACGCCGTCGAACGCCAAGTACCTCTACATGACCGACAAGTACCACGACGACCCGAACCCCTACGAACGTGTACGACTCCGAGACGAGAACGACTACATGTACAAGTACCACTACTTCCACTACCGTCGCCGGAAGCGCCAAGTACCACGACTACTCGGAGACTCCAAGTACCCCTACCGTCGCCCCGTGTACCTCTACGGAACGACTTCTTCCTCTTCGGAAACGTGAACGACTCCTTCCTCTACGTCTCGAACCGCTACGAGAACGCACGCTTCGAAGGTATAACCCCGAGTCGTGACCCGTGAGATGCATGCTTGTTGTGTTGTATGAAATGTTTCCCGTGTGGGCACCGTGTCCGTTTCGTCCCTTTTGTTGTTCCTCGGTTGCCTCGTCACCGACTCGTGGGAACCCGGCAACGGGATCGCCCCACCTTTCATCTCGTTTGACTCACCCACGCCATCTTGCTTTTGCCCGGACTCTCAACGAGTTACCGGAACCGAGTTGTTGCCTTTGCATCATTTCGGATCGTTGCCGTGGCACCTTTTCCATCCACCACGGTGACATAAACTTCATATCTCTTAATGTCAACCCTTTTAATAAAACTTTGCATAAAACTTGATCATGTCATCCGCATCATGTTAACAACACTAAATGCTTATTTGTTGTTGCTTTATAATTATTAAACATGCTCATGAGGATTTTCCGGATATGTTGTTGTTATTTCCGGCCTCATTTAAAATGTCTTGATAGTGTAGTTTTATTATGCTTCACCTCTTGCCATGTTAAAAACATTAAATCTTGTCTTGTAGATAACAAGAGACAATTAAATAATTAAATGTGGTGTTTCTTCAATATGCAACTCGTTGCATATTGATCTCCATTTAACTTGTAGTATTTGTTTGTGCACTTTGCCATGCCATGCATATTTAAACCGGACATGCATCATGCTTGCTTGTGCATTGTATGCCATGTTTATGCTTGTATGTTTACTGTGTTGTTTGTTTCTTTCCGGTTTGCTTCTCTTGATAGCTTCGGTTTCGTTCCGGAGTTGTGAGGTTTCGCTCGATTGTGTTGCTCCGCCTGCTTCGTGGATCCGTTCTTCTCCCTTGTGGAATCCCAGGCAAGATGACCGAACCCGGATACCATTACTATCTTTGCCTATTGCTAGAGTATTGTTCTTTAGTTTTGCCTCGATGCCCATGTCTTTCTTGTCAGCCTCCTACTTGTAACCAATTGCCATGTTTAACCACCCTACCTACGCAAACCGTTGCTTGGCTAAGTACGCTTCGCTCAGCCCCTCTTATAGCATTGATAGTTGCAGGTGAAGATTGAAGATGCTTGCTTCATGTTGAAGTTCGGTTGGGTTATATCACACTATATAAATGCTTAAAATGAAATCATCTATATACTGGCAGGGTGGAAGGCTAAGCCTTTTTCTTGGTGTTTTGTTCCACTCGTGCCGTTAGGAACCGTATAAACCGGTGTTATGTTCCTTGATTATGCGTTCCTAACACGGTTGGGGTGTATGGGACCCCCTTGATAAACCGCTAAGTGCTAAGTCTTTTCCAGCAAGTCCCAACATTTGGTACTATTTGCCCATAATAACAAACTTAATTAAATAATTAAATTTGCATAGGGGGTCGCGTCCCCGAGGATTCTTATTTCTACATAGCAGGGGGGGCCAGTGCCGATGGCGTTGGTCCCAAACGGGGGTTCTGCGGGGCCGCCTTGGGGCAACCCGAGGTATTTGGTATCCACCCGTAGAATCGCCCATCCGGTCGTGTCCTGAGACTTAGATACGCGCGGCTACTATCAGGGTGTCGATACGCCGGGAGGATTTGCTGGATTAGCCTTACCTTAGTTCGGTTTAACATGAGCACGGGATTCCGAGAATACTCGGGTCTTCCTAACTATGGAGTTGCGACTCCGCGGATCGTGGGCTTGTAATGGGTCAAGTTGGAACACCCCTGCAGGGTTTGAACTTTCGAAAGCCGTGCCCGCGGTTATGTGGCAGATGGGAGCTTGTTAATTCCGGTTGTAGATAACTTGACACAATGTTTCAATACACTACCAGCGTGTGTACCGTGACTGTCAATTTCCGAATAGGGATTCGGGAGTTGAACACGGTGGGGTTATGTTTGACCGGCTTTAGTTAGGATCACTTCGTGATCATCTTTCGACCGATGCACTTCTCTTCTCGCTCTCTATTACGTAAGTTAGTGCTAGTTGCTGCTGCAGACTCTTGTTTGTTCCTTCACCTCTTTTTCTTTCTTCAGCCTTGTCCTCACCCAAGGCTTAAATAGTCGTGTTACCCGGGAACGGGATTGCTGAGTCCTCTGTGGCTCACAGTTACTTCACCACACTAGTTGCAGGTTCAGTCGAGTTTGATGCAGGAGCTGGTTCAGTACTTCACCAGGAGCTCGTTGAAGAGTTTGTCCGTTTGCTTGTACGTTTCGATGTTCAGTAGTGGTTTCTACTAGGATTCGATCCTGACCTGTGGCTTTTGTTGTTTTGGTATCTTTCTTTTGGATCTTCACCCGTAGTCGGGTTGTGATGTTCTGAATGATGATTGCTTATGTAATGTATTGTGTGAAGTGGCGAGTGTAAGCCAACTATCCTCTTTTGCATTTTAATCCCTCTTTTACATGAGTTGTGCAAAGATACCAAACTTGAGATCATTCTAGGATGGGCTTATACCTTTAAGTCGTGCCTCGACACGTAGGAGGTATAGTCCCATCCTGGGCATTACAATATATATGCAAAAGAAGGATAGGAAAGAAGAAAAAGAAGGATAGGAAAGAAGAAAAATAATGTTTTTTTTCATAGAAAGTTTTATATATGCAAAAGTTACAAATTTAGAAAAAGAAGGATAGGAAAGAATAAAATAAGAAAGAGGAAAGAAAGAAGAAGAGGAGAGGAAGAAGAGGAGAAATAAATAAGAAGAAGAAAAAAGAAGAAAAAAAAGAGGAGAAGAAGAAAGGAATAGAGGAGAAGAAGAGAAATTTTCTCGTCTTCTCCTCTACTCCTTTCTTCTTCTCCTTTTTTTCTTTTTTTTCGTCGATCTTCTCCTCTAGCGGTTCCTTTTTTCTTCTTCTTATTCCTCTTTTTTTATCGGATATGTCGTTGTCGATATACACCCTCCCCGATAACTTTGACATTAGGGGGGGGGTCGAGGGTCGTCGAGGGACCGAGGGTCGTCAAGGGTCGAGAGATCGCCGAGGGGCCGAGGGTCATCGAGGGGTCGAGAAGCCGAGGGTCGAGGGGTCGAGAGGCCGAGGTTCGTCGAGGGGCCTAGGGTCGTCGAGGGACCGAGGGTCGAGGGGTCGAGAGAGGTTGCCTAGCTAGTGTCAAAGTATTGAAGAAATCCATGACTTTCGCCTAGTGATGAAGTGTTGGTTTTGTTGAATCCTTTGACACTAGACAAAATGTGACATGAGGGGCTCTAGGTTTGTGGATCGCCGAGCAGTC
>LR738714.1:674788530-674894181 GCA_902687465.1 Secale cereale | reverse complement strand
GGTCGAGAGGTTGCCTAGCTAGTGTCAAAGTATTGAAGAATTCCATGACTTCATCATTTGCCAGAAGTAACCGGGGCATGTTGGTACGAAGTTATGCAAAGTTGTTTTGGAATGGAGTTCCTGATAGGATAATCCGTCTTTTGTTACGAATTATCCTATCCGGGACTCCGTTCCAAAACCACTTGGGAGAGCTTCGTACCATCATGCTACTGTTACTTTCGCCTAATGATGAAGTATTGGTTTTGTTGAATCCTTTGACACTAGACAAAATGTGACATGAGGGGGTCTAGGGTTGTGGATCGCCGAGCAGTCGAGGGTCGAGGGGTCGAGAGAGGTTGCCTAGCTATTGTCAAAGTATTGAAGAATTGCATGACTTCATCATTTGCCAGAAGTAACCGGGGCATGTTGCTACAAAGTGTCTAGGGTTTGTGGATCGCCGAGCAGTCAAGGGTAGTCCAGGGGTCGAGGGTCGAAGCTAGTTCTACGTTTTCCATTAATATATCCATCTGTCATGTTTGAATAATAATTGGAATGTTGTAAATATTTGTAGAAACTATGGACGACAACACCCGAGACCTTGCACAAGAAGCGATGTTGATGGACATAATCGCAGACAGACAAAATGCCATCTTGTCGTTTCTCAACGACACCGATGAGCAGGTCGAAAGAGAGCTGCAGCTGGAAGATCTAGGCTATGATATTGATGGATCCGGTGACCCAATGCACATGGAAGAAGTAGACCGTGAGGACGGCTCCGGTGACCCAATGCCGGTGCAAGAAGGAGACCGTGATGCTGGCTCCGGTGACCGAACCGAGTCCGGCCAGGAGGTATATATGTTAGTTAAGCCTGTGCTGACTAGTTAATTGATGCATTCATTAACACTCGTCTTTGTTCCTTTTTCTAGCCCTCCGGATCGAGCAAATCTTCGGTAAAGAGACGAGGCGCGAAGAAAAAGTTGAGGCCGGATGAAAAGTTTGAGATCTCAGAAATCTCGCGCTCCGGCGAGCCGATTGACCCCATCCGGACAAAGAACGCATTTGTTAATCAGTGCGGGGTTCTGGTTAGGGACAAGATCCCGATCAGCATCCATCAATGGTTAAAGCCGGCTGCAAATGACGCTCAGGTGACTTATGTCACTGATATGCAGAAAGAAGATCTTTGGACTGAGCTGAAGTCAAATTTCATCCTACCGCGAGAGGATGATCCGGCGAAGCCAGTTAAGGAGGAGTTAATCAAGTCTGCTGCACTTTCGAAGATGGCAGGCCAATTCAGGGCATGGAAGAAAAAACTGAATACGTTTGTCAAAGATAAAAAGACTCCAGAATTCGTGGGCATATATGAGAAGATCAAAGATGACTGGCCCGCATTTGTGGCCCATAAGACATCGGAAAAGAGTCAGAAGATGTCGGAGACAAACCGGATAAATGTTGCGAAGAAGAAGCATCACCATCGCACGGGGTCAGGTGGCTACCTCAGAGCCCGGCCTAAGTGGGCCAAGGCTGAGAATGATCTGCTTGAGAAAGGGATCGAACCAGAGACAATTCAATGGCTAGACCGTTGCCGGACTTGGTTCTTCGGGGCTGGCGGAACCCTGGACCCTGTATCAGGGTGGTGCATTTGGACGGACAAGCAATTGGAAACACCACTCAGGAAGATGCAGCAGTATATCAAAGCAGCGCATGAAGGGACGTTCTTCCCCGACAGAGAGAACGACGAGCTGACAATGGCCCTCGGGAATCCTGAGCACCCTGGACGGACACGAGGCACGCCAGGCTCCCTTCCGTGGCGTGCTGGGTTTCCGGATGCAGGCGGCTACAAAAGCCACGAGTGGAGGAAGAAAATGGAGCAGACCGAACTGCAGGCGCTGCGGGCCAGAATACAAGCGATAGAGGAACGGGAAGCAAATTGGGACAAAAGAATTGCCGAAGCTTCCCCCGAAGCTACCCCGCCATCTCAGCGGAGAAGCAGCGTGGCTTCCACCGAGCTGCTTTAGCCGGAGCCTGTCTTGACGGCTACTGCCAGGTATCCCGTGGATGCTATCACGCAGGCACAAAATTGCCACCTTATGGCGCAGTGGATGAATCTGAAGGTCAAGGCGGCTGCTGGCTCTGTTTATCCTTCTGGACCCGGCGACACTTTTCACTGCCGGTCGATTCCAGAAGGATATGCTAGGGTGATGGTGGATGAAATAACGGAGGGATTTGAGGAGCTCCAGCTTGACCACCCTACCGGTGAAGGGGAGACTCGGCTGGGTTCTTCACTGAAGAATCCATGCCAATGGCGGAAGGACCTCATCAACATTCTCAACTGGACGCCTCCGCCTCCTCCTCGTCCTCCTCCGGCGAGTCAGGGCACTCCGCCTCCTCCACCGCCTCCTCCTCCGGCGAGTGACAATCAGGGCACTCCGGCTCCTTCTCCGGCGCGTGGCGGCACTCCGCCTCCTTCGCCGCCGGCGCGGCCGAGCAGCCAGCCTGCTCCTCCTTCTCCGCCTAGTCAACATGGGCGGAAGAGACCTGCCGCCGCTTCGGCTGCTCCTGCTCCGGCGCGTAAGCAAGGAAAAAAGACAGCCGCTTCGTCTGGTCTGGCGACGTCTAGCAGTACAGCCAGAGGCTGGAGGCGATGCAGATTCGGTCCTTCTCTCACGCCTCTAGAGAAGTTACCATATGAGAGGTCCGACGAGGAAAACACGAAGATAGCTCAAGGCGAAGTTAAGGACTGGCTTGAAGGGTTGAAAGCACAGAGACATCCACCTCCGGAGGAGAAGATAGATGCGGTGAAAGCAAAGCGCACTCTTGCTGCCCTGAAGCAACCAGCGAAAAGTAAGCCGCAGGACAACTATGACCGCATGATTCAAAAGTCATTTCAAGCAGCGAAGCGGTCGGGAAGTACTAAAAGTGATCAAAGGTTAGCAGAAGGACGAGCTGGGAAACAAATTGCCCAGCTCGGCGAACTAGCAGACCAGTCGTGCCCCCCGCTCAAGGTGTCTAGCGACATGGTCGCTAATGATCCGAGGATGGTGCCCGGTTATAGCAATCTTGGAGATTACGTGTCCGACGATGTACAATATGATTTCCTGGAGGTGAAGATACAAAGATACGAGTACGGGAAGCCTCTCGTCAAAAATGAAAGATCTCTATCAACGAATATGCGAAGATTGCATGATTGGTACTTGAAAATCTGCAGAGAGTCTGGGGGGAGGGATAGCTTGTATTTGAGAGTTAAACCAGAGCATGACCTCGTTGGAATTGAACTGTTGCCTGTTCCATTTGAGGATTTCTATCAGTTTTTCAATCAATTGGCCCTCGATAAAACAACGGTCACCTGCTACTGTCTGTAAGTAGTACTACTTCTGTCATTAAGTCTCTCTATATATATAGCTGATCTTCATTGCATGTATTTATAATTATCCTCACTATATGATGCAGATTGAAGATCGTCGAATTGAAGAAAAGACAAGTAGGTGATATTGGGTTCATTAACACATACCTCATAGATGCAACCGAGGTTAAATTGTGTCTCGATGATACCGAGACCAACTTGCTACGATCGTTGGTGGTAAATGAAAACAAAGATATAATACTCTTTCCTTACAACTTCAAGTGAGTGTTACTGTCTTGTGCATATTTGGTTTCCCTTATATATCAGTCAAGGTTATAGTGATGTAATTGATGAGTTCATGCATGCGTGCGCAGCTTCCACTATATTCTCTTAGAGATTAAGCTTGAGAAGGGATTAGTAACTGTCTTGGACTCTAAACGTAAAGATCCCGAGGAGTATGCGGACATGACTCAAATGCTCGTCAGGTAAGTTAATTAAATCGATCAATATTATCCACCATGCATATATATCAGCAACTTCATTTCTGATATCAACTAATTGTTTTCTTTGTCTGGCAGGGTTTGGAGAAAATTCACCAAAAAAGCTCCGGGACTGCCGAAGAAGCTAGAATTTAGATACCCGAAAGTAAGTACTATATAGTTGCATGTTCCGCGCGCGCATCTCCTATATCTTGATTCAAGCGCTAGTTTCATCAATACCAATTTGGCATTCTTGCTTATCAGTTTGATTGACCTCTATTTCTTGTAAAGTGGTTGTGGCAGGAACCCGGGAATGATTACTGTGGATACTACATTTGCGAGTCCATCCGCCACACGGCCTGTGAGCGGGGCTACTCTGAAGCACAATTTGAAGTGCGTAAGCAATCAATAATATTCACAAATTTATAGCATCATTTCATGTATTGACCCCCTACTTCAAATTAGATGTTTCGGATGCTGGATGAACTCCTAACACCAGATCGTCTGCGAGAAATTCAAGAGGAATTGGCGGCATTCTTCCTTGAACACGTGATCGCTGAAGACGGAGAATACTATGTGGACCATGCATCCATATGATAGGAGATTATATTTGTAAGAGATAATTATTGTATATATGTACCCGGTAGTGTTGGATAGATATACGAGAACTTGTTGTTTGACCAATCTCTCGGAGAAGGAGAGGTGGTCGATATTACTTCTCTCTGTATGCATATATATATATGTTGATTATACGATCTTCTGTTTCCTTCGTTTGCTTTACTAGCTAGCTAGCTAGCTAGCGTGTCTAGTCCTCTCTATACGTATGTGTAGTACGTAGCGTCGACCAAGCACGGACATAAGAGAGGACACTTCTCTCTATTAATTAGCTAGCTAACACAATATGAAACACCTAAATTAACCCCCCAAAACCTCCAACCCCCCTCCCCTTTCAAAAAAAAAACCACAGCCACAGAAATGCTGACGCGTGGATGCCTTTTGGTCCCAGTTGGTACCATCAACCGGGACCAAAGCCCCTCCTGCCTGGGCTCGGCGCACAGGCCACGTGGACACCCATCTGCCCCGGTTCTGGATTGAACCGGGACTAAAGGGTCAGAGCATTAGTACCGACACTCTTGTCCCGGTTCAGGAACCGGGGCTAAAGGCCCAAACGAACCGGGTCTGATGACCCTTTATCTACTAGTGTTAACTCCCACTTGATTCAAGCAATTGTAGTACCCAGACAATCTGAGCACATGCTCACTGGTTGAGCTATTCTCCTCCATCTTGTAGGCAAAGTACTGTCAGAGGTCTTTTATCTCTCGACACGGGCATGAGTATTGTCGGTGTACTAAGATAGGGGTACCTTAGTACCCCAACTTGTGCACGGGCAGTAGCAGCTTCCCGCGGCAGGGTCTACCACGTGCTTGCCGGAAACCTCTCTGGTCCTTATTAAGCCATTCAAAAACAAAGTATACAAGACAGAAGATCAAGGCCCCCGGCAAGTGGAGCTTGCCGGGAAGGCCGTCCCAGGCTCAAGATTACCTCATTAACTCAAGGCCCTGGCGAGAGGAGCTTGCCAGGAGGACCAGAAGACTGTATCTAGAAGACAAGCCTCGGCGCACTCTGCGCCCCGGCAAGACCCGGGGAGCGACAAGCTTCCCGGCCCGACAAGATCAAGACCCCGGCAAGGTGCTTGCCGGGGGAAGTTTGCACTGTGTGCCCACGCTCCAGCTCATCGGCCCACGCGTCGCCCTGGGGCCCTTCCAGGGACGCGTGGCGGATGGCTGTGCAGCCTGGGGGACACGGTGGCACTCCATGGTGACGAGGCTACCACCGTGGCGAACGGAGACGCAAGGGCGGGCGCTTTTGGGGTCGACGGCGACGGGCATTTAATGCTCTTGTCCCCCACTGTCAAGTTAGGTGATGACCACTGTTCATCCACTACCCTTGTACTGTTCCCGCACTGTTACAACTACCACCAAAGTTACATTTTTGCCCTTCTTCTACGTTGACACCTGTCGGTGACCCCTTGAGCTATAAAAGGAGGCCCATGCACAACGTAGAAAGGGTTCGAAACCCAGACAGCTTACTCGCTCGGTGTAGCTAGTTCTTCAAGCTCCCGAGCTCACAAACTCAATACAAACCAAGGCAGGAGTAGGGTTTTACGCGTCCGCGCGGCCCGAACCTGGGTAAACTGCCCGCGTGCTCTCCTCGATCCGCTCTTTGTGCTCCCTCCGCTCCCTCACCGCAACGACAAGGGGCTCCGGTCCCATAGGTGTGTTCGTGGTGGACAGTTTCCCCCGACATCTTTGGCGCGCCAGGTAGGGGGCGTCGAGGTTGTGCGAACCTGATCCGGCGCTCACGCGGGCGCACTCTTCATCAACCTCTCCAACTTCGTCAGCTTCATCAGCAACAGCAGCATGGCCCTGAAGAAGAAGGCTTCGGAGGTCGCAGGCCCGTCTGCGTCTGTTCCGCCGCCACCAGAACCAACGGTGGGCGGAGGAGACGCCGTCGGAAGGGTGGTCGCCGGCGAGGAAACTCACGGCGCCACCAAGTCCAAGGACAAGACGGACGACCGAGCCTCGGTCTCCATAGATGCGCCACGTCCATCTCAGCAGACGACGACCCAGCAGCGCGGTGGTACAGGAGGTACCATCCGCTTGCTGGGGCAAGGTCAAACCGGAGGTTCGCGGGACGCTCCGGGCCACCGTCCTGGCACGAGCAAGGTGCGGTCGCCCGGGCGGGAAGCTGCTCCTTCTAACCCCGTTAGGACTCCGAGCATATCCCGCTCCTCGCGCCGCTCGCCCCCGCTCCCCTCCTCTCTAGCAGAAGCGCTCGCAAGAGCGCAACTGCTCCTAGATTTCCCTCCAGCGGCAGACAAAGCCGAAGACTGGAGGGCAACCATCCAGAGCCTGATCGCCTTCGCCAATAACGACACGCCGCAGCAGCCGGCGACATCACGGCCGCGGCAAGTCGAGAAGACGAAGGCCGATGGCGACAAGACCGCCGGGGGTGCAACCACCATGCACTCCCCGCCGCGGAAGCAGAAGACGCCGCCCCGCCGGATTAACGTCGACGACGACTCCACGGCGTCGTCGGATCCGCGGGCTCGTCGGGACCAGCGCCAGGTCCTTGACGATCGGCGACAAGAAGACGCTCGGACGACGATCGAGCGCCGCCGAGAAGCCCGGCGACAATCAGATCAGCGAGCTGGGACAGCTGTCGATACGCACGTGCCCGGTGAACCAGGCGACTTGCCGTACACGGCAGGTTGCCCTGCGTTTACCCGTGAGCTGCGGCGCGTCCAGTGGCCCAGCATGAAGAACTTCAAGCCCGACGTACCGGAGAAGTACGAAGGCAAGACGCACCCCTCTGAATTCCTCAGCATTTACACCATCGCGGTGCAGGCTGCCGGGGGGCGCGACGAGAAGATACTGGCGAACTACTTCCCGCTGGTGCTTAAGCCAAACGTTCGTTCTTGGCTTATGCACTTGCCGGAAGGCTCCATTTCTTCTTGGGCAGATCTTTGCCACCAGTTTGTCGGCGCCTTCACGGGCGGCCACAAACCCCACGGCCAGGAGAGCGATCTCCACATCTTGGCCCAGAAGGAAGGAGAACCTCTGCGCAAGTACATCCAGCGATTCAGCCGCGTGCAGCACAACATCCCCGACGTCCACCCTGCCGCGGTTATCAGCGCGTTCCATCAGAACGTGCGTAACCGCCGCATGCGTGAGGAGATGGCCATGACCAAGATACGGGATGTCAGCGAGCTCTATGCTCTGGCTGACAAGTGCGCGCGCGCCGAAGAGGGGAGGAGACTCCCCGGAGAGGATACTGGCGCAGGAGGAAGCGATAGCGAGGATGCCGCCCCGGCAAAGAAGAGCCGGCGGCGGAACAATAGGAAGAAGAAGAGCAAGGAAGTGCTTGCCGTCGAGAAGTCCGGCAAGAAGGCTCCCACCAAGCAAACACAGGCTGGCGGCTCCGGCAAGGAGCCTGCCCCTATAGCGGCAGCCGACAAGCAGGACGGCTCCGACAAGATATACTGCAAGATCCACCGCACCAAGGGCCACGACCTCTCCAACTGCAAACGCGTCGAGTACCTCGTCGAGCAGCAGAAAGCTGAGTACGAGCGGCGCGACAAGGAGAGGGCCCAAGGTGGCGGAGGAGAGCCCAGCAAGAAGCGGCCATTTAATGGCCGGGGAGGACGCCGCGGCAAGGCCAAGCAGCGGCAAGGTGATCGACCTCCCCGGGGCCGCGACAAGGACGAAGAAGACGATGACGATGACATGGAGGAAGATGATAACAGCGAGCAGGAGTTCCAGAAGGCCACGGAAGTCCTGTGCGTCGACGGCGGCGCCTCTCTGCATACTTCCCACCGCCAACTCAAGCAGTGGGTGCGGGAAGTAAATGCAGCTGAGCCGCCCGTGGAGTCGCGCAGGCTCCTCAAATGGTCTAGCAAGCCCATCATTTTTTATCTTGAGGATCACCCCGACCGCACCACTGCGGTCGGGTGTTTGCCGATGTTGGTCTCACCAACCATCCGCAACCTCAAGGTCACCAAAATGTTGGTTGACGGCGGGGCCGGCCTAAACTTGATCTCCTCTGCTGTGATCAAGAAACTCCAAATCCCAGACGGCGAGCTCGAAGAGACCGGTTCGTTCCAAGGAATAAACCCGGGAAGGAGCAAGCCCAAGGGGAAAATCACTTTGCCAGTGACCTTTGGCGGGGAGCTCAACTTCAGGACGGAGAGGATAACCTTTGATGTTGCCGATATCCCATTGCCATACAATGGGATACTTGGACGTCCTGCCCTCGCCAAGTTCATGGCAGCTTCCCACTACGCCTACAATATACTCAAGATGCCGGGGCCGATAAGCGTCATCTTTGTCCATGGCGACAAGAAGGATGCGCTTATCTGCGCCGACAAGATCTACCGGGATGCAGCAGCCGCAGCGGAGAGCAACACACTTGCCGCTGAAGCTCCCGGGGGGAAGAAGACCAAGACCAAGTCCGGCAAGTGCTCTGGGGCCCACTCCGGCAAACGCACCTCTTCGGAGTGCTGCGCTGCCGTCGAGGACGTTCCATCGAGCTCCATCGTCAAGAGCAAGAAAGGAATGGCCGCTCCACCGGCAACCAAGAAGGTGTCTGCCAAGGAGGACGGCACTGGTGGTACCTTCACCATCAGTGCTACACTTGATAGCAAATAGGAAAGCGCGCTCGTTGCCTTCCTGCGGGCGAATGTCGATGTCTTTGCCTGGCAACCATCTGACATCCCCGGTGTTCCCAGGAAGGTAATTGAGCTCAAGCTTGCTGTTTGTCCTCATGCGCGGCCCGTCAAGCAGAAGGTCAGGAAGCAAGCCGTGGAGCGCCAAGAATTCATTGCCGAAGAAATCAAGAAGCTAGAAGCAGCAGGCCTGGTTAGAGGCGTAATCCATCCGACGTGGTTAGCAAACCCAGTTGTCGTGCGTAAGGCCAACGGGAAGTGGAGACTGTGTATAGACTTCACCGATGTGAATAAAGCATGTCCCAAGGATCCATTTCCCTTGCCACGCATTGACCAGATTGTTGACTCCACTGCCGGATGTGAGCTGCTCTCTTTCCTTGATGCATATTCAGGCTACCACCAGATTTTTATGGCCAAGGAAGATGAAGAGAAGACTGCATTCATTACTCCATGTGGCACATATTGCTTCATTCGCATGCCTTTCGGATTGAAAAATGCAGGATCAACATTTGCAAGGGTAGTATACACTGCTTTTGAGCCACAGATCCACAGAAATGTAGAGGCTTACATGGATGACATAGTGGTGAAGAGCAGCAGCAAGGATACCTTGATCCAAGATTTAGAAGAAACATTTGCAAATCTATGCAAAATCCAGCTCAAGTTGAATCCCGAGAAGTGCGTCTTTGGAGTCCCCTCCGGCAAGCTTCTCGGGTTCTTTGTGTCTCAGAGGGGGATTGAAGCCAATCCCGACAAGATTAAAGCCATCGAGCAGATCGAAGCCCCGAAGCGCGTCAAGGACGTAAGGAGACTTGCAGGTTGTGTGGCTGCCCTCAGTAGGTTCATTTCAAAGTCTGCAGAACGCGCCTTGCCTTTCTTCAAGATCTTGAAGAAGGCAGGTCCTATGAAATGGACTCCGAAAGCGGAGGCAGCGCTGCAAGACTTGAAAGGATACCTATCCTCCACTCCAATACTTGTCGCACCTAGGCCACAAGAGAAGTTGCTGCTATACCTGGCGGCAACCAATCAAGTGGTTAGTGCTACATTAGTAGCGGAGAGGGAGGCCGATGAGGAGTCCACACCACCGGCAAGCGAATCCAGCGACAAGCAGGGGGCTGCTCCGACAAGCTCTGGCCCCGACAAGGACAACTCTGCGCAGGAGCAAGGAGAGGTGCGGAAGAAGATGGTGCAGCGCCCGGTGTATTTTGTGAGTTCCCTCTTGCAGGGAGCTAGATCAAGATACTCCGGGGTGCAGAAGTTGCTTTTCGGTCTCCTCATGGCCTCGAGAAAGCTGCGCCATTATTTCCAAGCACATGAGATAACAGTGGTCACTCGCTTTCCGCTGAAGAGGATATTGCACAATCCAGAAGCAACAGGCAGGATCGTCGAGTGGGCACTGGAGCTGTCAAGCTTTGGTCTCAAGTTTGAGAGTACTTCAACTATCCAGAGCCGAGCTTTGGCAGAATTCATACCTGAATGGACCCCAACGCCCGATGAAGAGGTTCCAGAGACAAGTGTACCCGTACAAGAAGCGACAAGCGAATGGGTGATGTACTTTGATGGTGCCTTCTCGCTGCAAGGCGCTGGAGCCGGTGTGGTACTCATAGCACCCACCGGAGAACACCTCTAGTATGTTATCCAGATGCACTTTCCCAGGGAACAAGCGACAAACAATACTGTTGAGTATGAAGGTCTGCTTGCCGGCCTCAGAATTGCAGCTGAACTTGGGATTAGGAAGCTAATTGTGCGGGGAGATTTTCAGTTGGTGGTCCGACAAGTCAACAAGAGTTACCAGAGCCCTTTGATGGAAGCTTATGTAGATGAAGTGAGGAAGCTTGAAGAACACTTTGAAGGTCTGCAAATGGAGCACGTCCCGAGAGCTCAGAACGATATAGCAGATGGCCTTTCAAAGTGTGCTGCGATGAAGTTACCTGTGGAACCAGGGACCTTCCTGCTCAAGCTGACTCAGCCATCCGTTACACCATCAATTGGGCAGCCCAAAAAGAGAAAGTTGGTCTCCGGTGACTACTTGCTGGCGGATCTTCCCGAAGCCGCCGCCAAGGTTCCCAAGATCAACGACCAGAACGCTGAGGAACAGTTTGCTCCTGCAGACCCAAGGGTCTGTACAGTTGAAGCAATCGTTCCCGACAAGCCTCGCCCCGGCGAGCTTGCCGGGGGACCATCAGCTCCGGCAGAACCAGAGTTTCTTGCCGTAGAAGCTGGGGTTCCCGCAGCGGCCCTCATGCCTTTAGTCCTTGCCGTCGAGCCTCGGGCTCCGGCATGGGCACAGCAGATCGTCCGTTTTCTGCAAACTGGAGAACTTCCCGACGACCCAGCAGAGATAGAGAAAATAACCAGGCAGTCAAGTATGTACCAGTTCGTGGACAATGAACTGTACAGAAGAAGGCTCAATGGTGTCAGGTTGAAGTGCATTTCCAGAGAAGATGGACAGAAGCTGTTGGCAGAAATACATGGAGGCATATGTGGCCACCACATTGGCGCAAGGGCACTTGCCCGAAAGGCATTCCGGCAAGGGTTCTTTTGGCAAGAAGCCCTCCAAGATGCAACTGCACAAGTAACCAAGTGTGAAGCGTGCCAGTTCCATGCCAAACAAATTCATCAGCCAGCTCAAGCTCTCCAGACGATCCCTTTGTCCTGGCCGTTCTCGGTCTGGGGGCTCGATATCCTCGGCCCCTTCCCCCGTGCTGTCGGGGGCTTTGAGTACTTGTACGTAGCAATCGACAAGTTCACAAAGTGGCCAGAAGTGGAACCGGTGAAAAAGGTGACAGCACAGTCAGCGGTCAGGTTCTTCAGAGCAATTGTTTGCTGTTTCGGAATCCCTAACAGGATCATCACCGACAACGGTACGCAGTTCACTAGTCGCACCTTCATGCAGTACGTCCAAGACCTTGGCGCCAAGGTCTGCTTCGCTTCTGTTGCTCACCCGAGGAGCAATGGTCAAGCGGAGAGGGCCAATGCTGAAGTGCTGCGCGGGCTCAAAACGAGGACCTTCGACAGGCTGCGCAAGTGTGGAAGAAACTGGATAGAGGAGCTACTGGCGGCTCTTTGGTCAATCAGGACGACACCAAGTCGAGCCACCGGACAGACACCCTTTGCCCTTGTCTATGGGGCAGAGGCAGTTCTCCCCACGGAACTCGTATACGGATCTCCTCGAGTGCTCGCTTATGATGAGCTCGAGCAAGAGCAACTGCGACAAGATGATGCATTGCTCCTCGAGGAGGAACGTCTCCAGGCTGCTGTACGAGCTGCTCGATACCAGCAAGCCTTGCGCCGCTACCATAGCCGCAAGGTCAAGGCCAGGAGTCTCGAGGAAGGCGACCTTGTTCTTCGGCGTGTTCAGTCCGCCAAGAATTCCAACAAGTTGACGCCGAAGTGGGAAGGCCCTTATCGGGTGAGACAAGTCACAAGGCCCGGCGTTGTCCGCCTTGAGACCGAAGAAGGCTTACCGGTGAGCAACTCCTGGAACATAGAGCATCTTCGAAAGTTTCACCCATAAGGCGCGGTTGCCGTGATCCGCTCTGGCAACCACCTTTTGTACGAGTCTTGCCGCTGTTGCATGTAAACCTTTGTACAAAGCCGGGCGCAGATCCCGTGCATCAGTAAAGCTTTGTGTTCTCGCACTATTTGCCATTCTCGTGCTTTTCTTTGTTATTTGCATGCATCATTTGGCATTTTGTGCAATACACATATCCGGTAAGCATTACCATGCCGAGAAACCCTATACTTGTTTCCTCTTCTCCTTTTCTTTCTCCCTTAAGCAGAAAAAAACATTCCTCGCGCACAAGTTTGCCGGGGGGAAGGAGGAGGATGAACCAAGTGCTGTTCAAGAAAGAGAAGCTTACCGGAGAATGAACAGACTATGAAAGCTAAGTTACCAGAATTCGAGCAGTTCAAATTTTTAAATTTTAGTTATCTTCGTTGAACAACCACGCTTTGTATGGAAAACCTGTGTGCGAAGGAACCTATCCATGGCTAGCCGCACCCTTATCTTGTTTTGGAGTACGCTCAACGGTTTAAGTGAGCTGCGACAAGTGTCGCACCCTTATTTCGTTTTCGAGTTCGCTCAGCAAGCTAAGTGCGTTGCGACTAGCTGCGGCAAGGTTGCTTGCCGATAAGGTCTTTGCCAGCAGGCTGCTCAGAGTCCAGCACTCAGCGCTCGCGGCAAAGGTCCCTTGTCGGCAAATTCCCTAAAAGCGTAGGGTAAAAAGCATACAAAGTAAAGGATCAAAACAAGGGAAATAACACTGCATCAATTGCTCAGAAATAAGATAAATATATTACAGAGATAGCTTGTCGCAATGACTAATAGTTTCATGTTCATGACACACCTTGCAGCAACAAGAGAAATAAAAGGGGAGGAGGCCTAATCCCCGCGGTCGCCCTCGCGCCTGGAGATCTTGTTCACCTTGGCGATGATGTGGGCGACCTGCGCCTTCAGTGCCTCCTGATCCGTGTCGGCCGGCAAGCTGCGGAGGACGTTGACGAGATTAATACCAGGATTGCGGTAAACAATCTTGGTCAAGACGTGCTCCAGGGTTCCCGCGCAGAGTTGGCGCGACTCCTCGGCCAGCTGCGCGGGGAGCTTCTGCTGCAGACGTGCGAGCGCCGGCGCGATCCCCCTGAAGAAAAGACTGAGCTTGGCGCTGTGGGGGAGATTTGGATCCGGAGAATATATGAGATGCTCAACCCTCAGCGCCATCAGCTCCTTGTCGATGTTGCTAGCAGAAGCCACCAGATCTTCAGTCCATATTTCGACGGTCCGGCGGAAGTTATCAGCTGAAGTGGCGGCGCTCTCCACCAGGCCTCGCTCCTTGCGGAGCTCGTCCTTCAGCTTGGTTTCGTGGTCCCGGACGGCGTCGAGTGAATCTTTCAGCGTAGAGACTTTCAGCTCCAGATCTGCAATCGAGTCCTTGGCGGCCTTGAGCTCGTCGCCCTGCTTGGAGAGGCGTACCTGGAGTTCCGAGTTGGTATGGGCGTCCTTCTCGCGCTCTATATTGAGCGCGGTGACCCTCTCCGTGCTCGTCTTCAGGTACTCCTCCAGCTGCACCACCTTAGCTTCGAGGTCCTTCTTGGTGGTCTCTGCAGTGGCGGCGGCGGCCTTCGCTTCCTTCAGCTCTCCGCCAAGGGCCTGCTCCCGGGCGGTAAGGTCGTCCTCGTGAGAGTCGAGGTCGACCTTCCGCTGGTTGAGCGCTCCTTCTCGCTGGGACAGCGCTTCTCCGGCGAGTCGCTGCTGCTCCTCGGCCTCAGCCTTCTCCAGGAGCCACTCTTGGTACTCTCCAGCAAGCCTCTCGCGCTCCACCGCCAAGTCGCGGAGGGCCGCCTGGTTGGCGGCGCGGAGCTCCGCAGCGTGTTTCTCCATATCTGCTGCGGCCTTGGCGGTGAGGGCTTCCCGAGACTCAAGTTTCGCCTGCCTGGCCCGGTAAAGGGCCAGCAGCCGATGAAGCAGTTTCTCCTCCTCGGGCTCGTCGCTCCCGCCCGGCGCCTCGACGATCTTCAACCCCGCGGAGGCGAGGACCTCTCCATCAAAGGTCTCTCCCTCCTCGGGGGCTCGCGATGAGGATCCCCACGGCACCTGTATGAAGACGCCGTTGGGGGCCTCAAGATAGAAGGCGGACTGCTCCTTCTCGGTGGAGGGGTCGGCGGCCGGCGCAGCGCTCGACGCTCCTGCCGCCTCCGGGCCGGCAGTGTGGCCGCCGCCCCCCTCCCCGGCCGCGGCGTCTGCGGTCGGGGCAGTCTCCTCCGCGGCAGGCTCGTCGGCTCCTGCCATGTCTTCGACGACAGTGGCGTCGCCGGCGTCGCCTTGCGCGCCCTCCTCCTCGACGATGACCTCCGTCTCCATCTGCTCTGGGGGAGGAAGATCTAGAAGAAGAAGAAAAGAAAAAGTTCAAGCAAATATCCAAAAAAGACAAGTCCAAGAAGACGAGGTTGAAAGACTTACCTTCGCGGGCTTCGTCGACAACAGGCTCCCTCGCCGGGGAGCTCTCCCTTGGCGGGGTGGCCTCCCTCGCCGGGCTACTCGCCCTTGGCGGAGTACCCGCCCTTGGCGGAGCGCTCTCCCTCGCCGGGGAGTTCGCCCTTGGCGGGGATGGCGGGGCCTGCGGCTCCTCGGGGGTAGTCTCCGGGCGCTCCTGTGGCTGCGGCTCCACCTCTGCACAAGACAATCAAGACAAACCAGAGCAACAAGATGTTAGTATCAAGCAAAGACCTCAAGCGCGCCCAACGAGCGAAAAGGTCAAGCCCAGACTTACGCTGGGGGCTGCGCTGGGGGCTGCTCCTCGGAGCAGCGCTTGGGTCCGGCAAGTTCGTCGCTGGCGCATCCCCTGTCGCCGCGACGGGCGAGTCGTCCTCAACCTCGACCACGGGGACCTTGGCCCTCTTCGCCATCCGCTGGGTCAGGGTCCTGCAGACAAATCAAGAAACAAGATCAGAATCATCAACGAGAGAATCAAGACAGAATTAAAGAAGCTACAAAATACAAACGCTTACTCCTGCTCCTCCTCGTCGTCGTCGCTCAGGGCGGAGAAGTCGAACTCCACCTGAGGCGCCCCGCGCGAGGAGCGGGAGGAGAAGGCTCCCTCGGGCCCTTGGCGGTCTCCGGGGCTGGGGGCTGCGAAGACCCAGCCTCCGTTGGCGCCGAGGCCCGGGGAGCGGGCGGAGCGGCTGCTCCACTCTGAGAGGATCCCCCTCCGCTTGGCGCTGGCACGCGGGGCGCCTCCGCCGTAGCTGTTGCGCGGGGTGCCTCCGTCGCGGCTGATGTGCGGGGCGCCTCTGTCGCCGCCTGGCTCCCCTCGGTGGCTTGCGTCGCCCGGCGAGCAGGTTGTTGTCGGGGCGCCTGCGTCCTTGTCGCTGTAGGCGCCTTGCGGAGGCGCTTCAACGGAGATCGCCTGGGACTTACCCGGGGCGGAGAGCTCTCCGAGGACGAGGAGACGTCGTCCAACCCCAGAGATCTGCCAGTATCCTCGTCGGCTCCGGCGTCCTCCTCCTCCTCCTCCTCGGTGGGCTCGCTGGGTCCAGCACCCTGCCCCGCGGCCCTGCTAGCTCCGGCGGCTCCGCTCCCTCCGGCACCTCTGACTCCCCCGGCAACCTCGCCTCTTGCCGCGGCCTCGCTCACAACCCCGGGGATCCCGGCATGCCTCAGAGAAGGGACCCCGGCAAGCTCGTCGGGCGGAAGTTTGAGAAGTCTTCGGATCTCTGCCTCCTCGGCCTGGCACGACGCGTCCTCGGCCTCTGCCTCGTCGACGGTGAACCCGAATTCTCCTACCGCTGCGGCTGCGGCGGCCTCTTCCACCCGGGTAGCAATATAAGCAATCTCTCGATCCGTGGTGGCCCGGGTGAGACCCTTGATCTCATCGGTGTTCTTCGGCACCTCGACCAAGTTATCGAAGAAACTCATGATGGCATCCGGCGTGGGCACTATCCATGTTGGGTCGACGCCATGAGAGTCACATGCGGGCATCATCGCCCGCAAGGCATCCCGGGCGGTGCTGTTGCACAGCGGCACCACTCCCCGGGGAGGTCTAAACCACTCCGGATGGGTCGGGTCGTGCTTAAAAAGCTCCCGGACCATCCCCTTCAGCTCCAGCGCCGTGAAGTTGAAATTCAGCCCCGGGCGCAACCTCATTATGTCCGCCGCATTGCCAAACTCCCATGCTGGCCTTTTCCTTTCCTGTAAAGGAGCAATGCGGCGGCGGAGGAAGTCTGCTCCTACCTCTCCGATGGTCAACTTGGCTACCCGGAGACGAAGAATCCTGACAAGGGCAGCGTTGAGCTTGATATCATCTGGGGCCAGATCGCTCCAGTCCCTGCCGCACACTATAGCTGTTGTGCGCGGCGCAGTGAAAGGCTGCGGCTCGTCCTCAACTATCCAGCACCAATCCGCGCGCCACTCCTCCCACTTGCTGCGGAGCTCCCCTTTCAGATAAGATTCCTTCTTGTTCAAGCGGAAGACCCAAGAGATACCCCCGGAGAGGGGAGCGCCGGCCTCTACTCTAGGCGTAAAGAAATGCCTAAAGAGTGCTACGTTTGGATAGATCCCTATGTAGTTTTCGCACAGATGAGTGAAAACCGCCATCGTGAGGATGGCATTGGGGGTGAAGTCTAAAAGATGGAGGTTGTAGGTGTTCATGATGTCACAGAAAAATTCAGAGAATGGAGGACACAGGCCGCAGTGGAAGAAGGCAGCAAAGAAGAAATACCCGCTGGGGTACAGATCTCTGGCGGCGGCCGGGTAGACTCGGGTGCGGGGATGCGCCTTGGTCTTCTTGGCCCAGAACAGATAGTACTTGTTCCAGAGCTCCCGCGCGCTGAGCCTTGGCGCGAAGACGACATTCCTCTTCCGTAGGAGAGCAAGCTTCGCCGCCTGCTCGGATTTCTCTTTCTTGACCTTCTCCGCCTTCGCCTTCTCGGTCTTCGGGGCCATGGCGAAGGCGGCGATGGAAGGAGACGAGGAGTCCGGCGGCGCCGCAGATGCGAGAGATGGCGGAGGAGGTGTGGAGGAGGAGCGCAGAGGGGGATTTCTGGAGGTGGAAGAAGCAATGAAGACGAAGTAAGGTAACGGCCCCTGCTTCCTCTGCTTTTAAGGGGGAAGTGGGGGACGCTCCGGATTTCCTATTAAAGAACGTGGCCACGATCTCTCCCATGACGCCGCAATCGACGCGTGCCATTAGGGAGGGACGCGGCGGATGCGGAGGGGGAATTATGGGTCGCCGTGGGCCGCGCGTGCACGTGCACTGTTTTGGGCCTGGCCCAACGGCGCTGGGCACCGCGTGTGGCCCAGGCCCGGGGGCTCCTGTCGGTGTACTAAGATAGGGGTACCTTAGTACCCCAACTTGTGCACGGGCAGTAGCAGCTTCCCGCGGCAGGGTCTACCACGTGCTTGCCGGAAACCTCTCTGGTCCTTATTAAGCCATTCAAAAACAAAGTATACAAGACAGAAGATCAAGGCCCCCGGCAAGTGGAGCTTGCCGGGAAGGCCATCCCATGCTCAAGATTACCTCATTAACTCAAGGCCCTGGCGAGAGGAGCTTGCCAGGAGGACCAGAAGACTGTATCTAGAAGACAAGCCTCGGCGCACTCTGCGCCCCGGCAAGACCCGGGGAGCGACAAGCTTCCCGGCCCGACAAGATCAAGACCCCGGCAAGGTGCTTGCCGGGGGAAGTTTGCACTGTGTGCCCGCGCTCCAGCTCATCGGCCCACGCGTCGCCCTGGGGCCCTTCCAGGGACGTGTGGCGGATGACTGTGCAGCCTGGGGGACACGGTGGCACTCCACGGTGACGAGGCTACCACCGTGGCGAACGGAGACGCAAGGGCGGGCGCTTTTGGGGTCCACGGCGACGGGCATTTAATGCTCTTGTCCCCCACTGTCAAGTTAGGTGATGACCACTGTTCATCCACTACCCATGTACTGTTCCCGCACTGTTACAACTACCACCAAAGTTACATTTTTGCCCTTCTTCTACGTTGACACCTGTCGGTGACCCCTTGAGCTATAAAAGGAGGCCCATGCACAACGTAGAAAGGGTTCGAAACCCAGACAGCTTACTCGCTCGGTGTAGCTAGTTCTTCAAGCTCCCGAGCTCACAAACTCAATACAAACCAAGGCAGGAGTAGGGTTTTACGCGTCCGCGCGGCCCGAACCTGGGTAAACTGCCCGCGTGCTCTCCTCGATCCGCTCTTTGTGCTCCCTCCGCTCCCTCACCGCAACGACAAGAGGCTCCGGTCCCATAGGTGTTCGTGGTGGACAGTTTCCCCCGACAAGTATGAAATACTAATTTCAACTCTTGGAACATCTCATATGCTCCGTGGCGTTCAAAACGTTTTTGAAATCCCGGTTATAAGCCGTAAAGCATGGTGCACTAAACTATCAAGTAGTCATCATGCCGAGCTTGTCAAATGTTCATAACGTCTGCATCTGCTCCTGCAATAGGTTTGTCACCTAGCGGTGCATCAAGGACATAATACTTATGTGCAGCAATGAGGATAATCCTCATATCACAGACCTAGTCCGCATCATTGCTACTAACATCTTTCAACTTAGTTTTCTCTAGGAACATATCAAAAACATAGGGGAGTTATAACGCGAGCTATTGATCTAAAACATAGATATGCTAATACTACCAGGACTAAGTTCATGATAAATTAAAGTTCAATTAATCAAATTACTAAAGAACTCCCACTTAGATAGACATCTCTCTAATCATCTAAGTGATCACGTGATCCATATCAACTAAACCATGTCCGATCATCACGTGAGATGGAGTAGTTTTCAATGGTGAACATCTTACGTTGATCATATGTACTACATGATTCACGCTCGACCTTTCGGTCTCCAGTGTCCCGAGGCCATATCTGCATATGCTAGGCTCGTCAAGTTTAACCCGAGTATTCTGCGTGTGCAAAACTAGCTTACACCCGTTGTATGTGAACGTAGAGCTTATCACGCCCAATCATCACGTGGTGTCTCGGCACGACGAACTTTCGCAACGGTGCGTACTCAGGGAGAACACTTATACCTTGAAATTTAGTGAGAGATCATCTTATAATGCTACCGTCGAACAAAGCAAAATAAGAAGCATAATAAGATAAACATCGCATGCAATCAAAATATGTGACATGATATGGCCATTATCATCTTGTGCTTTTGATCTCCATCTCCAAGGCACCGTCATGATCACCATCGTCACCGGCGCGACACCTTGATCTCCATCGTAGCATCGTTGTCATCTCGCCAACTATTGCTCCACGACTATCACTACTGCTTAGTGATAAAGTAAAGCAATTACATGGTGACTGCATTTCATACAATAAAACGACAACCATATGGCTCCTGCCAGTTGTCGATAACTTCACAAAACATGATCATCTGATACAATAACGTATAACTCATCATGTCTTGACCATATCACATCACAACATGCCCTGCAAAAACAAGTTAGACGTCCTCTACTTTGTTGTTGCAAGTTTTACGTGGCTGCTACGAGCTTAGCAAGAACCATTCTTACCTACGCATACAAAAACCACAATGATTTTTCATCAAGTATGTGTTGTTTTAACCTTCACAAGGATCGGGCGTAGCCACACTCGATTCAACTAAAGTGAGAAAGACAGACACCCGTCAGTCATCTTTAAGCAACGAGTGCTCATAACGGTCAAACCAGTCTCCCGTAAGCGTACGCGTAATGTCGGTCCGGGCCGCTTCATCTCACAATAAAGCCGAATCAAAGTATGACATGCTGGTAAGCAGTATGACTAGTATCGTCCACAACTCACTTGTGTTCTACTCGTGCATATCATCTACGCATAGACCTGGCTCATGATGCCACTCTTGGGGAATGCAGTATTTCAAAAAATTTCCTACGATCACGCAAGATCTATCTACTAGATGCATAGCAATGAGAGGGGAGAGTGTGTCTACGTACCCTCGTAGACCGGGAGCGGAAGCGTCTAGTTACGCGGTTGATGTAGTCAAACTTCTTCGCGATCCAACCGATCAAGCACCGAACGTACGGAGCCTCCGCGTTCAGCACACATTAAGTTTGATGACGTCCCACGAGCTCTTGATCTAGTAGAGCCTCGCGGGAGAGTTTCGTCAGCACGACGGTGTGGTGACGGAGATGATGAAGCTACCGGCGCAAGGCTTCGCCTAAACACTGCAATGGTATGACCGAGGTGTGTTTCTGTGGAGAGGGGCACCGCACACGGTTGGGAGAGATCAACTGATCAACTTGTGTGTCTATGGGGTGCCTCTACCCCCGTATATAAAGGAGGAGGGGAGGGGAGGGCCGTCCCTCTCTATGGCGCGCCCTAGGAGTCCTACTCCCATCGGGAGTAGGATTCCCCCCTTTCCCTAGTAGGAGTAGGAGAAGAAGGAAGGAGGAGAAGAAGAAGAAGGAAAGGGGGGCCGCCCCCCTCCCAATTCGGATTGGGCTGGTGTGGGGGGCGCCCCCACCTTGGCCACCTCCTCTCCCTTTCCCCTACGGCCCATTAAGGTCCATTAACTCCCCGGGGGGTTCCGGTAACCCCCCGGTACTCCGGTATATGCCCGAAACCTCCCGGAACCCTTCCGGTGTCCAAACATAGTCGTCCAATATATCGATCTTCATGTCTCGGACATTCCGAGACTCCTCGTCATGTCCATGATCCCATCCGGGACTCCAAACTACCTTTGGTACATCAAAACTCATAATATCGATCGTCATCAAACATTAAGCGTGCGGATCCTACGGGTTCGAGAACTATGTAGACATGACCGAGACTCATCTCCAGTCAATAACCAATAGCGGAACCTGGATGCTCATATTGGCTCCTACATATTCTACGAAGATCTTTATCTGTTAAACCGCATAACAACATACATTGTTCCCTTTGTCATCTGTATGTTACTTGCCCGAGATTCCATCGTCGGTATCTCAATACCTAGTTCAATCTCGTTACCGGCAAGTTTCTTTACTTGTTCCGTAATACATTATCTCGTGACTAACTCATTAGTCATATGCTTGCAAGGCTTATTATGATGTGTATTATCGAGAGGGCCCAGAGATACCTCTCCGACATTCGGAGTGACAAATCCGATTCTTGATCTACGCTAACACCACGAACACCTTCGGAGACACCTGTAGAGCATCTTTATAATAACCCAGTAACGTTGTGACGTTTGATAGCACACAAGGTGTTCCTCCGGTATTCGGGAGTTGCATAATCTCATAGTCATAGGAACATGTATAAGTCATGAAGAAAGCAATAGTAGTAAAACTAAACGATCATAGTGCTAAGCTAACGGATGGGTCTAGTCCATCACATCATTCTCCTAATGATGTGATCCTGTTGATAAAGTGACAACTCATGTCTATGGTTAGGAAACATAACCATCTTTGATCAATGAGCTAGTCTAGTAGAGGCATATTAGGGACACTCTGTTTTGTCTATGTATTCACACATGTACTAAGTGTCCGGTTAATACAATTCTAGCATGAATAATAAACATTTATCATGATATAAGGAAATAAATAATAACTTTATTATTGCCTCTAGGGCATATTTCCTTCACATTAAACATCCAAAACATCATATATAACTGCATGGAACAATCAAAAATTGTAGATACGTTGGAGACGTATCAAGCATCCCCAAGCTTAATTCCTGCTCGTCCTCGAGTAGGTAAATGATAAAAACAGAATTTTTGATGTGGAATGCTACCCAACATAATTTTCATTGTAATTATCTTTATTGCGGCATGAATGTTCAGATCCGAAAGATTCAAGACAAAAGTTTATATTGACATAAGAAATAATAATACTTCAAGCATACTAACAAAGCAATCGTGTCTTCTCAAAATAACATGGCTAAAGAAAGTTATGCCTACAAAATCATATAGTCTGGCTATGCTCCCTCTTCATCCCACAAAATATTCATATCATGCACAGCCCCGGTTTCAGCCAAGCACTTATTTTCATACTCAATTTTTTCAAACCTTTCAACTTTCACACAATACATGTGCGTGAGCCATGGATATATCACTATGGGTGGAATAGAATGGTGGTTGTGGAGAAGACAAAAAGGAGGAAGGTAGTCTCACATCGACTAGGCGTATCAACGGGCTATGGAGATGCCATGATAGGTAGATATGGTGGCTGTTTTGAGGAAAGTATATGGTGGCTATTTTGAGGAAGGTATAATGGTATACACTGGGTGTATGGTACCGGCGAAAGTTTTGCGGTACAAGAGAGGCTAGCAATGGTGGAAGGGTGAGAGTGCGTAAAATCCATGAACTCAACATTAGTCATAAAGAACTCATATACTTATTGCAAAAATTTACGAGTCATCAAAACAAAGCAATCAACGCATGCTCCTAGGGGAGAGGTTGGTAGGAGTTAACCATCGAGCGCCCCCGACATCCACACAAAGGATGACACTCTACAAATACCTCATGCTCTAACTTCGTCACATAGCGGTTCACCATACGTGCATGCTACGGGAATAACAAACTTTAACACAAGTACTTCTCAATTTCATAATAACCCCACTAGCATGAATCTAATATCACTATCCTCATATCTCAAAACAATCATCAAGTATCAAACTTCTCATCATACTCAATGCACTTTGTATGAAAGTTTTTACTACATTTATCTCGGATGCCTATCATATTAGAACTAGTTTTATAACCAAAGCACATTACAATGCTGTTCTAATAGACTCTCAAAAGGATATAAGTGAAGCATGAGAGATCAACAATTTCTTCAAAATAGAATCACCATCGTGCTCTAAAAGATATAAGTGAAACACTAGAGCAAATTGTTTAGCTCAAAAGATATAAGTGAAGCACATAGAGTGTTCTAACAAATTCTAGACCATAATTATCTCTCTCAAAAAGGTGTTTCCAGCAAGGATGATTGTGTCAAACTAACAAGCAAAGACTCAAATCATACATGACGCTCCAAGTAAAACACATATCATGTGGTGAATAAAAATATAGTCCCGAGTATAGTTACCGATAGATGAAGACGAAAGAAGGGATGCCTTCCCGGGGCATCCCCAAGCTTAGGCTTTTGGTTGTCCTTGAATTTTACCTTGGGGTGCCTTGGGCATCCCCAAGCTTAGGCTCTTGCCACTCTTTGTTCCATAGTCCATCAAAGCAATAATCAAAACTTGAAAACTTCACAACACAAAACTTAGACAAAAATCTCGTGAGCTTCGTTAGTATAAGAAAACAAACCACCACTCAAAGGTACTGTAATGAACTCATTCTTTGTTTATATTGGTGTTAAACCTACTGTATTCGAACTTCTCTATGATTCATATCCTCCAATACTACTCATAGATTCATCAAAACAAGAGAATAACACACGAAAAACATAATCTGTCAAAAACAGAACAGTCTGTAGTAATCTGTAACTTTCGTATACTTCTGTAACTCAAAAAAATTGAAATAAATTGGTAAACGTGAGGAATTTGTCTATTAATCATTTGCAAAAAGAATCAACTTAATAGCACTCTCCATTAAAATCTGGTGACTATTCTCGTGAGCGCTAACGTTTCTGTTTTTTACAGCAAGATCATATAAACTTCACACAAGTCTTCCCAAAGGTTCTACTTGGCACAAACACTAATTAAAACACAAAACCACATCTAAACAGAAGCTAGATGCAATATTTATTCCTAAACAGAAGCAAAAAACAAGGGCTCTTTCGTCTTTGTCTATCGGTAACTTTACTTGAGACTATATTTTTATTCACCACATGATATGTGTTTTGCTTGGAGTGCCATGTTTGATTTGAGTCTTTGCTTTTTAGTTTACCACAATCATCCTTGCTGGACACACCTCTTTGAGAGAGATACACATGATTTAAAATTTATTAGAATACTCTATGTGCTTCACTTATATCTTTTGAGCTAGATAGTTTTGCTCTAGTGCTTCACTTATATCTTTTAGAGCACGCTGGTGGTTTTATTTTGTAGAAAATATTGATCTCTCATGCTCCACTTATATCTTTTTGAGAGTCTCTTAGAACATCATGGTAATGTTCTTTGGTTATAAAACTAGTCCTAATATGATAGGCATCCAAGATGGGAATAGTAAAAACTTTCATATAAAGTGCATTGAATATTATGAGAAGTTTGATGCTTGATGATTGTTTTGAGATATGAGGATGGTGATATTAGAGTCATGCTAGTAGAGTAATTATGAATCTGAGAAACACTTGTGTTAAAGTTTCTGATTCCCGTAGCATGCATGTATGGTGAACCGTTATGTGATGAAGTTGGAGCATGATTTATTTTTTGAGTGTCATCCTTTGTGTGGAGGTCGGGATCGCGTGATGGTTAACACCTATCAACCCATCCCCTAGAAGCATGCGTTGAATACTTTGTTTTGATGACTTGTAGATTTTTTCAATAAGTATATGAGTTCTTTATGACTAATGTTGAGTCCATGGATTATACGCACTCTCACCCTTCCACCATTGCTAGCCTCTCTTGTACCGCGCAACTTTCGCCGGTACCATACACCCACCGTATACCTTCCTCAAAACAGCCACCATACCTACCTATCATGGCATTTCCATAGCCATTCCGAGAAATATTGCCATGCATCTTTCCGTCGTTCCGTTCATATGACACGCTTCACCATTATCATTCACAAAAAGTCATATTTTGTTCTAGTTTTGAGTTGCAAGTAAATAAAAGTGTAATGATCTTCATTACTAGAGACTTGTCCCAGTGAGGAAAGGATGATGGAGACTATGATTCCCCCACAAGTCGGGATGAGACTCCGGACATAAGAAAAAAAAAGAGGCCATAAAAAAAGAGAGAAAAAGGGGAGAAAAGGCCCAAAGAAAAAAAGGGGGAAAGAAAAAGAAAAAAAAATGAGAGAAAAAGAGAGAAGGGACAATGTTACTATCCTTTTTCCACACCTGTGCTTCAAAATAGCACCATGATCTTCATGATAGAGAGTCTCTTGTTTTTTCACTTTCATATACTAGTGGGAATTTTCATTATAGAACTTGGCTTGTATATTCCAATGATGGTTTTCCTTAAATGCTCAAGGTCTTCGTGAGCAAGCAAGTTGGATGCACACCCATTTAGTTTCTGTTGTTGAGCTTTCATACACTTATAGCTCTAGTGCATCCGTTGTATGGCAATCCCTACTCACTCACATTGATATCTATTGATGGGCATCTCCATAGCCCATTGATACGCCTAGTTGATGTGAGACTATCTTCCTCTTTTGTCTTCTCCATAACCACCACTCTATTTTACATAGTGCTAAATCCATGGCTCACGCTCATGTATTGCGTGAAAGTTGAAAGGTTTGAAAAAATTGGAGTGTGGAACAATTGCTTGGCTGAAACCGGGGTTGTGCATAATTTAAATATTTTGTGTGATGAAGATAGAGCATAGTCAGACTATATAAATTTGTAGGGATAACTTTCTTTGGCCATGTTATTTTGAGAAGACATGATTGCTTTGTTAGTATGCTTGAAGTATTATTATTCTTATGTCAATATAGACTTTTGTCTTCAATCTTTCGGATCTGAACATTCATGCCACAATAAAGAAAATTACATTGAGAATTATGTTGGTTAGCATTCCACATCAAAAATTCTTCCTTTTTACCATTTACCTACTCGAGGACGAGAAGGAATTAAGCTTGGGGATGCTTGATACGTCTCCAACGTATCTATAATTTTTGATTGTTCCATGCAATTATATATTCTATTTTGGATGTTTAATGGGCTTTATTATGCACTTTTATATTATTTTTGGGACTAACCTACTACCCCAAGGCCCAGTGCAAATTGCTGTTTTTTTTTGCCTATTTTAGTGTTTCGCAGAAAAGGAATATCAAACGGAGTCCAAACGGAATGAAACCTTCGGGAGAGTTATTTTTGGAGCGATATCAACACAGAAGACTTGGAGTACACGCCTGGAAGCGAGAGAGGTGGCCACGAGGACAGGGGCGCGCACAGGGGGGTAGGCGCGCTCCCACCCTCGTGGGCCCCCTCTGGCTCCCCTGATGTGCTTCTTCAGCCTATATATACTCTCATACCCTGAAAACATCGAGGCAACCGACAAAACCCAAATTCCACTGCCGCAACCTTCTGTTCCCGTGAGATCCCATCTTGGGGCCTATTCCGGAGCTCCACCGGAGGGGGATCGATCACGGAGGGCTTCTACATCAACACCACAGCCTCTTCGATGAGTTGTGAGTAGTTTACCATAGACCTTTGGGTCCATAGTTACTAGCTAGATGGCTTCTTCTCTCTCTTTGGATCTCAATACAAAGTTCTCCTCGATATTCGAGGAGATCTATTCGATGTAATCTTTTTGCGGTGTGTTTGTCGAGATTCGATGAATTGTGGGTTTATGATCAAGATTATCTTTGAACAATATTGGATTCTTTTGTGAAATATTTTATGTATGATTATAATATCCTTGCAAGTCTCTTCGAACTATTGGTTTGGTTTGGCCTACTAGATCTGTAGTTCTTGCAATGGGAGAAGTGCTTGGCTTTGGGTTCGGTCTTGCGATGTCCTTTCCCAGTGACAGCAGAGGCAGCAAGGCACGTATTGTATTATTGCCATCGAGGATAAAAAGACGGAGTTTATATCATATTGCATGAGTTTATCCCTCTACATCATGTCATCTTGCTTAAGGCGTTACTCTGTTCTTATGAACTTAATACTCTAGATGCATGTTGGATAGCGGTCGATGTGTGGAGTAATAGTAGTAGATGCAGATTCGTTCGGTCTACTTGTCACGGACGTGATGCCTATATACAATGATCATGCCTATATATTCTCATAACTATGCGCTTTTCTATCAATTGCTCGACAGTAATTTGTTCACCCACCATAGAAATCTGCTATTATGAGAGAGGCCACTAGTGAAACCTATGGCCCCCGGGTCTATCTTTATCATATTAATCTTCCATCTACTATTTACTTTACTTTTTTTTGCAATCTTTACTTTCAATCTATAAAAAATACCAAAAATATTATCTTATCATATCTATCAGATCTCACTTTTGTAAGTGACCGAGAAGGGATTGACAACCCCTTATCGTGTTGGCTGCGAGCTTCTTATTTGTTTTTGCAGGTGCGAGGGACTTGTGCATGGCCTCCTACTGGATTGATACCTTGGTTCTCAAAAACTGAGGGAAATACTTACGCTACTGTGTTGCATCACCCTTTCCTCTTCGAGGGAATACAACCCAAGCTCGAGAAGTAGCAGTAACTATTTGAAGACTCTCTAACATTTAAGAATTTCAGATCTTGGGATATTACTCAAATAGCAAGCAAAACAGAATGAAACAAATTGACGCTCCAAGCAAAACAAATATCATGTAGTGAATAAAAATATAGCCTTAAGTAAAGTTACGATAGACGAAGACGAAAGAGGGGATGCCTTCCCGGGGCATCCCCAAGCTTAGGATTTTGGTTTTCCTTGAATTTTACCTTGGGGTGCCTTGGGCATCCCCAAGCTTAGGCTCTTTCCACTCCTTATTCCATAGTCCATCGAATCTTTACCCAAAACTTGAAAACTTCACAACACAAAACTCAACAGAAAACTCGTAAGCTCTGTTAGTATAAGAAAATAAAACCACCACTTAGGTACTGTTGTGAACTCATTCTAAATTCATATTGGTGCAATATCTACTATATTCCAACTTCTCTATGGTTCATACCCTCCGATACTACTCATAGATTCATCAAAATAAGCAGACAACACATAGAAAAAAGAATCTGTCAAAAACAGAATGATCCGTAGCAATCTGTAACTTTCGAATACTTCTGTAACTCTAACAATTATGAAATAAATTGGTGGATGTGAGGAATTTGTCTATTAATCTTCTGCAAAAAGAATCAACTTATAAGCACTCTTATGTAAAAAAATGGCAGCTAATCTCGTGACCGCAAAAGTTTCTGTTTTTTAAAGCAAGATCACATTAACATTCACCCAAGTCTTCCCAAAGGTTCTACTTGGCACTTTATTGAAACAAAAGCTATAAAACATGATTACTACAGTAGCTTAATCATGTGAACACACACAAAAGTAGGGGTAAATATTGGGTTGTCTCCCAACAAGCGCTTTTCTTTAATGCCTTTTAGCTAGGCATGACAATTTCAATGATGCTCACATAAAAGATAAGAATTGAAACATAAAGAGAGCCTCATGAAGAATATAACTAGCACATTTAAGCCTAACCCACTTCCTATGCATAGGGATTTTGTGATCAAACAACTTATGGGAACAATAATCAACTGGCATAGGAAGGCAAAACAAACATAACTTCAAAACTTTAAGCACATAGATAGGAAACTTGATATTATTACAATTCCTACAAGCATATGATCCTCTCTCATAATAATTTTTAGTAGCATCATGAATGAATTAAACCATATAACCAGCACATAAAGCATTTTTTCATGATCTACTTGCATAGAAATCTTACTACTCTCCACATAAGCAAATTTATTCTCATCAATAGTAGTGGGAGCAAACTCAACAAAATAACTATCATGTGAAGCATAATCCAATTGAAAATTAAAATAATAATGACAAGTTTCATGGTTATCTTTATTCTTTATAGCATACGTGTCATCACAATAATCATCATAAATAGGAGGCATGCTTTCATCATAATAAATTGTTGGAAATATGCCCTAGAGGCAATAATAAAATGGTTATTATTATTATATTTCCTTGTTCATGATAATTGTCTGTTATTCATGCTTGAATTGTATTATCCGGAAACAGTGATACATGTGTGAATACATAGACCACAAGGTGTCCCTGGTAAAGCCTCTAGTTACTAGCTCGTTGATCAACAAATGGTCACGGATTCCTGGCCATGGACATTGGATGTCATTGATAACGGGATCACATCATTAGGAGAATGATGTGATGGACAAGACCCAATCCTAAGCCTAGCACAAGATTGTGTAGTTCGTAATGCTAAAGCTTTTCCAATGTCAAGTATCTTTTCCTTAGACCATGAGGTTGTGCAACTCCCGGATACCGTAGGAATACTTTGGGTGTGCCAAACGTCACAACGTAACTGGGTGGCTATAAAGGTACGCAATGGGTATCTCCGAAAGTATCTGTTGGGTTGGCACGAACCGAGACTGGGATTTGTCACTCCATGTGACGGAGAGGTATCTCTGGGCCCACTCGGTAAGACATCATCATAATGAGCTCAATGTGACTAAGGAGTTGGTCACGGGATGATGTATTACAGAACGAGTAAAGAGACTTGCCATGACGAGATTGAACAAGGTATCGGTATACCGACGATCGAATCTCGGGCAAGTAATATGTCGATAGACAAAGGGAATTGCATACGGGATTAAGTGAATCCTTGACATCGTGGTTCATCCGATGAGATCATCGAGGAACACGTATGAACCAACATGGGTATCTAGATCCCGTTGTTGGTTATTGACCGGAGAGTCGTCTCGGTCATGTCTACGTGTTTCCCGAACCCGTAGGGTCTACACACTTAAGGTTCGGTGACGCTAGGGTTGTAGAGATATATGCACACGGTAACCCGAATGTTGTTCGGAGTCCCGGATGAGATCCCGGACGTCACGAGGAGTTCCGGAATGGTCTGGAGGTAAAGAATTATATATAGGAAGTCCAGTTTCGGCCATCGGGAGAGTTCCGGGGGTCACCGGTAGTGTACCGGGACCACCGGAAGGGTCCCGGGGGACCACCGGGTGGGGCCACCCATCCCGGAGGGCCCCATGGGCCGTAGGGGGAGGGGAACCAGCCCATAGTGGGCTGGCGCACCCCCTTGGGCCTCCCCCTGCACCTAGGGTTGGAAACCCTAGGGGTGGGGGCGCCCCCCTTGCCTTGGGGGGCAAGCCTCCCCCTTGGCCGCCGCCCCCCCTAGGAGATTGCATCTCCTAGGGCCGGCGCCCCCCTGGCCCCTATATATAGTGGGGGGAGAGAAGGCGGTCGCACCCTTGCTCCTGGCGCCCTGCAGAATTTCTGTTGCATCCACCACCATGCTGTCGTGCTGCTGGATCTCCATCAACCTCTCCTCCCCCCTTGCTGGATCAAGAAGGAGGAGACGTCGCTGCACCGTACGTGTGTTGAACGCGGAGGTGCCGTCCGTTCGGCGCTGGGATCATCGGTGATTTGGATCACGACGAGTACGACTCCATCATCCACGTTCTCTTGAACGCTTCCGCTCGCGATCTACAAAGGGTACGTAGATGCACTCCTTTCTCCTCGTTTCTAGATGACTCCTTAGATTGATCTTAGTGAAGCGCGGGAAATTTTTTGAATTCTGCTACGTTCCCCAACATAAATTTGCTCATCAAAACTTGGGGGACAAAAAATATCATCTTCATCAAACATAGCATACCCAAGCTTGTGGCCTTGCATATCATTAGCATCATGGATATTCGAAGAATTCACACTAACAACATTGCAACCATGCTCATCATTCAAGTATTTAGCGCCAAAAATTTTAATGCATTCTTCTTCTAGTACTTGGGCACAATTTTCCTTTCCATCATTTTCACGAAAGACATTATTAAGATGAAGCATATGAGGCAACCTCAATTCCATTTTTTGTAGTTTTCTTTTATAAACTAAACTAGTGATAAAACAAGAAAGTAAAAGATTCGATTGCAAGATCTAAAGATATACCTTCAAGCACTCACCTCCCCGGCAACGGCGCCATAAATTTCTTGATGTGTACTACGCAACCTTCTTCTTGTAGACGTTGTTGGGCCTCCAAGTGCAGAGGTTTGTAGGACAGTAGCAAATTTCCCTCAAGTGGATGACCTAAGGTTTATCAATCCGTGGGAGGAGTAGGATGAAGATGGTCTCTCTCAAACAACCCTGCAACCAAATAACAAGGAGTCTCTTGTGTCCCCAACACACCCAATACAATGGCAAATTGCATAGGTGCACTAGTTCGGCGAAGAGATGGTGATACAATTGCAATATGGATGGTAGATATAGGTTTTTGTAATCTGAAAATATAAAAACAACATGGTAACTAATGATAAAAGTGAGCGTAAACGGTATTGCAATGCTTCGAAACAAGGCCTAGGGTTCATACTTTCACTAGTGCAAGTTCTCTCAACAATAATAACATAACTAGATCATATAACTATCCCTCAACATGCAACAAAGAGTCACTCCAATGTCGCTAATAGCGGAGAACAAACGAATAGATTATGGTAGGGTACGAAACCACCTCAAGTTATCCTTTCTGATCGATCAATTCAAGAGTCCGTAGTAAAATAACACGAAGCTATTCTTTCCGTTCGATATATCCTATAGTTCGTACTAGAATAACACCTTAAGACACAAATCAACCAAAACCCTAATGTCACCTAGATACTCCATTGTCACCTCAAGTATCCTTGGGTATGATTAGACGATATGCAACACACAATCTCTGATTCATCTATTCAACCAACACAAAGAACTTCAAAGAGTGCCCCAAAGTTTCTATCGGAGAGTCAAGACGAAAACATGTGCCTATCCCTATGCATAGATTCCCAAGGTCACGGAACCCGCAAGTTGATCACAATAACATACATCAAGTGAATCAATAGAATACCCCATTGTCACCATGGGTATCCCACGCAAGACATACATCAAGTGTTCTCAAATCCTTAAAGACTCAATCTGATAAGATAACTTCAAAGGGAAAACTCAATCCATTACAAGAAAGTAGAGGGGGAGAAACATCATAAGATCCAACTATAGTAGCAAAGCTCGCGATACATCAAGATCGTGCCATCTCAAGAACACGAGAGAGAGAGATCAAACACATAGCTACTTGTACATGGAGAGCGCCGGGATGATGAAGATGGCCACCGGAGAGGGATTCCCCCCTCCGGCAGGCTGTCGGAACGGGTCTAGATTGGTTTTCGGTGGCAACAGAGGCTTTCAGCGGCGAAACTCCTGATCTAGGTTATTTTTCGGAGGTTTCGGTATATATAGGAGGTGTTGGAGACGGGGCAAGTAAAGGGGGTCTCCGGGCTGTCCACGAGATAGGGGGCGCGCCCAGGGGGGTGGGCGCGCCCCCCAGCCTCTTGGACAGCCCGGGACTCTTTTGGTCCACCTCTGGTACTCCTTGGGCTTCTTCTGATCCAAAAATAACCTCCGTTGAGTTTCAGGTCAATTGAGCTCCGTTTGGTATTCGTTTTCTGTGATACTCAAAAACAAGGGGAAAACAGAAACTGGCACTGGGCTCTGGGTTAATAGGTTAGTCCCAAAATTCATATAAAAGTGTATATAAAATCCCATAAAACATCCTAGAAGGATAATATAATAGCATGGAACAATAAAAAATTATAGATACGTTGGAGACGTATCATAGAGCACCACAATTGTTTTTATAACGTATTGTGTTTTGTTAATACTTTGAACAAATCAAACGATGAAATTGTTTTTTAAACATAAGACATCAATGGATGACAACTTAAGGATGAATACGCATGCTAGGGAATCTGCACAAAGACACTTGGAAGCCACCCCTAGAAATACCCTTTAGGGACTAGTGGAGGTGCCGTCATAGAGAATGACTACCTTTATTTACACACCGATCTGATCATCCAACGCACACCATTCTACTTCTTCTTCAAATTTCTTCATGAGAATCTAAGCTAATGATTTAGTATGGGATGTTTTATGTTTAAGACTCATCTATCAAGATGTTCTTGTCAATGTTCATCCGCTTCTAACTCCGCGTGGGGCTCCACAATATGAAACTCACCTAGACCAAACAGAGCTTCTTGGAGCACAACAGAGTTGTCGCCCCACAATAGTGGATGCATATCCATAATGGTCCAAGATACTATCCAGATTGTTGGCCAACCAGATCCTCAGTTCCGTCGTACACAACATTGTCTATAGAGGTGTTCACTAGGACAATACCATAGAGGCCATCGAGGAGTCCAAGATGATGGAGTAGGAAAAGACCAAGGATTTCGCGAGGGAGATGCACATTCCCTCCTAGGCCAACCACCAAAACGTCTTGAAGCTTCTCATCTGCTGCATTGAGGTAGAGTACCCAATGCTGGTCTATGAGTATCTCAAACGGCACCCTCTACCACTTCATCCACTACAGGGAGCTTAACACTGATAGGCCCATGGATAGTCGGTGGAGGCATTGGCATACATGCACTCAATGACCTACCTGCCAATCCTCCATGAAGATGTCAAGAAGGCCAACATCGTTCACCACAACAATTTCACCACCAAAGTATTGGACTTAGGGCGTCAAAGTCGACACCAAGTGGCAATGCTAAGATTGCAACAGTAGTGTAGGAGACAAGCGGGTACCTAGACCCGGAGTACCTCATGATTTGTCAGCTAAGACAAAAGCAACTTGTACAACTTTGACGTTGTGTTGGTAGAACTCAATTCCTAACTAGGAAGAAGTCACTATGCTTCAATGGGCATGAGGAGGACAAGAGTCCGATATCGCCTTCATGGTGGCCATGAAGGCCGGGGGCACGATGAGCTCTTGGACTAGCAAGTGAGGAAGGAGAAGGGACCCGAGGTATGGGAAGAGGTCAACACCCGGGAAGAGGTGGGAGGAGCAGTTGTTGATGAAGGGCGTCGTGGAGAGGAACCATTGACAACCATGGGCTCATGATGGTGGTGATTCAGAGAAGAGGGGGAGGTATCGCTTGCTTGGCAAGGAGGAATAAGAAGATGTAGGTTATAAGTTCAGACCTCAAGACATCATTGACCTTGAAGGGGGCAATACATACATGTTTAGCTTGTAGATCGTGGTACTCCCTCCATTCGGATATGTAAGGCCGACAAAGGTTTTTAGGTCTTCAATTTGACTAACGAAATGTGTGTAATATGTCACCAATAGTATATGTTTAAAAACTTCCTTCGACAATGAATCTGATAATGTATTTTTACCTCACATATAACACACATTCTCCTCCATAGCTTGCTTGATGCTGCAGTTTATTCTTTTTAGGCCTAAAAAATGACGGTTACTTTGCCAATCGGTTTCGAGTCTTGTTGCCACGGTGATTTTCAAAATGACCTTGTCTATCCATTGCCTACGATGATGGTGGTGCAGTTGTAAAATAGGTCCATGTTGGTGCTATCGTGTGGTTTTGCGGATGTGAACCCAAATTTTTAACCGTTTCTTCCATTCCAACCATGGCCATCTCAACCGCGACGCCCTCGCGAACTTCTCAAGGTTAAAAATCCAGAAGCCCGATGAACGGTGGAGTGACAGATGGTCTCCTAATCAATCTTGTAAACTTCTTTCATATCACATTGGACGGCACACCACCACATCCCGCGCACATGTCTAACAATATCTGGGCTAACTTGTGCCGAGATGTTTATGCTAGACTAGAGTCTAGGGTGATGTTTCCTCAAGCACATGACTTTGTAACCTGTCCCGGTAACTTAGGTGGCGTGCCTTGCCTGCAGAGCTACAAGATACTGATTCCTCCTTTCATGTGCTACACATTCACGGCCGCTCCAGACTCCAGGCTACTATTGATAGGTGATCAAACGCCCTCGCCTAACTACAGTAGCTAGTACGCAGCCGCTAACCTCCTTGCTATATATACACCCCGAGTTGTGTCTGCATAGAACACAACACCACAGGCACATAGAAGATCAGAGCAGGCGAGCAAAGTAAAGAGACCAAGAGAGATGGCGTCCAAGGCATTCCCAGCTCTGGTCCTTCTGACGCTCGTCTGCGGCCAGCTCGTGGTCGGCGGCCATGCCCAGGCGTACATCGGCGGCAGCAGGGGAGGAGGAGGATCTGCTGCAGGACTGCGGCCACCGACTTACACCGCTGCCCATGGCCACTCCTCCACCATTGGTAATCTTTAGCTGCAACTAATCTCTCATGATTTTAGTATGTACTCTGCACACGACATCATGTTATCGATATTCTACTTCTCCGTTTGCTTGCCATTGATAAACGATTTCATTTTCATGTCATGCCATGACATGTAACCTGTCCCTCCCTGGTTCTGACTCTTGTTTGTTTGGGTTGGGGTCATACCAGGAGGATACGATGGAACTGGAGGGCGTTCAGCCGTGGAAGAAGAGAAGGCCTTCATGATCAACAGCCTGCCGGCGCACGACCGCCCGCTACCTGTCTCGCCTTCCGGTCACTAGTCCGTCCAGGCTGTGCAGCCGAGCTTGAGACCAACGGCCCAGTGCTGCTAGTGGCCAGCACTAAGAATCAACTCCTGTGAAGTTGTCATGTTTGCTTGGTGACTCTGTTTCTGTCATGCATCAGGGGTATAAAAATCAGAGTACAACGAAGTGAACGAACTAGTACCAAACTACCAATAATGTACTGTTGAGAAAGTTGGTACTTGATATATAGTGCTATATCAAGGAACATATATAAGTTTATCCCAAAATTTCGTCTACATCTTACCGAAAACAGAAGTTGAATTAAGCTCAGTGGTGCACCAACGTTTTCAGTCTTGCACTGTTGTACTGATATATATCACAAAAACAAAGGCCGATATCAACAGCCCATTTCCTCCCTTTGGCCAGATACCAAAACCATCGATCTGTAAAGAGGCAGAAATACTGCTTCTGTCCATCGCTAGTTTGCGAGAAATCAACGAGGTAAAAATTGAGTCGTCGTCTGTGGAGATCTATTTCCAGATGGATAGAGCAGTTGCAGCATGTTGGTCAATCGATCTCAGCCACCACCGCATCACCCCATTCCAAAACGTCAGCGAACTCGAGGACGACGACGAGCATCTTTGTTTCAGGGGATTTAAGAAGGTCAGTCGGCCAGGGTCGGCAGTCGAGGAGGAATCAAACCAATTTCTTTAGCAATGCCCAGCTTCTTCTTCGCATAATCATAATATCAATATGTATTTGGTTTCCTAACCTGAAAGTATGGTAAATTTAGCTTCCACATCAGCCAAAAAGTGAATTTCGACGCCCGTGCATTAAAAGCCAGAACCGAGGTACATAAATTCAAACATCTTGGCAACAATTAGAAATGGCACTGACCATTTTTCTAACGGTGTCCTTGATCAACTTAATAACATCATGACCTTCTTCAGCCTACAAGCAAACACAAATGGTTTTAGTGCGAAGATACATTCCAATTAGGCTTCGATCTCAGAAAAATGAAGGGTACCTTTTCAATAATGTGATCCAAGTGGGGCTTATCCTGGACAACCAACATATGAAATAAAAATGTTGGGCGGATAGTAGAACCAAAAAGCTAGAGATATGAAGTGCTAACAAATATGAGAAGAAAGGAAACCTACATGTTCTTCCTTCGAACGTACATTCGGTTCAAATTCATCTCTGCATGAAAAAATGAAGTTGGTATTGCCTCTGTCAAAGACCTGCCTTAAGGCATCCTTGAAATCCAACTAAGTGATGTTGAAAAAAATATCAATCCCCTCCCTAGTTTAGCGTGTTCAGGCAAGAATCAAAACCTTTTGCTCTGTAACCAGCTGCCACATGTCAAAAAGAATGCCAAAATAGTTTTTACCCCGATTATAATGAATCCACATGCTATGCGTAAATTCCTGAATTCAAAATATAATAAATATCAAACGCCATCCTAATTTGCAGTGTCAACCAAATTAACAAGTGTTGGAAGGGCATTACAGTGAAGCCTGAGAGAATTAAAGTTTTATAAACATGGGGATGTCCTTCTGCGATCTTCAGTGCATGATAAAACAACGGTTTCCAACTGTCTGGCTCCTAAAGATTAAAACACGCTTTAGGATGCCGTGCGCAAGACTACAACATCAAATATATACAATTAATCTATTAACCAGAAGAGACTTTTGGGGAATGTTTACCTCGCGGGACCTGTCTGTCAGGTGCAATTCAGTCAACCGCATGCGACAGAAAGGCAAGTCAGAAGATGATGAGATATAATGAGCAGAAGTTTACAATCGATCGCATTGTGCACACCTCAGTTTTGCTTGACAGCTTTTCCCAGAACTGGAGGAATTCTTGGTCGCCTTCAAGCGTACTACAAGTTCTGTAGTAATATTCCCAGTCTTCATACTCACCCTGCACAATGAAAACATTATCAGTAGCACACTCATTGCTAGTTACATATATGTGCCATGAACAGCTTTCCTGCAACCAATGTTACCCTATGACTTTTTTCGGAAAGGGGGTTTTTTCCCCGGCCTCTGCATCAGAACGATGCATACGGCCATTTTATTAATAATCAAAAGGTTCAAACAAACAAAGTCCTTAGGTCTCACATAAGGGAAAAGGCTCACAAAGAGCATGAACACTAAAAAAACAGGATAGCTACAACCCGCAGGCAAAAATTAAGATAGGAAATTAAACACCTATCCTATTACATGACCGCCATCCAAACCGGTTGATACCGTCTCCCATCGGATAGATTCAATAACCAAACGCTCTCTGGCCTCCGTCGGAGTGAGTAGCGACCACATACGGATCAGTGTAGTGGCCCAAAAGATAACCTGCAAGAAATGAATATTTGTTGTTCTGTTAAAAACCAAGTCGTTCCTGCAGTTCCAAACTGCCCACAATAAAGCATATACTCCTAAACGTATATGTCTCGCTGTTTCCGTATCTATCCCATCTAGCCACGTCCCAAATAATGTGTTGATGGTATTCGGAGGAGTAATATTAAATACTACGTGGACCCATTGCCAAATTTTTTTTGCCAAAGGGCAGTCAAGAGGAATCATAATCGCAGAAGCTGCATCTTGTAGAAGCTGCATCACTATCGCAGAAGCTGCATCACTATCGCAGAAGCTGCATCTTGTAGATCCTGTCCAGTGGCGTTTTGCCAAATTGTCCTTAGTTAAAATGACTTGTTTATGGACAAACCACATAAACACGTTGATTTTTAAAGGCACTTTGACTTTCCAAACATGTTTCGAAAGAGGAATCATACTAGCATTGATAACATCCAAATACATGGATTTAACCGAAAACTCTCCATTCTTAGTTAGTTTCCAACGCACCTGATCGGGCTGTTGAGAAACGTGGACATCCATCAATCTTCTCACAAGATGGAGGCAAGCTTCCCAACGGTTACCCGCTAAAGTCCTCCTGAAATGAATATTAAGAGGATTGGATTGTAATACTATTGCAACATAAGCGTCTCTTCACTGAACAATATTATAGAGAGAAGGATATTGGATTGCAAGGGGCGTCTCCCCTAGCCATGTGTCCTCCCAGAATCTTGTGGTAGTACCATTTCCAACTATAAATTTTGTCCTGTTAAAAAAGACTGATTTCACTATCATCAGTCCTTTCCAGAAAGGCGAATCAGTCGGCCTTACCGTCACCTGGGACAATGTTTTTGATTGAAGGTACTTATTACGTAGAATTTGGGCCCATATGGCATCCGTCTCTACAGATAACTTATACAACCACTTACTGAGAAAACATATGTTCTTCACCTCTAAATTTTCAATGCCAAGACCCTCTTGGTCTTTCGGCCTACAAAAGATATCCCATTTAGCGAGTCTGTATTTTCATATTAATTCATCGCTCTGCCAGAAGAAGCGCGATCAATAGAAATCTAGCATTTTTTGTACTCCAACTGGTACCTCAAAAAAGGACAAGAGAAACATGGGCATACTTGTGAGAACCGAATTAATCAGAATTAGTCGGCCTTCGTATGACATAATCTTGCCCTTCCAGCAACTTAGCTTTTTTTAAATCGATCTTCAATGCACTTCCATTCTTTGTTAGAAAGCTTGCGATGGTGGATTGGTATACCCAAATACGTGAAGGGTAATGACCCCAATTCGCACCCGAACAATTGTTTGTAAGCTTCTTGTTCCTCTTTCGCTCTTCCAAAGCAGAACAATTCACTTTTATGGAAGTTAATCTTTAACCCCGACAATTGTTCGAACAGGCATAACACAAGCTTCATATTTCTCGCTTTAGCCAAATCATGCTCCATGAAGATGATGGTATCATCAGCGTACTGTAAGATGTACACTCCTCCGTCGACTAAATGCGGGACGAGGCCACCTACTTGGCCATTATCCTTAGTCCTTCCTATTAGGATTGTCAACATGTCGACCACAATGTTGAACAGACTCGGTGACATCGGGTCTCCTTGTCTCAGACCTTTGTGTGTCTGGAAGTAATGACCTATATCACTAGTAGAAAACAGGGCATTGGTCCAGCCCATTAGCCCCGGTTCAATCTAGAACCGGGACCAATGGGGGTACTGGACCCGGTTCGTTAGCCCAGGGGGCCGGCCGGGCCACGTGGGCCATTGGTCCCGGTTCGTCTGGACCTATTGGTCCCGGTTGGAGCTAAAAACCGGGACCAATGGCTCTTGCTCCTGGCCCACCACTATTAGTCCCGGTTTGTATTATGAACCGGGACCAAAGGCTCCCCTTTAGCCCCGGTTTGTAGCACCAACCGGGACCAGTGAGTTGCCTATATAAACCCCTCACTCAAGAGCAGAGCTCACTGCTCTGTTTTTTTTTCTGGCCGAGGGAGAGAGGGGTTAGTGGTGCTCTAGCTCACCTCCTATGCACACAACATGTTCGGTGGAATGCCCGAGCCACACTAGTTAAGCTTTTCTGCTCTCGAAGCTCTATTTTCTCCGAGATTTGTCTAGGTTTAGCGGTCCGTCACGTCCCGTCCCCGTCTTCGCCGCCGTCGATCGCCCCCGCCGATCTCGTCACCGGCACCACCGTGGTGAGCCTCTTGTTATGTCCATGCTTTTCTTACTTTTATTATTGCTTTAGATAGATATTTGTCTAATTTTCTTACGTTTATTATTGCTTGTTATTATATAGTGCGATGGTTTTGATATCCGCCCACGTGGGCCCTCGTCCGGTCTACGATTCGGATGTGGTATATTATCTTTAATTTATAACTATTTATTTTAGTGCTTATGATAGTTATGCCGACCAACCTGACATGCATAGATGTTTTATTATGTCTAGGAGGTAGTTGAACCGGAAATTCCAACCGACCCTCTTGTGGAGAGGTTAAATTTAGTTGAAGAGGAAAACATTTCGTTAAAGAAAAAATTGGAAAAAATGGAGGAGGAGAAGATGGAATTGGAGTTGCATGTTGCGGAAGTTATCGATGATCACAAGATCAAGATGGAACCTATTGTCGAGAGGTTAAATTTAGTTAAAGAAGAAAACAAATTCTTGAAGGAAAAAATAAAAAAAATTGTGGACGAGAAGATGATATTGGAGTTGCATGTTGCGGATGTCGTCGATGATCACAAGATCAAGATGGATGCAATGCGGTTGAAGATTAAAAAGATTAGAAAATATGCCATTAATACCGAGGCTTGGTATCATTATGCCGTTGGATCAATTGTTACCTTGGTTGCGATTATGATAGCATTTGTTTTCGCGTTGAAATGTTTTACATAGTTTAGATGTGTATGGAGAGCTATATATGTTGTTAGATGAGAACTATATATGTATGTACTTTGGTTTTAATGTGATGATGAACTTTTATCCATTTGGTCACTTAATTATCTATTTATGATGTTCTGTAATGGTTTTTGACACACTTAATTATATATAAATGCACGCAGATGAACCGCCAATGGATGTACGGTGACAGACACACCTCCGAGTACATTAAGGGCGTGCGTGAGTTTCTAAATGTGGCAGAGGCAAACAAGCAGAATGGTTTTATGTGTTGTCCATGCACTCAATGTGTGAATACGATGTCTTACTCTAACCGAAAAATCCTTCACTCACACCTGCTTTACAAGGGTTTCATGCCACACTATAATGTTTGGACGAGGCACGGTGAAATAGGGGTTATGATGGAAGACGGCGAAGAAGAAGAGTACGATGACAACTATGTGCCCCCTGAATACGGTGATGCTGCAATGGGGGGAGCTGGTGAAGATCAAGAGGAACCAGACGATGTGCCCAATGATGCTGCAACGGGTGAAGCTGCTGAAGATCAAGAGGAACCAAATGATGATCTTCGCCGGGTCATTGTCGATGCAAGGACACAATGCGAAAGTCAAAAGGAGAAGCTGAAGTTCGATCGCATGTTAAAGGATCACAAAAAAGGGTTGTACCCCAATTGCGAAGATGGCAACACAAAGCTCGGTACCGTACTGGAATTGCTGCAGTGGAAGGCAGAGAATGCTGTGGCTGACAAAGGATTTGAGAAGCTACTGAAAATATTGAAGAAGAAGCTTCCGAAGGATAACGAATTGCCCGACAGTACATACGCAGCAAAGAAGGTCGTATGCCCTCTAGGATTGGAGGTGCAGAAGATACATGCATGTCCTAATGACTGCATCCTCTACCGCGGTGCATACAACGATCTGAACGCATGCCCGGTATGCGGTGCATTGCGGTATAAGATCAGACGAGATGACCCTGGTGATGTTGATGGCGAGCCCGCCAGGAAGAGGGTTCCTGCGAAGGTGATGTGGTATGCTCCTATAATACCACGGTTGAAACGTTTGTTTAGAAACAGAGAGCATGCCAAGTTGATGCGATGGCACAGTGAGGACCGTAAGAAAGACGGGAAGTTGAGAGCACCCGCTGACGGGTCGCAATGGAGAAAAATCGAGAGAAAGTACTGGGAGGAGTTTGCAAAGGACGCAAGGAACGTATGGTTTGCTCTAAGCGCGGATGGCATTAATCCTTTCGGGGAGCAGAGGAGCAATCACAGCACCTGGCCCGTGACTCTATGTATGTATAACCTTCCTCCTTGGATGTGCATGAAGCGGAAGTTCATTATGATGCCAGTTCTCATCCAAGGCCCTAAGCAACCCGGCAACGACATTGATGTGTACCTAAGGCCATTAGTTGAAGAACTTTTACAGCTGTGGAATGGAAACGGTGTACGTGCGTGGGATGAGCACAAACAGGAGGAATTTGACCTAAAGGCGTTGCTGTTCGTGACCATCAACGATTGGCCCGCTCTCAGTAACCTTTCAGGACAGACAAACAAAGGATACCACGCATGCACGCACTGTTTAGATGACACTGAAAGTATATACCTGGACAAGTGCAGGAAGAATGTGTACCTGGGCCATCGTCGATTTCTTCCGACCAACCATCAATGTCGAAAAAAGGCAAGCATTTCAAAGGCGAGGCAGATCACCGGAAGAAGCCCGCCATGCGTACCGGTGATCACGTACTTGCTATGGTCAATGATTTACACGTAATCTTCGGAAAGGGCCCCGGCGCACTAGCTGTTCCGAATGACGATGAGGGACACGCACCCATGTGGAAGAAGAAATCTATATTTTGGGACCTACCCTACTGGAAAGACCTAGAGGTCCGCTCTTCAATCGACGTGATGCACGTGACGAAGAACCTTTGCGTGAACCTGCTAGGCTTCTTGGGCGTGTATGGAAAGACAAAAGATACAGCTGAGGCACGGGAGGACCTGCAACGTTTGCACGAAAAAGACGGCATCCCTCCGAAGCAGTATGAAGGTCCTGCCAGCTATGCTCTTACGAAAGAAGAGAAAGAAATCTTCTTTGAATGCCTTCTCAGTATGAAGGTCCCGACTGGCTTCTCGTCGCATATAAAGGGAATAATAAATATGGCAGAGAAAAAGTTCCAGAACCTAAAGTCTCATGACTGCCATGTGATTATGACGCAACTGCTTCCGGTTGCATTGAGGGGGCTTCTACCGGAAAACGTCCGATTAGCCATTGTGAAACTATGTGCATTCCTCAATGCAATCTCTCAGAAGGTGATCGATCCAGAAATCGTACCAAGGCTAAGGAGTGATGTGGCGCAATGTCTTGTCAGTTTCGAGCTTGTGTTCCCACCATCCTTCTTCAATATCATGACACACGTCCTAGTTCATCTAGTCGACGAGATTGTCATTCTGGGGCCCGTATTTCTACACAATATGTTCCCCTTTGAGAGGTTCATGGGAGTCCTAAAGAAATATGTCCGTAACCGCGCCAGACCAGAAGGAAGCATCTCCATGGGCCATCAAACAGAGGATGTCATCGGGTTTTGTGTTGACTTCATTCCTGGCCTTAATAAGATAAGTCTTCCTAAATCGCGGTACGAGGGCAGACTGACTGGAAAAGGCACGCTTGGAAGGGACTCAATAATATGCAGGGACGGTTATTCTTGGTCTCAAGCACACTACACAGTTCTACAGAACTCTACATTGGTGACCCCGTATGTCGATGAACACAAGAACAGTCTGCGCTCCAAACACCCGGAGCAGTGCGACGACTGGATTACACGTGAACACATCAGGACTTTCAGCAGTTGGTTGGAAACACGTCTCAGAGGTGACAACACTGTTTGTGATGAGTTGTACTTGTTGTCCAGGGGACCATCTTCGACTGTATTGATTTACAAAGGATACGAGATAAATGGAAATACATTTTACACGATTGTCCAAGATCAAAAGAGCACCAACCAAAAGAGCGGTGTCCGCTTTGATGCAACAACCGAGAGGGGAAAGGACACATATTATGGTTACATAGTGGACATACGGGAACTTGACTACGGACATGATTTTAAGGTCCCTTTGTTTAAGTGTAAATGGGTCAATCTGTCAGGAGGCGGGGTATAGGTAGACCCACAGTACGGAATGACAACAGTGGATCTGAAAAATCTTGGATACAATGACGAACCGTTCGTCCTAGCCAATGATGTGGCACAGGTTATCTATGTGAAGGACATGTCTACCAGACCGAGAAAAAGAAAAGATAAGGAAGCGAATACATCATACGATGAGTCAAAGCGCCACATAGTTCTTTCAGGAAAAAGGGACATCCTGGGAGTGGAGGGCAAGACAGACATGTCTGAAGATTATGAAAAGTTTCATGAAATTCCTCCCTTCAAAGTCAAGGCTGACCCAAGCATCCTGATAAACGATGAAGATTATCCATGGTTACGGCGCAATAAGCAAATGACACAAGCGAAGAAAAAGTGAAGAGTTATTTCCGCAACTATTATGATGATACCATGCCAACTTTGTAACAAACGAGTGTGATACCATTGTCCGTTTGTACTATTCAAATTTCAATACTACTTGCACTAACAAAACAAAACAAAACAAAACAAACTTGAAAAATAAATAGCAACAATAAGTATTTTGTTGTAAGTATAAACAAAATAAAATAAATAAAGCAACAAAGAAAATAAATAAAGAAAGTAAAATAAATAAAGCAACTCTAAATACAGCAAAAAACAACTTAGAAATAAACAAAGAAAATAAAATAAATAAAGCAACTCTAAATACAGCAAAAAACAACTTAGAAATAAATAGCAACAATAAGTATTTTGTTGTAATTAAGTATAAACAAAATAAAATAAATAAAGCAACAAAGAAAATAAATAAAGGAAGTAAAATAAATAAAGCAACTCTAAATACAGCAAAAAACAACTTAGAAATAAACAAAGAAAATAAAATAAATAAAGCAACTCTAAATACAGCAAAAAACAACTTAGAAATAAATAAAGCAAAAAAGGAAAAAAAAATATTGGGCGCTGCCCAGTGAGCCTGCAAGGCCTATAGCACAGGATCCACCTGTAATATAAGGCCCAGCAAGCTCACAGGGCAGCGCGCAGAGTTAGTCCCAGAAGCCTGCATTTGAGAGGAGCTCGAGAGGGTGGGAGCAGCAGCCCTTATAAACCACTCTCGAGCTCCCTCAGCTAGCGAGGTGGGACTAAACATCCCACCGCACCCGCGCCAGCTCAGGGCCTTTGGTCCCGGTTGCTGCCACCAACCGGGACTAATGCCCCCCTTTAGTCCCGGTTGCTGCCACCAACCGGGACTAAAGGTCCCTCCTTCCCGCCCTTTGGGCTGCTGAAAAGAAACAAAATAAAATAAATAAAGCAACAAAGAAAACAAATAATTTCAAATTTAAACTATTCAAATTTGAATACTACTTGCACTAACAGAAAGTTCGTAATTGGTTTTACAAAAGAAAATAAATAATGCAGAAAACAAAACAAAAAAACTTGAAAAAAAAATAGCAACAATAAATATTTTTTTGTAAGTAGAAACAAAATCAAATAAATAAAGAAACAAAGAAAACAAATAAATAAAAATAGCAACAGTAAGTATTTTGTTGAAAGTAGAAACAAAACTAAAAATAAAGCAACAAAGAAAAAAAGAAAAAATATGCCACCTGCTGGGCCCACACGGCCTGAATACGACTAGAAACCCAACCATGGGCCAGGATTCAGGCCCGTAGAAAGCCCAGCAAGTCCACAGGCAAAGCAGTGTCAGTTTAGGCCCTTAGGCCTGCAGTTTAGAGGAGTTCGAGAGGAGAGAGGCAGCGGGGCTTATAAACTGGTGCTGCTCTCCCTCAACTAGCAAGGTGGGACTAAACTTCCCACCGCACCGCGGCAAGGCCTTTAGTCCCGGTTGCTGCCACCAACCGGGACTAAAGGGTGGCATTAGTCCCGGTTGCTGCCACCAACCGGGACTAAAGGCCCCACCTTCCCGCCCTTTGGGCTGCTGAAAAGGGACCTTTAGTCCCGGTTGGAGGCAGCAACCGGGACTAAAGGGGGGCATTAGTCCCGGTTTCAGCCACCAACCGGGACTAATGCCCCTCCTATATAACCAGGACTTGCGATATTTTCGTCAGTTTCCTTCTTCTCCCCGCCCCGACGCCTCCCTCGATCTGCTCCGTCCCCGTCGCCGTCGCCGTCGCCCCCGTCGCCCCCGTCGCCCCCGACGCCGCCTCGTCGCTCCGCCCCGTGCCGTCGCCGCGCCCCGCGCCGTCGCCCCGCCCCGCGCCGTCGCCGCGCCCCGGCCGGCCCGTCGCCCCGCGCCGCCGCGCGCCCCGCCCCGCCGCCGTCGCGCCGCCCCGCCCCGACGCCGCCTCGTCGCCGCCCCACCCCGCCGCCGTCGCGCCGCCCAGCCCTGCCGATGTGAGGGCCGGCTCCCTTTTTTTTATATGTTTAATATTGCTGTATATATATATATATAGTTGCTGTGTATATATATGTATATATGTGTATATTTTTTTTATGTTTATATAAATTGCAGTATATATAGTTGCTGTATATATAGTTGCTGTATTTATATGTATGTGTATATCTTTTTTTTCTTAGGAATTTGCTAAATATATATGTTAAATATATATTTATGTGTATATAAATATATTTTTTCTTAGGAAGTTGCTGTATATATGTGATGTGTGTATATGTGATGTATATATATGTGTATGTGGCTATATAGTTTTTTGTTTATATATGCTAAATATATATAGAAAGTTTTATATATATATGCAAAAGTTACAAATTTAGAAAAAGAAGGATAGGAAAGAAGAAAATAAGAAAGAGGAAAGAAAGAAGAAGAAGGAGAGGAAGAAAGAGGAGAAATAAATAAGAAGAAGAAAAAAAGAAAAAAAGAGGAGAAGAAGAAAGGAATAGAGGAGAAGAAGAGAATTTTCTCTTCTTCTCCTCTATTCCTTTCTTCTTCTCCTTTTTTTTTTCTTTTTTTTTCTTCGATCTTCTCCTCTAGCGGTTCTTTTTTTCTTCTTCTTCCTCTTTTTTTATCGGATATGTATACACCCTCTCCCCGATAACTTCGACATTAGGGGGGGCCGGGGTCGAGGGTCGTCGAGGGACCGAGGCCGAAGGTCGAGGGGTCGAGGGTCGTCGAGGGACCGATCGAGAGGCCGAAGGGCGAGGGGTCGAGAGGTTGCCTAGCAGTCGGGGGTCTAGGGTTGTGGATCGCCGAGCAGTCGGGGGTCAAAGTATTGAAGAATTCCATGACTTCATCATTAGCCAGAAGTAACCAGGGCATTTTGGTACAAAGTTATGCAAAGATATTTTGGAACGGAGTTCCTGATAGAATAATCCGTCTTTTGTTACGAATTATCCTATCGGGGACTCCGTTCCAAAATAACTTTGGAGAGCTTCGTACCATCATGCTACTGTTACTTTCGCCTAATGATGAAGTATTGGTTTTGTTGAATCCTTTGACACTCGACAAAATGTGACATGAGGGGGTCTAGGGTTGTGGATCGCCGAGCAGTCGGGGGTCGAGGGGTCGAGAGAGGTTGCCTAGCTAGTGTCAAAGTATTGAAGAATTGCATGACTTCATCATTTGCCAGAAGTAACCGGGGCATTTTGGTAGAAAGTTATGCAAAGATGTTTTGGAACGGAGTTCCTGATAGCTAGGATAATCCGTCTTTTGTTACGGATTATCTTATCTGGGACTTCGTTCCAAAACAACTTTGGAGAGCTTCGTACCATCATGCTACTGTTACTTTCGCCTAATGATGAAGTATTGGTTTTGTTGAATCCTTTGACACTAGCTAGACAAAATGTGACATGAGGGGGTCTAGGGTTTGTGGATCGCCGAGCAGTCGGGGGTCAAGGGGTCGAGAGAGGTTGCCTAGCTAGTGTCAAAGTATTGAAAAATTCCATGACTTCATCATTTGCCAGAAGTAACCGAGGCATGTTGGTACGAAGTTATGCAAAGATGTTCTGGAACGGAGTTCCTGATAGGATAATCCGTCTTTTGTTACGGATTATCTTATCTGGGACTTCGTTCCAAAACAACTTTGGAGAGCTTCGTACCATCATGCTACTGTTACTTTCGCCTAATGATGAAGTATTGGTTCTGTTGAATCCTTTGACACTAGCTAGACAAAATGTGACATGAGGGGGTCTAGGGTTTGTGGATCGCCGAGCAGTCGGGGGTCGAGGGGTCGAGAGAGGTTGCCTAGCTAGTGTCAAAGTATTGAAAAATTCCATGACTTCATCATTTGCCAGAAGTAACCGGGGCATTTTGGTACGAAGTTGTGCAAAGATGTTTTGGAACGGAGTTCCTGATAGGATAATCCGTCTTTTGTTACGGATTATCTTATCTGGGACTTCGTTCCAAAACAACTTTGGAGAGCTTCGTACCATCATGCTACTGTTACTTTCGCCTAATGATGAAGTATTGGTTTTGTTGAATCCTTTGACACTCGACAAAATGTGACATGAGGGGGTCTAGGGTTTGTGGATCGCCGAGCAGTCGGGGGTCGAGGGGTCGAGAGAGGTTGCCTAGCTAGTGTCAAAGTATTGAAAAATTCCATGACTTCATCATTTGCCAGAAGTAACCGGGGCATGTTGGTACGAAGTTATGCAAAGATGTTCTGGAACGGAGTTCCTGATAGAATAATCCGTCTTTTGTTACGGATTATCTTATCTGGGACTTCGTTCCAAAACAACTTTGGAGAGCTTCGTACCATCATGCTACTGTTACTTTCGCCTAATGATGAAGTATTGGTTTTGTTGAATCCTTTGACACTATAGCTAGACAAAATGTGACATGAGGGGGTCTAGGGTTTGTGGATCGCCGAGCAGTCGGGGGTCGAGGGGTCGAGAGAGGTTGCCTAGCTAGCTAGTGTCAAAGTATTGAAAAATTCCATGACTTCATCATTTGCCAGAAGTAACCGGGGCATGTTGGTACGAAGTTATGCAAAGATGTTCTGGAACGGAGTTCCTGATAGGATAATCCGTCTTTTGTTACGGATTATCTTATCTGGGACTTCGTTCCAAAACAACTTTGGAGAGCTTCGTACCATCATGCTACTGTTACTTTCGCCTAATGATGAAGTATTGGTTTTGTTGAATCCTTTGACACTATAGCTAGACAAAATGTGACATGAGGGGGTCTAGGGTTTGTGGATCGCCGAGCAGTCGGGGGTCGAGGGTCGAGAGAGGTTGCCTAGCTAGTGTCAAAGTATTGAAAAATTCCATGACTTCATCATTTGCCAGAAGTAACCGGGGCATGTTGGTACGAAGTTATGCAAAGATGTTTTGGAACGGAGTTCCTGATAGGTTAATCCGTCTTTTGTTACGGATTATCTTATCTGGGACTCCGTTCCAAAACAACTTTGGAGAGCTTCGTACCATCATTCTACTGTTACTTTTGCCTAATGATGAAGTATTGGTTTTGTTGAATCCTTTGACACTAGCTAGACAAAATGTGACATGAGGGGGTCTAGGGTTTGTGGATCGTCGAGCAGTCGAGGGTTGAAGCTAGTTCTACGTTTGCCATTATTATATCCATCTGTCATGTTTGAATAATAATTGGCATGTTGTAAATATTTGTAGAAACAATGGACGACAACACCCGAGACCTAGCACAAGAAGCGATGTTGATGGACATAATCGCACACGGACAAAATGCCGTCAGGTCGTATCTCAACGACACCGATGAGCAGGTCGAACAAGAGCTGCGGCTGGAAGATCTAGGCTATGATATTGATGAATTCGGTGACCCAATGCACATGGAAGAAGTAGACCGTGAGGACGGCTCCGGTGACCCAATGCCGGTGCAAGAAGGAGACCGTGATGCTGGCTCCGGTGACCGAACCGAGTCCGGCCAGGAGGTATATATGTTAGTTAAGCATGTGCTGACTAGTTAATTGATTCATTCATTAACTCTCGTCTTTGTTCCTTTTCTAGCCCTCCGGATCGAGCAAATCTTCGGTAAAGAGACGAGGAGCGAAGAAAAAGTTGAGGCCGGATGAAAAGTTTGAGATCTCAGAAATCTCGCGCTCCGGCGAGCCGATTGCACCTATCCGCACAAAGAACGCATTTGTTAATCAGTGCGGGGTTCTGGTTAGGGACAAGATCCCGATCAGCATCCATCAATGGTTAAAGCCGGCTGCAAAAGACGCTCAGGTGACTTATGTCACTGATATGCTGAAAGAAGATCTTTGGACTGAGCTGAAGACAAACTTCGTCCTACCGCGAGATGTTGATCCGGCGAAGCCAGTTATAGAGGACTTAATCAAGTCTGCTGCACTTCAGAAGATGGCAGACCAATTCAGGGCATGGAAGAAAAAACTGAATACGTTTGTCAAAGAGAAAACGACTCCAGAATTCGTGGGCATATATGAGAAGATCAAAGATGACTGGCCCGCATTTGTGGCCCATAAGAAGTCGGAAAAGAGTCAGAAGATGTCGGAGACAAACCGGATAAATGCTGCAAAGAAGATGCATCACCATCGCACGGGGTCGGGCGGCTACCTCGTAGCCCGGCCTAAGTGGGCCAGGGCTGAGAATGATCTGCTTCAGAAAGGGATCGAACCAGAGACAATGCACTGGCCAGAACGTTGCCGGACTTGGTTCTTCGGGGCTGGCGGATCCTTGGACCCTGTAACAGGGTGGTGCATTTGGACGGACAAGCAATTGGAAACAACACTCAGGAAGATGCGGCAGTATATCAAAGCAGCGCATGCAGGGACGTTCATCCCCGACAGAGAGAACGACGAGCTGACAATGGCCCTCGGGAATCCTGAGCACCCTGGACGGACACGAGGCACGCCAGGCTCCCTTCCGTGGCGTGCTGGGTTTCCGGACGCAGGAGGCTACAAATGCCACGACAGGAGGAAGAAAATGGAGATGACCGAAATCCAGGCGCTGCGGGCCAGAATACAAGCGATAGAGGAACGGGAAGCAGATCGGGAAAGAATTGCCGAAGCTTCCCCCGAAGCTACCCCGCCATCTCAGCGGAGAAGCAGCGTGGCTTCCACCGAGCTGCCTCAGCCAGAGCTTGCCTTGACGGCTACTGCCAGGAATCCTGTGGATGCTATCACGCAGGCACAAAATTGCCACCTTATGGCACAGTGGATGAATCTGAAGGTCAAGGCGGCTGCTGGCTCTGTTTATCCTTCTGGACCAGATGACACTTTTCACTGCCGGCCGATTCCAGAAGGATATGCTAGGGTGATGGTCGACGAAATAACGGAGGGATTTGAGGAGCTCCAGCTTGACCACCCTACCGGTGAAGGGGAGACTCGGCTGGGTTCTTCACTGAAGACTCCATGCCTATGGCGGAAGGACCTAATCAACATTCTGAACTGGACGCCTCCGCCTCCTCCTCCTCCTCCGACGAGTCAGGGCACTCCGCCTCCTCCACCGCCTCCTCCTCCGGCGAGTGACCATCAGGGCACTCCGGCTCCTTCGCCGGCGAGTGACCATCAGGGCACTCCGGCTCCTTCTCCGGCGCGTGGCGGCACACCGCCTCCTTCGCCGCCGGCGCGTGGCGGCACTCCGCCTCCTTCGCCGCCGGCGCGCCCGAGCAGACAGCCAGCTCCTCCTTCGCCTAATCAGCAAGGGCGGAAGAGACCTGCCGCCGCTCCGGCTGCTCCTGCTCCGGCGCCTAAGCAAGTAAAAAAGACAGCCGCTTCGTCTGGTCCGGCGACGTCTACCAGTACAACCAGAGGCGGGAGGCGATGCAGATTCGGTCCTTCTCTCACGCCTCTAGAGAAGTTACCGTACGAGAGGTCCGACGAGGAAAACACGAAGATCGCTGAAGGCGAAGTGAAGGACTTTTTTGAAGGGTTGAAAGCACAGAGACATCCACCTCCGGAGGAGAAGATAGATGCGGTGAAAGCAAAGCGCACTCTTGCTGCCCTGAAGCAACCAGCGAAAAGTAAGCAGAAGGGCAACTATGACCGCATTATTCAAAAGACATTTCAAGATGCCAAGCGGTCCGGAAGTACAAAAAGTGATCAGAGGTTAGCAGAAGGGCGAGCTGGGAAACAAATTGCCCAGCTCGGCGAACAAGCGAACCAATCGTGCCCCCCGCTCAAGGTGTCTAGCGACATGGTCGCTAATGATCCGAGGATGGTGCCCGGTTATACCAATCTTGCAGATTACGCGTCCGACGATGTACACTATGATTTCATGGACGTGCAGATAGAAAGATACGAGTACAAAAAGCCTCTCGTCAAAAATGAAAGATCTCTATCAACGAATATGCGAAGATTGCATGATTGGTACATGAAAATCTGCAGAGAGTCTGGGGGGAGGAATAACTTGTATTTGAGAGTTAAACCGGAGCATGACCTCGTTTGAATTGACCTGTTGCCTGTTCCATTTGAGGAGTTCTATCAATTTTTCAATCAATTGGCCCTCGATAAAACAACGATCACCTGCTACTGTCTGTAAGTAGTACTACTTCTGTCATTAAGTCTCTCTATATAGCTGATCTTCATTGCATGTATTTATAATTATCCTCACTATATTATGCAGATTGAAGATCGTCGAATTGAAGAAAAGACAAGTAGGTGATATTGGGTTTATTAACACATACCTCATAGATGCAACCGAGGTTAAATTGCGTCCCGGCGATACCGAGACCAACTTGCTACGATCGTTGGTGGTAAATGAAAACAAAGATATAATACTCTTTCCTTACAACTTCAAGTGAGTGTTAATGTCTTGTGCATATTTGGTTTCCCTTATATATATCAGTCAAGTTTATAGTGATGTAATGATCTCATGCATTCGTGCACAGCTTCCACTATATTCTCTTAGAGATTAAGCTTGAGAAGGGAATAGTAACTGTCTTCGACTCTAAACGTAAAGATCCCGAGGAGTATGCGGACATGACTCAAATGCTAGCCAGGTAAGTTAAATCGATCAATATTATCCACCATGCATATATATCAGCAACTTCATTTCTGATATCAACTAATTGTTTCCTTTGTCTGGCAGGGCTTGGAAAACATTCATCAAAAAAGCTCCGGGACTGCCGAAGAAGCTACAATTTAGATACCCGAAAGTAAGTACTATATAGTAGCATGTTCCGCGCACGCATCTCCTATATCTTGATTCAAGCGCTAGCTAGTTTCATCAATACCAATTTGGCATTCTTGCTTATCAGTTTGATTGAGCTCTATTTCTTGTAAAGTGGTTGTGGCAGGAACCCGGGAATGATTATTGTGGATACTACATTTGCGAGTCCATCCGCCACACGACCTGTGAGCGGGGCTACACTGATGAACAATTTAAAGTGCGTAAGCAATCAATAATATTCACAAATTTATAGCATCATTTCATGTATTGACCCCCTACTTCAAATTAGATGTTTCAGATGCGGGATGAACTCCTAACACCAGATCGTCTGCGAGCAATTCAAGAGGAATTGGCGGCATTCTTCCTTGAACACGTGATCGCTGAAGACGGAGAATACTATGTGGACCCTGCATCCATGTGTTAGGAGATTATTTTTGTAAGAGATAATTATTGTATATATGTGCCCGGTAGTGTCGGATAGATATACGAGAACTTGTTGTTCGACCAATCTCTCGGAGAAGGAGAGGTGGTCGATATTATTACTTCTCTCTGTATGCATATATATATATATATATATGTTGATTATATATACGAGATCTTCTGTTCCTTCGTTTGCTTAGTAGCTAGCAGCTAGCTAGCTAGCTAGCGTGACTCTAGTCCATATATATACGTATGTGTAGTATGTAGCGTCGACCAAAAGCACGGACATAAGAGAGAACACTTCTCTCTATTAATTAGCTAGCTAACACAATATATCAAACACCTAAATTAACCCCCAAAACCTAAACCCCCCCCTCCCCTTTCAAAAAAAAACAAAAACCACAGCCACAGAAATGCTGACACGTGGATGCCTTTTGGTCCCGGTTGGTACCACCAACCGGGACTAAAGCCCCTCCTGCCTGGACTCGGTGCACAGGCCACGTGGACACCCTTTTGCCCCGGTTCTGGATTGAACCGGGACTAAAGGGTCAGAGCATTAGTACCGACCCTCTTGTCCCGGTTACAGAACCGGGGCTAAAGGCCCAGATGAACCGGGTCTGATCCCCCTTTATCTACTAGTGTATCATCATTCACTTTGATTCCAACACTCCCTTTTTGCGTGAAAGAATCAACCTGGTTCCTCCAGGACTGATCGAACCCTTTCATACGCAAGGCCTGCTGAAGAAATGGCCATTTCACCTTATCGTATGCTTTCTTAAAATCCACTTTGAAAACCACCCCATCTAGCTTTTTCGTGTGGATTTTATGGAGCATTTCATGTAAGACCACAACCCCTTCTAGGATGTTTATGTCCGGCATGAAAGCGGATTGAGACGGCTGCACTACAGAATGTGCAATCTGCGTAAGCCTATTAGTCCCGACTTTGGTAAAGATTTTAAAGCTGACATTAAGAAGACAGATCGGCCTAAACAGTTCAATCCGCACGGCCTCTGTTTTCTTAGGACGCAAAGTAATCGTTCCGAAGTTCAAGTGAGACAGCTGCAACTGTCCCAAGAATAGATCATGGAACATCGGGAGCAAGTCCCCCTTAATGATGTGCCATCACTTTTTATAGAACTCCGCCGGAAAACCATCCGGCCCTGGAGCTTTATTATTCTTCATTTGTGAAATTGCTTCAAACACCTCTTTCTCCGAAAATGGGGCGGTCAGAATATTGTTCTCATCCGTTGTTGGTTAAGGAACATCCTCAACCCTCGACTCATCCAGGGACACAAAATTACCCTCATGAGGCCCAAACAGCTACTTATAGTAATTCGTGATGTATACTTTTGGGTTCTCCTGTCCTACAACCATCCCCTCATCTTGCTAAAGCTGAAAGATTCTCTTCTTGCGATGCTTGCCATTCGCAATCATATGGAAAAATTGTGTGTTATCATCCCCTTGGATGATTTTGCGAACTTTAGCTCGAAGTGCCCACTTCAATTCCTCCTCTCGAAGCAGTTCTTTCAGTCTCATTTCTGCCTCCACTTTAGTTTCCAGCTCCCTGGAATCTAGAATGGAGGACTCGGCTTTTAAGTCTAGGGATTGAATAAGTAAAAGGAGCCTTTCCTTTTCAATCCTATATGTCCCACTCAAGTGTCTGGCTCACCCATGTAAGAACTTTCTAAGGTGCCTAATCTTATTCTGCCATCTTTCAATATTCGATCTCCCACCTGAATCTTTAGCCCATTCTCTTGCTATCAGATCCAGGAACCCAGTTCTTTCAAACCACGCTAATTCAAAAGAAAAAGTATTCTTGTTTCCCACATGCTTTGCCTCTCCCAAGTCAACCAGCAATGGGGTATGGTCGGATATCGCATGCGATAACGCATGTACCATCACCAGGGGAAACTTCTGCTCCCATTCGACGCTAGCGAGAACACGATCCAGTTTATCAAACGTCGGGGTTGGTAACGTATTGGCCCAAGTGAATTTTCTACCGGAAAGCTCGATCTCTCTAAGATTCAAGCTTTCAATGATTGTATTGAACATAAACGACCATCTGCCGTCAAAGTTATCATTGTTCTTTGATACGTCTCCAACGTATCTATAATTATTTATTGTTCCATGCCATTATTTCTGAAGTCTTGGATGTTTAATGGGCTTTATCATTCACTTTTATATCATTTTTGGGACTAACCTACTAACCCAAAGGCCCAGTCCAGATTGTTATTTTTTGCCTATTTCAGGGTTTTGCAGAAAAAGAATATCAAACGGAGTCCAAACGGAATGAAACCTTCGCGAGAGATATTTTTGGAGAAAATCACGCACGGGAAACTTCAGGGCCAAGTCAGGGGATAGAGGGGCTGCCCTCGAGGGTGGGGGGCGTGCCCCCCTTCCCAGGGCGCCCCCTGCCTCAAGGCTCCCTCGTGCGGCCCCCGGTGCCCTCCTTCTTCCTATATATATCCACGTACCCCCAAAACTCCATACGTAAAGAGAGAACCCTAATTCCACCGCCGTAGCTTCTGTTCCCGTGGAGATCCCATCTTGGAGCCTGTTCCGGGAGGGGGATCCATCATGGAGGCCTTCATCAACATCATCATCGCCCTCACCATGAGTTGTGAGTAGTCTACCTCAGACCTTCAGGTCCATAGCTAGTATCTAGATGGCTTCTTCTCTCTCTCTGGATCTCAATACAAAGTTCTCCTCGGTCTTCGAGGAGATCTATTCGATGTAATCTATTTTTGCTGTGTGTTTGTCGAGATCCGATGAATTGTGAGTTTATGATCAAGGTTATCTATGAAAGATATTTGGTTCTTCTCTGAACTTTTTATGTGTGCTCATAATATCCTTGCAAGTCTCTTCGAATTATTGGTTTGGTTTGGCCTACTAGATCCATAGTTCTTGCAATGGGAGAAGTGCTTGGCTTTGGGTTCAATCTTGCGGTGTCCTTTCGCAGTTACAGTAGGGGCAGCAGGGCACGTATTGTATTGTTGCCATCGAGGATAAAAAGATGGGGTTTTCATCATATTGCTTGAGTTTACCCTCTACATCATGTCATCTTGCTTAAGGCGTTACTCTGTTCGTATGAACTCAATACACTAGATGCATGCTGCATAGCGGTCGATGTGTGGAGTAATAGTAGTAGATGCAGGCAGGAGTCAGTCTACTTGTCTCGGACATGATGCCTATATACAATGATCATGCCTAGATAATCTCATAATTATTCAATTTTCTATCAATTGCTCGACAGTAATTTGTTTACCCGCCATAGAATATCGCTATCATGAGAGAAGCCACTAGAGAAAACTATGGCCCTCGGGTCTATTCTCAACATATCAATCTACATCTACTTTACTTTTACCGTTTTTATTTGCTGTTTTATTAAACCAAAAATACCAAAAATATAATTATCATCTCTATCAGATCTCACTCTCGTAAGTGACCGTAAAGGGATTGACAACCCCTTATCGCGTTGGCTACGAAGTTCTTATTTGTTTGTGCATGTGCGAGGGACTGGCGCGTGGTCTCCTACTGGATTGATACCTTGGTTCTCAAAAACTGAGGGAAATACTTACGCTACTGTGCTGCATCTCCCTTTCCTCTTCAAGGGAATACAACGCAAGCTCAAGAGGTAGCAAGAAGAATTTCTGGCGCCGTTGCCGGGGAGGCTTACGCAAAAGTCATATACCAAGTACCTATCACAAACCCTTATCCTTCGCATTACATTTTTGCCTCTCATTTTCCTCTCCCCCACTTCACCCTTGCTGTTTTATTCTCCCTTCTTTCGCCGTGTGTTTATCGTTCGCTTGCTTCTTGTTTGCTTTTGTGTGTTGGATTGCTTGCTTGTCACTATGGCTCAGAACAATACCAAATTGTGTGACTTCTTCAATACCAACAACAATGACTTTATTAGCACTCCGATTGCTCCTATTACCGATGTTGAATCTTGTGAGATCAATGCTGCTTTGTTGAATCTTGTCATGAAAGATCAATTTTCCGGCCTTCCTAGTGAAGATGCCGCTACCCATCTAAACAACTTTGTTGATTTGTGTGATATGCAAAAGAAAAGGGATACAGATAACGATATTGTTAAATTGAAGTTATTTCCGTTTTCACTTAGAGATCGTGCTAAAACTTGTTTCTCCTCTTTGCCTAGAACTAGTATTGATTCGTGGAATAAGTGCAAAGATGCTTTTATCTCTAAGTATTTCCCTCCTGCTAAGATCATCTCTCTGAGAAACGATATTATGAATTTTAAGCAACTAGATCATGAGCATGTTGCACAAGCCTGGGAGAGAATGAAATTGATGATACGTAATTGCCCTACACTTGGTTTGAATCTATGGATGATTATTCAGAACTTTTATGCTGGCTTGAATTTTGCTTCTAGAAATCTTTTAGATTCGGCCATTGGAGGCACCTTCATGGAAACTACCTTAGGAGAAGCTACCGAACTCCTAGATAATATTATGGTTAATTATTCTCAATGGCACACCGAAAGATCTACTAGTAAAAAAGTGCATGCTATCGAAGAAATTAGTGTTTTGAGTGGAAAGATGGATGAACTTATGAAATTTTTTGCTGCTAAGAGTGCTTCTTCTGATCCTAATGATATGCCTTTGTCCACTTTGATTGAGAATAACAATGAATCTTTGGATGTGAATTTTGTTGGTAGGAATAATTTTGGTAACAATGCTTATAGAGGTAATTTTAATCCTAGGCCTTTTCCTAGTAATTCCTCCAATAATTATGGTAATTCCTACAACAACTCTTATGGAAAGATGCCTTCTGAATTTGAAACTAGTGTTAAAGAGTTTATGATCTCGCAAAAGAATTTCAATGCTTTGCTTGAAGAGAAATTGCTTAAGGTTGATGAATTGGCTAGAAGTGTGGATAGAATTACTCTTGATGTTGATTCTTTGAAACTTAGATCTATCCCACCTAAGCATGATATCAATGAGTCTCTCAAAGCCATGAGAATTTCCATTGATGAATGCAAAGAAAGAACTGCTAGAATGTGTGCTAAAAGATAAGATTATATTAAATCATGTTCTTCTAGTTATCATGAAAATAAAGATGAAGATCTGAAAGTTATTGATGTGTCTCCTATTAAATCCTTGTTTTCTAGTATTAATCTTGATGAAAATAGGATTGGAGATGATTATGCTTTAAGGTGTCCCAATGATTTGGAGTTTTTAGATCTTGATGCTAAAATTGCTAAAAGTGGGAGTGAAGAGATTAAAACTTTGCATAGTGATGAACCCACTATTTTGGATTTCAAGGGATTCAATTATGATAATTGATCTTTGATTGATTGTATTTCCTTGTTGCAATCCGTGCTAAATTCTTCGCACGCTTATAGTCAAAATAAAGCTTTCACTAAACATATAGTTGATGCTTTGATGCAATCCTATGAAGAAAAACTTGAGTTGGAAGTTTCTATACCTAGAAAGCTTTATGATGAGTGGGAACCTACTATAAAAATAAAAATAAAAGATCATGAATGCTATGCTTTGTGTGATTTGGGTGCTAGTGTCTCCACTATCCCAAAAAAATTGTGTGATTTGCTAGGGTTCCATGAGCTTGATGATTGTTCCTTTAATTTGCATCTTGCGGATTCCACTATTAAGAAACCTATGGGAAGAATTAATGATGTTCTTATTGTTGCTAATAGTAATTATGTGCCCGTAGATTTCATTGTTCTTGATATAGATTGCAATCCTTCATGTCCTATTATTCTTGGTAGACCTTTCCTTAGAACGATTGGTGCAATTATTGATATGAAGGAAGGAAATATTAGATTCCAATTTCCGTTAAGGAAAGGCATGGAACACTTTCCTAGAAAGAAAATTAAATTACCATATGAATCTATCATGAGAGCCACTTATGGATTGCCTTCCAAAGATGGCAATACCTAGATCTATCTTGCATCGTGCCTAGGTAGGGGCGTAAAACGATAGCGCTTGTTGGGAGGCAACCCAATTTTATGTTTTTTGCTTTTGTTGCTGTTAGGGAATAAATATTGCACCTAGCCTCTGATTAGATGTGTTTTCATGTTTTGTTTAGTGTTTGTGCCAAGTAGAACCTTTGGTAGGACTTGTGTGAAGTTTATACGATCTTGCTGTGAAAAACAGAATCGTTAGCGCTGGCTAAAGTAGTCTTCAGATTTTACTGGAGCGTGATTTTTAGTTGATTCTTTTTGCTGATGATTGGTAGATAATGTGCGCAAATTTAACAATTTAGTTTGAATTTTTTGGAGTTCCAGAAGTAGGCGAACCCAGCAGATTACTACAGACTGTTCTGTCTTTGACAGATTCTGTTTTTCGTGTTTTGTTTGCTTATTCTGATGCATCTACGAGTAATATTGGAGGATATGAACCATAGAGAACTTGGAGTACAGTAGGTTTAACACCAATAAAAACAATGAATGAATTCCTTGCTGTACCTTTGAGTAGTGGTTTGCTTTCTCTTACTAACGGAGCTCACGAGAATTTTTGTCTAAGTTTTGTGTTGTGAAGTTTTCAAGTTTTGAGTATTGCTTTGATGGATTATGGAACAAGGAGTAGCAAAGGCCTAAGCTTGGGGATGACCATGGCACCCCAATTAAATTCAAGATAATCAAAATCCTAAGCTTGGGGATGCCCCGGGAAGGCATCCCCTCTTTCGTCTTCATCCATCGGTAACTATACTTGGAGCTATATTTTTATTCACAACATGATATGTGTTTTGCTTGGAGCGTCTTGTAAAATTTGAGTCTTTGCTTGTTAGTTTTCCACAATCATCCTTGCTGGACACACCTATTTGAGAGAGTTAAATATGTCCTAGAAATTATTAGAACACTCTATGTGCTTCATTTATACCTTTTGAGTTGAATAGTTTTTGCTGTAGTGCTTCACTTTTATCTTTTAGACCATGGTGGTGGTAATATTTTGTAGAAATTGTTGAACTATCATGCTTCACTTATATCTATTTGAGAGTCTATTAGAACAGCATGGTAGTGTGTTTAGGCTAAAGAAACTAGTCTTCACATGATAAACATCCAATGTCAATGTAGTAAATATTTTCACACCAAGTGCATTGAATAGAAAGAGATGTTGGATGCTTGATAATTGTTTTGAGATATGAGGATAGTGATATTAGAGTCATGCTAGTGGATTGATTATGAAATTGAGAAATACTTGTGTTAAGGTTAGTGATTCCCGTATCATGCACGTATGGTGAACCGCTATGTGACGAAGTTAGAGCATGAGGTATTTGTAGAGTGCCAACCTTTGTGTGGAGGTCGGGGGCGCGCGATGGTTAACTCCTACCAACCTCCCCCCTAGGAGCATGTGTTGATTTCTTTGTTTTGATGACTCGTAGATTTTTGCAATAAGTATATGAGTTCTTACGACTAATGTTGAGTCCATGGATTATACGCACTCTCACCCTTCCACCATTGCTAGCCTCTCTTGTACCGCGCAACTTTCGCCGGTGCCATAAACCCACTATATATCATTCCTCAAAACAGCCACCATATTGTTCCTCAAAACAGCCACCATACCTACCTATCATGGCATTTCCATAGCCATTCCGAGATATATTGCCATGCAACTTTCCACCGTTCCGTTTATATGACACGCATCATATTGTCATATTGCCATGCATGATCATGTAGTTGACGTCGTATTTGTGGCAAAGCCACCATGAATAACTTTTATACATGTCACTCTTGTTTCATTGCACATACCGGTACACCGCCGGAGGCATTCATATAGAGTCATACTTTGTTGTTGTAGTATCGAGTTGTAATGAAAGTGTTGTAATGAAAGTGTGATGATCATCATTATTAGAGCATTGTCCCATGGGAGGAAATGCTAAATCTATAAAGCCCCTCCGCAAAAAAAAAGAAAAAGGAAAAAAAGGCCAAAGGAAAAAGAAAGGCCCAGAAAAAGGGAAAAAGAGAAAAAAAAGGGGGGGGCACTTGCTACTATCTTTTTCCACACTTGTGCTTCAAAGTAGCACCATGTTCTTCATTGTAGAGAGTCTCATGTTTAGTCACTTTCTTATGCTAGTGGGAATTTTTCATTATAAAACTTGGCTTGTATATTCCAACAATGGGCTTCCTCAAATGCACTAGGTCTTCGTGAGCAAGCAAGTTGGATGCACGCCCACTAGTTTATTTTGTTGAGCTTTCATTCATATTTAGCTCTACTGCATCCGTTGCATGGCAATCCCTACCCACTCACATTGATATCTATTGATGGGCATCTCCATAGCCCGTTGATACGCTTAGTCGATGTGAGACTATCTCCCTCCTTTTTGTCTTCTCCACAACCACCTCTATTCCACCCATAGTGCTATATCCATGGCTCACGCTCATGTATTGCGTGAAAGTTGAAAGGTTTGAAAAGATAGAGTATGAAAACAAATGCTTGGCTGAAATCAGGGTTGTGCATGATATGAATATTTTTGTGTGATAACAAGGGAGCATGGCCAACACTATATGATTTTGTAGGGATAACTTTTTTTAGCCATAGTATTTTGAGAAGACATGATTGCTTTGTTAGTATTGCTTGAAGTATTGTTATCTCTTATGTCAATATAGAATTTTTATCTTGAATCTTTCAGATCTGAACATTCATACCACAATTAAGAGAATTACATTGAAAAACTATATTGGTTAGCATTCCACATCAAAAATTCTTTCTTTATCATTTACCTACTCGAGGACGATCGGAAATTAAGCTTGGGGATGCTTGATACGTCTCGAACGTATCTATAATTTTTGATTGTTCCATGCTATTATTTATGAAGTCTTGGATGTTTAATGGGATTTATCATTCACTTTTATATCATTTTTTGGACTAACCTACTAACGAAAGGCCCAGTCCAGATTGTTGTTTTTTGCCTATTTCAGGGTTTTGCAGAAAAGGAATATCAAACGGAGTCCAAGGGGAATGGAACCTTCGCGAGAGATATTTTTGGAGAAAAACACGCACGGGAAACTTCAGGGCCAAGTTAGGGGACAGAGGGGCTGCCCTCGAGGGTGGGGGCGCGCCCCCCTTCCCAGGGGGCGCCCCTTGCCTCGAGGCTCCCTCGTGTGGCCCCCGATGCCCTCCTTCTTCCTATATATATCCACGTACCCCAGAAACTCCATACGCAGAGAGAAAACCCTAATTCCACCGCCATAGCTTCTGTTCCCATGGAGATCCCATCTTGGAGCCTGTTCCGGGAGGGGGATCCATCACGGAGGCCTTCATCATCATCATCATCGCCCTCACCATGAGTTGTGATTAGTTTACCTCAGACCTTCGGGTCCATAGCTAGTATCTAGATGGCTTCTTCTCTCTCTCTCTGGATCTCAATACAAAGTTCTCCTCGGTCTTCGAGGAGATCTATTCGATGTAATCTCTTTTTGCGATGTGTTTGTCGAGATCCGATGAATTGTGAGTTTATGATCAAGGTTATCTATGAAAGATATTTGGTTCTTCTCTGAACTTTTTATGTGTGCTCATAATATCCTTGCAAGTCTCTTCGAATTATTGGTTTGGTTTGGCCTACTAGATCTATAGTTCTTGCAATGGGAGAAGTGCTTGGCTTTGGGTTCAATCTTGCGGTGTCCTTTCGCAGTGACAGTAGGGGCAGCAAGGCGCATATTGTATTGTTGCCATCGAGGATAAAAAGGTGGGGTTTTCATCATATTGCTTGAGTTTATCCCTCTACATCATGTCATCTTGTTTAAGGTGTTACTCTGTTCGTATGAACTCAACACACTAGATGCATGCTGGATAGGGGTCGATGTGTGGAGTAATAGCAGTAGATGCAGGCAGGAGTCGGTCTACTTGTCTCGGACGTGATGCCTATATACAATGATCATGCCTAGATAGTCTCATAATTATTCGCTTTTCTATCAATTGCTCGACAGTAATTTGTTTACCCGCCGTAGAATATCGCTATCATGAGAGAAGCTACTAGAGAAAACTATGGCCCCCGGGTCTATTCTCAACATATCAATCTACATCTACTTTACTTTTACCGCTTTTATTTGATGTTTTATTAAACCAAAAATACCAAAAATATAATTATCATCTCTATCATATCTCACTCTCGTAAGTGACCGTAAAGGGATTGACAACCCCTTATCGCGTTGGCTGCGAAGTTCTTATTTGTTTGTGCAGGTGCGAGGGACTGGCGCGTGGTCTCCTACTAGATTGATACCTTGGTTCTCAAAAACTGAGGGAAATACTTACGCTATTGTGCTGCATCTGTCGTTCCTCTTTGGGGGAATACAATGCAAGCTCAAGAGGTAGCATTCTTTTCCTCCCGTCTGCGGATAATATTAAAATCACCCCCAACCAAGATTGGGAGCTGCTCGCTACCGCAAATACAGACTAGATCCGCCAAATAGTCTGGATTGAGTTCAGGCTGCGCGGCGCCATACACCGCCACCAATGCCCAATTAAACCCATCGGTCTTCGATCTGACCTGAAACTTGACCACAAAATCTCCCATGACCACATTTCGAACTTCCAGTGAATTGCATTTGACCCCAAGTAAGATCCCCCCGGATCTTCCTCTTGGAAGTAGGCAATGCCAATCGAAATCAACACATGCCGAAAGGGTACTAAGAAACTGGGGGGTAAAATTATCTCTTCCAGATTCAGAGAGGGCGATAAAGTCCAATTTGTGTTCAATAGAAGCATCTGCTAGAAACCTTCTTTTAGCCAAGTCCTTAAGACCTCTGCTATTCCAAAAGATTGCTTTCATAGTTCATCATGAAATTTTTTGGTGGTCCGTATCCTAGCACTTCTACGCACAGCCGAAGCCGGATAAATTTTTCGCTTCCACTTGTGTTTAGGCTTGTTTTGGTCCTCTACCCGGTCCTCACAACCAAGCTCAGTGGACCTAGCCTCCTGAGTATCTGGAAGAATGGAAGCTCTTGGGGAAATAGAACACTCATCCTCCTCAATCGTAGGAAGTGAGGGTGCAAGATCTGCACAAAAGCTATCAAGCACATTAACCCCCAATGCATCTATATCCGAATCATGCATAGGCTTCACAGCCGCTAAGTTTCGAATCATTTCTAAGGCGCGCTCCACTTCAAGATCCAGTAAATCATTAACGGATTTAGAAATTTCACTGTCATTACAACCTAGTGAAACTCCCAACTTATTTGCATTTTGTATAATTTCATCATTAGAAAAATGCAAAATAGAATTGGAAGTGTTGACTGACATACCATTAGTGACCACAATGTCACGAAGCTTGGCCGCCCGCATGGCACACCTTAGCTGCATATCATCAACATCTGGCTGATCCTGAAGGCGACAGCTCATCCGTCGCCCTTCGGATGCAGGATCCTACCTATGACTAACAAGTGTTATTCATTGCAAGCAGCAGAGCTACACTATCTATGCGGAAGTCTACAGTCCCAGCCTAAAGCATCATCTGATCTCCTACAAGTCTTGCATATCTCACCTTTAGCAACAGTGAAATCCATTTCTAAACCTCGTGAAGGTTTATAGTTTAGAACGATTAGTTATGTGGCACTCTGCCAGGACTATTATCTATTTACATGGTTGGTAAACAAAGTATGGACAGTGGTGCATACATTTCAGAAACAGTAGGGGCAATGGTGCAGAGTAAAAAAAAGGGCAAACACATAGTGAGGCGTCAAGAGGGCCGGGGCAACCATGCTTAATAGAATCCTGCATCACTTGTATGACAGGAGATCCACTGCAACATATGACACTGAATCCTCTGCAAACTTTTGTTGTATTCCCTACAATTTTATCACATAAGTTGTTTAGATTTGTAAGTGTTAAGAAAGGATCTGCCACCACACTCTTTTGACCAGTTTAGAGGCGCACAAGGGTCAACAGTCATTGTGAAGTGCTACATCATTTAGCTTCAACATGATTGCACGTGTTAATGTAACTACACACAACAGTCAAGACAGAAAGCACCTTATACTAAGGAAATACAGTCAATGAAACCACTGAAATAGTTGCATGGAGCCAAGTGTTTGTCACATACATACATTATCTGTAAGCATGAGCCGCTGGTAGTCCTGCAGATGAACATAATGACGGTACACATGATCGAAGCGCCACTGAAGAGTGAAGACCAATCTCGTAATGCTTACAATACCAATTGTCTCTGAGATTAGAGGGCGGGAACCGCAATAACAGTAACAGGCTCGCATCTTCCATTCCCCGGTATTTCTCCTGTACCAATCAAACATTCCAAAAGCAGAGTTAACACAAAACAGAGTCTAGCAGACGCGCAAACCAACCTATGGTTGGATGGTTAGAGGGGCAGTGGTATCCCCAGCCCACCAGGGTTCAAGTCTTGGTGCTTGCATTATTCTTGAATTTATTTCAGGATTTCCGGCGATGCGCTTTTAGTGGGAGGAGACGTTCGTAAATCTCAAGATGATTTGCCGACTCAGTCTCTCGGAGGTGCACATACGGGTAGGGTGTGCGTGTCTCCGTTCATAGGGGTGAGTGTATGAGCGTATGTATGAGCTCTTGCGTCTGTACTGTGTTCAAAAAAGAGTCTACTGATACGTCTCCAACGTATCTATAATTTTTTATTGTTCCATGCTATTATTTATGAAGTCTTGGATGTTTAATGGGCTTTATCATTCACTTTTATATCATTTTTGGGACTAACCTACTAACCCAAAGGCCCATTCTAGATTGTTGTTTTTTTGCCTATTTCAAGGTTTTGCAGAAAAGGAATATCAAACGAGTCCAAACGGAATGAAACCTTCGCGAGAGATATTTTTGGAGGAAATCATGCTCGGGAAACGTCAGGACCAAGTCAGGGGACGAAGGGCCAGCCCTCGAGGGTGGGGGGCACGCCCCCCTTCCCAGGGCGCGCCCCCTGCCTCGAGGCTGGCCCACACGGCCCCCGGTGCCCTCCTTCTTCCTATATATACCTACGTACCCCAGAAACTCCATACGCAGAGAGAAAACCCTAATTCCACCGCCGTAGCTACTGTTCCCGTGGAGATCCCATCTTGGAGCCTGTTCTGGGAGGGGCATCCATCACGGAGGCCTTCATCATCATCATCATCGCCCTCACGATGAGTTGTGAGTAGTTTACCGCAAACCTTCGGGTCCATAGCTAGTATCTAGATGGCTTCTTCTCTCTCTCTGGATCTCAATACAAAGTTCTCCTAGGTCTTCGAGGAGATCTATTCAATGTAATCTCTTTTTGCGGTGTGTTTGTCGAGATCCGATGAATTGTGAGTCTATGATCAAGGTTATCTATGAAAGATATTTGGTTCTTCTCTGAACTTTTTATGTGTTCTCATAATATCCTTGCAAGTCTCTTTGAGTTATTGGTTTGGTTTGGCCTACTAGATCTATAGTTCTTGCAATGGGAGAAGTGCATGGCTTTGGGTTCAATCTTGCGGTGTCCTTTCCCAGTGATAGTAGGGGCATCAAGGCACGTATTGTATTGTTGCCACGAGGATAAAAAGATGGGTTTTTTGTCATATTGCTTGAGTTTATCCCTCTACATCATGTCATCTTGTTTAAAGCGTTACTCTGTTCGTATGAACTCAATACACTAGATGCATGCTGGATAGCGGTCGATGTGTGGAGTAATAGTAGTAGATGCAGGCAGGAGTCGGTCTACTTGTCTCGGACGTGATGCCTATATACAATGATCATGCCTAGATAGTCTCATAATTATTCACTTTTCTATCAATTGCTCGACAGTAATTTGTTTACCCGCCGTAGAATATCGCTATCATGAGAGAAGCCACTAGAGAAAACTATGGCCCCCGGGTCTATTCTCAACATATCAATCTGCATCTACTTTACTTTTCTTGCTTTTATTTGCTGTTTTATTAAACTAAAAATACCAAAAATATAATTATCATCTCTATCAGATCTCACTCTCGTAAGTGACCGTAAAGGGATTGACAACCCCTTAGCGCGTTGGCTGCGAAGTTCTTATTTGTTTGTGCAGGTGCGAGGGACTCGTGCGTGGTCTCCTACTGGATTGATACCTTGGTTCTCAAAAACTGAGGGAAATACTTACGCTACTGTGCTGCATCTCCCTTTCCTCTTCGAGGGAATACAACGCAAGCTGAAGAGGTAGCAAGAAGAATTTCTGGCGCCGTTGCCGGGGTGGCTTACGCAAAAGTCATATACCAAGTACCTATCACAAACCCTTATCCTTCGCATTACATTTTTGCCTCTCGTTTTCCTCTCCCCCACTTCACCCTTGCCGTTTTATTTGCCCTTCTTCTGTCGTGTGTTTACCGTTCGCGTGCCTCTTGATTGTTTGTGTTGCTATGTGCCCTCAATTAGCTTGCATCTTCGCTTGCTAAAGTATGAATCCTCATCCACTTGCTAATCTCTTTAAGATATCCAATTATGTTGAACCTATTGCTAGTGAGCTGCGTGTACTAGATTATCTTTATGGGGTTTTTCTTGAAATTTATGAATCTGGAAATAGTGAGGAATTGTTAAAAGAAAAAGTGATTCATGATAGCTTGTTAACCAAAAAGCATGATTGCAATGATGTTATTATAAATTCTATTGATGTCAATTGTGTTAATGATATGCAAAACCCTAAGCTTGGGGATGCTAGTATTGCTATGTCCACTATTTGTTGCAATGATCATGATTGGGGTGATGCTTCTTACAATCTTGAAAATTTATTTCAACCCCATGATGAATATGAGATTGATAATAAGGTTTGCTATAATATTGAAAGTGGGTTTAAAAGAATGTCAACTTTTGATCCCACTACTTTAGATATTGATCAATCTTATGAGTTTTTTGATAAAAGTGGGCTTGGAGAAGCAATGACTTTGTTCTATATTAGTCCCACTATTTTGAATGAGTGTCAACTTTGCATGCATGTGGATCATGAAGAGAATATTTTATGTGATAGCTATATTGTTGAATTTGATTATGATCCTACATGCAATTATTACGAGAGAGGAAATTATGGTCGTAGAAATTTTCATGTTACTAAGTTACCTCTCGTTATGTTGAGATTGCTATTGTTTCTTTCTTCTTCCTTGCATATGCTAGAAATTGATTGCCTTGATAATTTGTTCGCGTATAAAATGCCTATGAATAGGAAGTATGTTAGACTTAGATGTGTTTGTCACATGCTATATGAAGCTCTCTTTGTGCTTCAAGTCTTATCTTTCATGTGAGCATCATTAAAATTATCAATGCCTAGCTAGGTGCGTAAAACGATAGCGCTTGTCGGGAGGCAACCCAATTTTATGTTTTTTTTCTTTTGTTGCTGTTACGAAATAAATATTTCACCTAGCCTCTGATTAGATGTGTTTTCATGTTTTGTTTAGTGTTTGTGCCAAGTAGAACCTTTGGTAGGACTTGTGTGAAGTTTATACGATCTTGCTGTGAAAAACAGAATCATTAGCGCTCGCTAAAGTAGTCTTCTGATTTTACTGGAGCGTGATTTTTAGTTGATTCTTTTTTATTCTTATTGGTAGATAAATTGCGCAAATTTATCAATTTAGTTTGAAATTTTTGGAGTTCCACAAGTAGGCGAACCCAGCAGATTACTACAGACTATTCTGTCTTTGACATATTCTATTTTTCGTGTTTTGTTTGCTTATTCCGATGCATCTATGAGTAATATTGGAGGATATGAACCATAGAGAACTTCGATTACAGTAGGTTTAACACCAATAAAAACAATGAAGTAATTCCTTGCTGTACCTTTGAGTAGTGGTTTGTTTTCTCTTACTAACGGAGCTCACGAGAATTTTTTTCTAAGTTTTGTGTTGTGAAGTTTTCAAGTTTTGAGTATTGCTTTGATGGATTATGGAACAAGGAGTAGCAAAGGTCTAAGCTTGGGGATGCCCATGGCACCCCAAGTAAATTCAAGATAATCAAAAGCCTAAGCTTGGGGATGCCCCGGGAAGGCATCCCCTCTTTCGTCTTCATCCATCGGTAACTATACTTGGAGCTATATTTTTATTCGCAACATGTTATGTGTTTTGCTTCGAGCGTCTTGTATAATTTGAGTCTTTGCTTGTTATTTTTCCACAATCATCCTAGCTGGACACACCTATTTGAGAGAGTTAAATATGGCCAAGAAATTGTTAGAACACTCTATGTGCTTCATTGATATCTTTTGAGTTGAATAGTTTTTGCCCTAGTGCTTCACTTATATCTTTTAGAGCATGGTGGTGGTAATATTTTGTAGAAATTGTTGAACTCTCATGCTTCACTTATATCTATTTGAGAGTCTATTAGAACAGCATGGTAATGTGTTTAGGCTAAAGAAACTAGTCTTCACATGATAAATATCCAATGTCATTGTAGTAAATATTTTCACACCAAGAGCATTGAATAGAAAGAGATGTTGGATGCTTGATAATTGTTTTGAGATATGAGGATAGTGATATTAGAGTCATGCTAGTGGAGTTATTATGAAATTGAGAAATACTTGTGTTAAGGTTAGTGATTCCCCTATCATGCACGTATGGTGAACCGCTATGTGACGAAGTTAGAGCATGAGGTATTTGTAGAGTGCCAACCTTTGTGTGGAGGTCGGGGGCGCGTGATGGTTAACAACTACCAACCTCCCCCCTAGGAGCATGCGTTGATTTCTTTGTTTTGATGACTCGTAGATTTTTGCAATAAGTATATGAGTTCTTATGACTAATGTTGAGTCCATGGATTATACGCACTCTCACCCTTCCACCATTGCTAGCCTCTCTTGTACCGCGCAACTTTCGCCGGTGCCATAAACCCACTATATATCCTTCCTCAAAACAGCCACCATATTGTTCCTCAAAACAGCCACCATACCTACCTATTATGGCATTTCCATAGCCATTCCGAGATATATTGCCATGCAACTTTCCACCGTTCCGTTTATATGACACGCATCATATTGTCATATTGCCATGCATGATCATGTAGTTGACGTCGTATTTGTGGCAAAGCCACCATGAATAACTTTTATACATGTCACTCTTGTTTCATTGCACATACCGGTACACCGCAGGTGGCATTCACATAGAGTCATAGTTTGTTTTTGTAGTATCGAGTTGTAATTTCATGTTGTAATGAAAGTGTGATGATCATCATTATTAGAGCATTGTCCCATGGGAGGAAAGGCTGAAATTAATAAAGCCCCTCCACAAAAAAAAAGAAAAAAAGGGGGAGAAAGGCCAAAAAGAAAAAAAAGAAAGGCCCCAAAAAAGAGAAAAAAAGAAAAAGAAAGAAAGGGACAATTGCTACTATATTTTTCCACACTTGTGCTTCAAAGTAGCACCATGTTCTTCATTGTAGAGAGTCTAATGCTTAGTCACTTTCATATACTAGTGGGAATTTTCGTTATAGAACTTGGCTTGTATATTCCAACGATGGGCTTCCTCAAATGCCCTAGGTATTCGTGAGCAAGCAAGTTGTATGCACACCCACTAGTTCTTTTGTTGAGCTTTCATTCATATTTAGCTCTAGTGCATCTGTTGCATGGAAATCCCTACTCACTCACATTGATATCTATTGATGGGCATCTCCATAGCCCGTTGATACGCCTAGTCGATGTGAGATTATCTCCCTCTTTTTGTCTTCTCCACAACCACCTCTATTCCACCCATAGTGCTATATCCATGGCTCATGCTCATGTATTGCGTGAAAGTTGAAAGGTTTGAAAAGATAGAGTATGAAAACAAGTGCTTGGATGAAATCGGGGTTGTGCATGATATGAATATTTTGTGTGATAACAAGGGAGCATAGCCAACACTATATGATTTTGTAGGGATAACTTTCTTTAGCCATAGTATTTGAGAGGACATGATTGCTTTGTTAGTATTGCTTGAAGTATTGTTATTTCTTATGTCAATATAGACTTTTATCTTGAATCCTTCATATCTGAACATTCATGCCACAATTAAGAGAATTACATTGAATAACTATATTGATTAGCATTCCACATCAAAAATTCTTTCTTTATCATTTACCTACTCGAGGATGAGCAGGAATTAAGCTTGGGGATGCTTGATACGTCTCCAACGTATCTATAATTTTTGATTGTTCCATGCTATTATTTATGAAATCTTTGATGTTTAATGGGCTTTATCATTCACTTTTATATCATTTTTGGGACTAAGCTACTAACCCAAAGGCCCAGTCCAGATTGTTGTTTTTTGGCTATTTCAGGGTTTTGCAGAAAAGGAATATCAAACGGAGTCCAAACGGAATGAAACCTTCGCGAGAGATATTTTTGGAGGAAATCACGCTCGGGAAACGTCGGGACCAAGTCAGGGGACGAAGGGCCAGCCCTCGAGGGTGGGGGGCGCGCCCCCCTTCCCAGGGCACGCCCCCCTTCCTCGAGGCTGGCCCACACGGCCCCCGGTGCCCTCCTTCTTCCTATATATACCTACGTACCCCAGAAACTCCATACGCAGAGAGAAAACTCTAATTCCACCGCCGTAGCTGCTATTCCCGTGGAGATCCCATCTTGGAGCCTGTTCCGGGAGGGGGATCCATCACGGAGGCCTTCATCATCATCAGCATCATCGCCCTCACCATGAGTTGTGAGTAGTTTACCACAGACCTTCGGGTCCATATCTAGTATCTAGATGGCTTCTTCTCTCTCTCTGGATCTCAATACAAAGTTCTCCTTGGTCTTCGAGGAGATCTATTTGATGTAATATCTTTTTGCGGTGTGTTTGTCGAGATCCAATGAATTGTGAGTTTATGATCAAGGTTATCTATGAAAGATATTTGGTTCTTCTCTGAACTTTTTATGTGTGCTCATAATATCCTTGCAAGTCTCTTCGAATTATTGGTTTGGTTTGGCCTACTAGATCCATAGTTCTTGCAATGGGAGAAGTGCTTGGCTTTGGGTTCAATCTTGCGGTGTCCTTTCCCAGTGACAGTAGGGGCAGTAAGGCACGTATTGTATTGTTGCCATCAAGGATAAAAAGATGGGGTTTTCATCATATTGCTTGAGTTTATCCCTCTACATCATGTCATTTTCCTTAAAGCGTTACTCTGTTCGTATGAACTCAATACACTAGATGCATGCTGGATAGCGGTCGATGTGTGGAGTAATAGTAGTAGATGTAGGCAGGAGTCGGTCTACTTGTCTCGGACGTGATGCCTATATACAATGATCATGCCTAGATAGTCTCATAATTATTCGCTTTTCTATCAATTGCTCGACAGTATTTTGTTTACCTGACGTAGAATATCGCTATCATGAGAGAAGCCACTAGAGAAAACTATGCCCCCCGGGTCTATTCTCAACATATCAATCTGCATCTACTTTACTTTACTTGCTTTTATTTGCTGTTTTATTAAACTAAAAATACCAAAAATATAATTATCATCTCTATCAGATCTCACTCTCGTAAGTGACCGTAAAGGGATTGACAACCCCTTATCCCGTTGGCTGCGAAGTTCTTATTTGTTTGTGCAGGTGCGAGGGACTCGCGCGTGGTCTCCTACTGGATTGATACCTTGGTTCTCAAAAACTGAGGGAAATACTTACGCTATTGTGCTGCATCTCCCTTTCCTCTTCGAGGGAATGCAACACAAGCTCAAGAGGTAGCATCTAGCAGACGCACAAAGTTTCTAAGTTTAGGACTGTGCCCGAGAAACCTGCTTTTCCCGCACATCTCGCGCGCCCACCCCATAGAAAACTGCCACTTCTTCAAGTTTACCACATGTTAAAAACAATATTGCTTATGTGTGGTTCGAACCAACACCTCCTTGGCACCAAAGCGCGCCACCACAACCAACTCACCCTTAAGTATTTGTTGCTCAAACTAAAGAAACTAATTGTTTTGCTCCCTTTTTTTTACAATTTTGTTACTACAAAAAAGTACATAAAATTACCACGATTTCCCCTCAGGACAAAGCTACCATGGTATTCGCATGAAAGTTATCAGGCATGTGTTGCGTAAGTTACCGTGCTATTTACATAGAACTTACTAGGTACTATGTTTCAACAACTACACCCCTTTCAGAGTTACCACAGTATTTTGTGCACAAGTTATAAGGTCTCCGATGTGTAAAATACCGTGGTATTTACCCATAAGTTATCAGGGTATGTGTACATCAACCTCGCCCCTGGTCAAAGTTACCATGGGGGGGTTGTACATGAGTTACCAGGTCTACATTTCATATATTATCATGGTACTTACCCCTAAAACATGGGTGTGTTTCGATAACTTTTTCCATAGGTCAAAAATTACCACGGTGTTTTTGCATAACTTATCACGCCTATAGTGGGTCAAAGTGGGCCATTTTTCTGGGCCAACCCACGAGCATGTGTGCCCCTCATGAGACTAAACACTATGTGGATTTTCCGTGGCACACCATGTGTTGTGTTCATCTAAGAGGCCCCGCGAGGCGAGTGTATGTTTTTAACAACTTGTTTTCCTTTGATAAAAAGTTTGAAGGAAATATGACCTAGAGGCAATAATAAAGTTGTTATTTGTATTTCCTTATATCATGATAACTATTTATTATTCATGCTAGAATTGTATTAACCGGAAACTTAGTACATGTGTGAATACATAGACAAAACAGAGTGTCCGTAGTATGCCTCTACTAGACTAGCTCATTGATCAAAGATGGTTATGTTTTCGAACCATAGACATGAGTTGTCATTTGATCAACGGGATCACATCATTAAGAGAATGATCTGATGGGACCCATCCGTTTGCTTAGCAACTTGATCGTTTAGTTTTACTGCTATTGCTTTCTTCATGACTTATACATGTTCCTATGACTATGACATTATGCAACTCCCGAATACCGGAGGAACCACTTGTGTGCTATCAAACATCACAACGTAACTGGGTGATTATAAATGTGCTCTACTGGTGTCTCCGAATGTGTTTCTGGTGTTGGCATAGATCGAGAATAGGATTTGTCACTCCGAATGTCGGAGAGGTATCTCTGGGCCTTCACGGTAATACACATCATAATAAGCCTTGCAAGCAAATGACTAATGAGTTAGTCACGAGAAGATGTATTATGAAACGAGTAAAGAGACTTGCTAGTAACGAGATTGAACTAGGTATGATGATACCGACGATCGAATCTCGGTCAAGTAACATACCGATGACAAAGGGAACAACGTATGTTGTTATGCGGTTTGACCGATAAAGATCTTCGTAGAATATGTAGGAACCAATATGAGCATCCAGGTTCCGCTATTGGTTATTGACCGGAGATGAGTCTCGGTCATGTCTACATACTTCTCGAACCCATAGGGTCCGCACGCTTAACGTTTGATGACGATCGGTATTATGAGTTTATGTGTTTTGATGTACCGAAGGTAGTTCGGAGTCCCGGATGTGATCACGGACATGAAGAGGAGTCTCAGAATGTCTGATACATAAAGATTCATATATTGTAAGGTTATATTCAGACACCGGATGAGTTCCGGGGGTTATCGGATAAATACCAGTGCACCGGGAGGTTATACGAGCCTCCCGGGGGGTTATTGGGCCTCATGGGCCCAAGTGGAGGAAGAGGAGGCGCGGCCAGCTAGGGGCGCGCAGCCCCCCTAGCCCATACCGAATTGGACTAGGGGGCGCCCCCCTTTCCTTCTTCTTCTCCTCCCCTTCCTTCCTGCTCTCCTACTAAGACTAGGAAAGGGGGGATCCTACTTGGAGTAGGATTGCCCCCCCCCAAGGGCGCGCCTCTCCTACTTGGCCACCTCTTCCTCCCCTCCCTCCTTTATATACGTGGGGAGGGGGAACCCCATAGACACACAAGTTGAATCAAGCATGTCATACTTTGATTCGGCGGTATTGTGAGAGGAAGCGGCCCGGACCGACATTATGCGTACGCTTACGCGAGACTAGTTTCACCGTTACGAGAACTCGTTGCTTAAAGGTGATCGGCGGGTGTCTGTTTCTCTCACTTTAGTTGAATCAAGTGTGGCTACGCTCGGTCCTTGTGAAGGTTAAAACATCACACTTGACGAAAAATCGTTGTGGTTTTTTGTATGCGTAGGTAAGAACCGTTCTTGCTAACCCCGTAGCAGCCACGTAAAACTTGCAACAATAAAGTAGAGGACGTCTAACTTATTTTTGCAGGGCATGTTGTGATGTGATATTGTCAAGACGTGATGAGTTATATGTTATTGTATGAGATGATCATGTTTTGTAAATTATCGGCAACCGGCAAGAGCCTTATGGTTGTCTCTTTATTGTATGAATTGCGAAGGCCATGTAATTGCTTTACTTTATCATTATGAGTTAGTGATAGTAGTAGTAGCAATAGTTGGCGAGACGACCAAGACGCTACGATGAAGATCATGGTGTCTAGCCGGTGACGATGGAGATCATGACGATGCTTTGGAATTGGAGATCAAAAGCACAAGATGATGATGGACATATCATGTCACATATTTTGATTGCATGTGATGTTTATCTTATTTTGCTTAGTACGGCGGTAGCTTTATAAGATGACCCCTTACAAAATTTCAAGGTACAAGTGTTCTCCCTGAGTATGCATCATTGTGAAAGTTCGTCGTGCCGAGACACCACATGATGATCGGGTGTGATAAGCTCTACGTTCAAATACAACGAGTGTAAGACAGTTTTGCACATGCAGAATAATCGGGTTAAACTTGACAAGCCTAGCACGTACAGACATAGCCTCGGAACACTGGAGACCGAAAGGTCGAGCATGAATCATATAGTAGATATGATCAACATAAGATGTTCACCATTGAAAACTACTCCATCTCACATGATGATCGGACATGGTTTAGTTGATTTGGATCATGTGATCATTTAGATGACTAGTGGGATGTCTATCTAAGTGGGAGTTATATAGTAATATGATTAATTAAACTTTAATTTATCATGAACTTAGTCCTAATAGTTTTTTGCATATCTAAGTTGTTGTAGATCAATGGCATGTGCTACCGTTCCCTTGAATTTTAATGCGTTCCTAGAGAAAGCTAAGTTGAAAGATGATGGTAGCAACTACACGGACTGGGTCCGTAACTTGAGCATTATCATCATTGATGAACAAAAGAATTATGTCCTGGAAGCACCGCTAGGTGATAGGCCTGCTGCAGGAGCAACTCCGGACGTTATGAACGTCTGGAAATCTCGTTCTGATGACTACTCGATAGTTCAGTGTGTCATGCTTTACGGCTTAGAATCGGGACTTCAAAGACATTTTGAACGTCATGGAGCATATGAGATGTTCCAAGAGTTGAAGTTAATATTTCAAGCAAATGCCCGAATTGAGAGATATGAAGTCTCCAATAAGTTCTATAGCTGCAAGATGGAGGAGAATAGTTCTATCAGTGAACACTTGCTTAGAATGTTTGGGTACTACAATCATATGACTCAACTTGGTTCCAAAGTTGACGAAGATAGTGTTATTGATAGAGTTCTTCAATCACTGACACCAAGCTATAAAGGCTTCGTGATGAACTATAATATGCAAGGGATGTAAAAGACAATCCCCGAGCTCTTCGCTAAGCTCAAAGCTACGGAGGTAGAAATCAAAAAGGAGCATCAATTGTTGATGGTTAACAAGACCACTAGTTTCAAGAAAAAGGGCAAGGGAAAGAAGAAGAACTTCAAAAGGAATAGCAATACAGTTGCTACTCCCATGAAGAAACCCAAGTCTGGAGCCAATCCTGAAACTGAGTGCTTCTACTGCAAAGGGACTGGACACTGGAAGCGGAACTGCCCCAAGTATTTGGCGGATAAGAAGGATGGCAAAGTGAACAAAGGTATATTTGATATACATGTTATTGATGTGTACCTTACTAATGCTCGTAGTAGCACCTGGGTATTTGATACTGGTTCGGTTGCTAATATTTGTAACTCGAAACACGGGCTACATATTAAAAGAAGATTAGCTAAGGATGAGGTGACGATGCGTGTGGGAAATGGTTCCAAAGTAGATGTGATCGCCGTCGGCACGCTACCTCTACATCTACCTTCGGGATTAGTTTTAGACCTGAATAATTGTTATTTGGTGCCAGCGTTGAGCATAAACATTATATCTGGATCTTGTTTGTTGCGAGACGGTTATTCATTTAAATCAGAGAATAATGGTTGTTCTATTTTTATGAGTAATACCTTTTATGTTCATGCACCCTTGAAGAGTGGTCTATTCTTGTTAGATCTCGATCGTAGTGATACACATATTCATAATATTGAAGCCAAAAGATGCAAAGTTGATAATGATTGTGCAACTTATTTGTGGCACTGCCGTTTAGGTCATATTGGTGTAAAGCGGAAGAAACTGCATGCAGATGGACTTTTGGAATCACTTGATTATGAATCACTTGGTGCTTGCCAACCATGCCTCATGGGCAAGATGACTAAAACTCCGTTCTCCGGAACAATGGAGCGAGCAACTGATTTGTTGGACATCATACATACTGATATGTGGACCGATGAGTGTTGAGGCTCGTGGCGGGTATCATTATTTTCTGACCTTCACTGATGATTTGAGCAGATATGGGTATATCTACTTGATGAAGCACAAGTCTGAAACATTTGAAAAGTTCAAAGAATTTCAGAGTGAAGGAGAGAATCATCGTAACAAGAAAGTAAAGTTTCTATGATCTGATCGTGGAGGCAAATATTTGACTTACGATTTTGGTCTTCATTTGAAACAATGTGGAATAGTTTCACAGCTCACGCCAGCCGGAACACCACAGCGTCATGGTGTGTCCGAACGTCGTAACCGTATTTTATTAGATATGGTGCGATCTATGATGACTCTTACCGATTTACCACTATCGTTTTGGGGTTATGCTTTAGAGGCAGCTGCATTCACGTTAAATAGGGCACCGTCTAAATCCGTTGAGACGATGCCTTATGAACTGTGGTTTGGCAAGAAACCAAAGTTGTCCTTTCATAAAGTTTGGGGCTGCGATGCTTATGTGAAAAGCTTCAACCTGATAAGCTCAAACCCAAGTCAAAGAAATGTGTCTTCATAGGATACCCAAAGGAAACTGTTGGGTACACCTTCTATCACGGATCTGAAGGCAAGATATTCGTTGCTAAGAATGGATCCTTTCTAGTGAAGGAGTTTCTCTCAAAAGAAGTGAGTAGGAGGAAAGTAGAACTTGATGACGTAATTGTACCTTCTCCTGAATTGAAAAGTAGTACATTACAAAAACTAGTTCCAGTGATTCCTACACCAATCAGCGAGGAATCTAATGATGATGATCATGAAACTTCGGATCAAGTTACTGCTGAACCTCGTAGGTCAACCAGAGTACGTTCCGCGCGAGAGTGGTACGGTAACCCAGTTCTGGAAGTCATGTTACTAGACCATGATGAACCTACGAACTATGAGGAAGCGATGATGAGCCCAGATTCCACAAAGTGGCTTGAGGCCATGAAATCTAAGATAGGACCCATGTATGAGAACGAAGTGTGGACTTTGGTTGACTTGCCCGATGATCGGCAAGCCATTGAAAATAAATGGATCTTCAAGAGGAAGACAGACGCCGATGGTAAAGTTATTGTCTACAAGGCTCGACTTATTGCGAAAGGTTTTCGACAAGTTCAAGGAGTTGGCTATGACGAGACTTTCTCACCCGTAGCGATGCTTAAGTCTGTCCGAATCATGTTAGCAATTGCTGCATTTTATGATTATGAAATCTGGCAAATGGATGTCAAAACTGCATTCCTTAATGGATACCTCAAAGAGGAGTTGTTTATGATGCAACCAGAAGGTTTTGTCGATCCTGAAGGCGCTAACAAAGTGTGCAAGCTCCAGCGATCCATCTATGGACTGGTGCAAGCATCTCGGAGTTGGAATATACGCTTTGATGAGGTGATAAAAACATATGGTTTTATACAGACTTTTAGAGAAGCCTATATGTACAAGAAAGTGAGTGGGAGCTCTGTAGCATTTCTGATATTATATGTAGATGACATATTGTTGATTGGAAATGATATAGAGTTTCTGGACGGCATGAAGCGATACTTGAATAAGAATTTTTAAATGAAAGACCTCGGTGAAGCTGCTTATATATTAGGCATCAGGATCTATAGAGATAGATCAAGACGTTTAATTGGACTTTCACAAAGCACATACCTTGATAAAGTTTTGAAAAAGTTCAAAATGGATCAGTCAAAGAAAGGGTTCTTGCATGTGTTACAAGGTGTGAAGTTGAGTAAGACTCAATGCCAGACCACACCAGAAGATAGAGAGAAAATGAAAGTCATTCCCTATGCATCAGCCATAGGATCTATCATGTATGCAATTCTGTGTACCAGACCTGATGTGTGCCTTGCTATAAGTTTAACAGGGAGGTACCAAAGTAATCCAGGAGTGGATCACTGGGCAGCGGTGAAGAACATCATGAAGTACCTGAAAAGGACAAAGGATATGTTTCTCCTTTATGGAGGTGACAAAGAGCTCGTCGTAAATGGCTACGTCAATTCAAGCTTTGACACTGATCCGGATGACTCTAAGTCACAAACGGGATATGTATTTTTATTGAACGGTGGAGCTGTCAGTTGGTGCAGTTCCAAGCAGAGCGTCGTGGCGGGATCTACGTGTGAAGCGGGGTACATAGCTGCTTCAGAAGCAGCAAATGAAGGAGTCTGGATGAAGGAGTTCATATCCGATCTAGGTGTAATACCTAGTGCGTCGGGTCCAATGAAAATCTTTTGTGACAACACTGAAGCAATAGCCTTGGCGAAGGAATGAGGTTTCACAAGAGAACCAAGCACATCAAGAGTCGCTTCAATTCCATCCGTGATCAATACAAGGAGGGAGACATAGAAATTTGCAAGATACATACGGATCTAAATGTCGCAAACCCGTTGACTAAGCCTATTCCACGAGCAAAACATGATCAGCACCAAGACTCCATGGATGTTAGAATCATCACTATGTAATCTAGATTATTGACTCTAGTTCAAGTGGGAGACTGAAGGCAATATTCCCTAGAGGCAATAATAAAGTTGTTATTTGTATTTCCTTATATCATGATACATGTTTATTATTCATGTTAGAATTGTATTAACCGGAAACTTAGTACATGTGTGAATGCATGGACAAAAAAGAGTGTCCCTAGTATGCCTCTACTAGACTAGCTCATTGATCAAAGATGGTTATGTTTCCTAACCATAGACATGAGTTATCATTTGATCAACGAGATCACATCATTAGGAGAATGATGTGATGGAGAAGACCCATCCGTTAGCTTAGCAACTTGATCGTTTAGTTTTACTGCTATTGCTTTCTTCATGACTTATACATGTTCCTATGACTATGAGATTATGCAACTCCCGAATACCAGAGGAACACCTTGTGTGCTATCAAACGTCACAACGTAACTAGGTGATTATAAATATGCTCTACAGGTGTCTCCGAAGGTGTTTGTGGTGTTGACATAGATCGAGAATTGGATTTGTCACTCCGAATGTCGGAGAGGTATCTCTGGGCCCTCTCGGTAATACACATCATAATAAGCCTTGCAAGCAAATGACTAATGAGTTAGTCACAAGGTGATGTATTACGGAACGAGTAAAGAGACTTGCCAGTAATGATATTGAACTAGATATGATGATACTGACGATCGAATCTCGGGCAAGTAACATACCGATGACAAAGGGAACAACGTATGTTGTTATGCGGTTTGACCGATAAAGATCTTCGTAGAATATGTAGGAACCAATATGAGCATCCAGGTTCCGCTATTGGTTATTGAGCGGAGATGAGTCTCGGGCATGTCTACATAGTTCTCGAACCGTAGGGTCCGCACGCTTAATGTTTGATGACGATCGGTATTATGAGTTTATGTGTTTTGATGTACCGAAGGTAGTTCGGAATCCCGGATGTGATCACGGACATGAAGAGGAGTCTTGGAATGTCCGAGAAATAAATTTTCATATATTGGAAGGTTATATTCGGACACCGGATGAGTTCCGAGGGTTATCGGATAAATACCGGAGTACCGAGAGGTTATCGTAACCTCCCGGGGGGTTATTGGGCCTCATGGGGCTAAGTGGAGAAAGAGGAGGCGCGGCTAGCTAGGGGCGTGCGGCCCCCTAGCCCAAACAGAATTGTACTAGGGGGCCGACCCCCCCCCCCTTTCCTTCTTCTTCTCCTCCCCTTCCTTCCCCCTATCCTACTAGGACTAGGAAAGGAGGGAATCCTACTTGGAGTAGGATTGCCCCCATAGGGCGTGCCTCCTCCTCCCCTCCCTCCTTTATATACGTGGTGAGGGGGCACCCCATAGACACACAAGTTGATTTTAGGCGTGTGTGGTGCCCCTCCCCACAGTTCCACTCCTCGGTCGTATCGTTGTAGTGCTTAGGCGAAGCCCTGCGCCGGTAGCTTTATCATCACCGTCACCACGCCGTCGTGCTGACGAAACTCTCCCGTGATTCTCAACTGGATCAATAGCTCGTAGGACGTCATCGAGCTGAACGTGTGCTGAACGCGGAGGTGCCATACGTTCGGTGCTTGGATCGGCTGGATCACGAAGACGTTCGACTACATCAACCGCGTCACTAGACGCTTTCGCTTCCGCTCTATGAGGGTACGTAGACACACTCTCCCCACTCGTTGCTATGCTTCTCCTAGATAGATCTTGCGTGATCGTAGGCTTTTTTGAAATACTACGTTCCCCAACAAAGTTACCATCATGTTTATATTGTAAGTTATCGGTTATGCGGTGCTTATATTATCATGTTATTCACAAAAAAAATATTAGCGATGTTTTGAACAACTTTTTCCCGGGACAAAAAGTTATCATGCTGATTCTAGGTAACCTATCAAGCCCGCATTGGTAACCTATCATGGTGCTATTTACACATAAAAATACCAGGGGAGGGAGGTATAGTACCGTGCTATTTACACAAAAGATACCGGAGTATCTTTTCAGAGAAAAAAATCATCCCTATGGTTAAAGTAACATGGTGTTTCTACCTCAGTTATCAGATGTGCGCTGCGTATATTACCATCTATTTACACATAAATTATCGGGTATGTTTTCACATTTTTCTTCCCCAATGGTTAAAGTTACCATAACGTTTGTATCTAAATTACTAGCTCTATGGCGTGCATGTTATCGTGCTATTTACAGAAATTACCGGGGGGTGGGGGTGGGGGCGGGTTCAACAATTTTTTTCCCAGTGATCAAAGTTACCACGATGCTTTCACCAAAGTTATCACGCCTTCAGTGCTTATGACCATGATACTTACACATAATGTATCACGTGGTATACAAAAGTTATCATGTTGGTGGTGCGTCATTTATCGTGGTGGTGATGGAGAATTTACCACGGGAAAAGTTTATGTGCCAGGTTTGATAGGTGAAAAAAGTTTTTCAGTGCTAAAATATTAAAGGCAAAACATGTCAAAAACATTATTTCTCTTAGCTTGTTCAACAATGAGTGTCATAGGTGAGGTGGTTAGCTTCCTTCGTTGATTACTTGCAGACCAGAGATCAAATCCCAATCCGAGCATTATGTTTGCCCGGAAATTGGGAAGGCGCGTGAGGCCGTAACTGATGATTGAAAGGAAGGAAATCGGGAGGGCGTGAAAGGAAGGAGATCAATAGGAAAGGAAGGAGATCGGGAGGACGTGCGGGAAAGGAAGGAGATCGGGAGGAAAGGAAGGAGATCGGGAGGGCGTGCGGGAAAGGAAGGAGATCGGGAGGGCGGCCAGAACTGGCAGTGCTGGATGCGTGTGGCAGTTTTGCAATCGGCTACACGGTTGCCACTTACATATTTCGTTTTCTTTATTGAAAAGGAGATGACCTTGGCCCCTGAATCTAGGAGGAAAAAAATCTAGGAGATGCATGCAATCATTTTATTAATTATTCATAAAGACTTTATAAAATAATACATCAATATGTATGAAGCCGTCATCTTGGCAACATCTGTGGCTAATCCTATGCATAGATGAAGGGGTGCAGAAAGTGTGAGCCGAATGCCCGGACCTCTTACCTAAGCCTAACATCTAAAGCCAGAGGCCCCAACCAAGCCACACCTCAGGTCTGGGGCACAAAACATTCTGACGCACTCACAAAGGTCGTCATCGCCGTCTTCCTCGATCCATCTTTAGAGAAAATACTAACGCATCGACTTTGTCAAGCTTGCTATCGACGCCACCACAACGCCAGACAACACATCCATCCTACGTGCGTCCATCATCACACATCCGTCGCTGAGGCCCTACCGCGCCACACCGCCGAGACTCCACGATGCGTCAGATGGAACGCCGCTCCACCGCGGATGCCGTCTACTGGTCTCAAGCCTATGCATACCTCCAAAAATGATGCCCGAAAGAGGGATACGACACAAGAGCGCCGTCGTGATCTGATTGACCGATCTAGGGTTTCCTTCGGAGATGGCGGATATGAGTCTAGAGCTTCTCCACGACGATGCCTTCAAGAAGGGTACGACGCATAAAACGCCGCCATCACCAGGCTTGGCAACGAACCAAGAGTAGGGTTTTCACTCGAAACCGCTCGAGGAACCTCCATCTAGCCTCGTGTGCACATGACCGCCACCGATCACCGCCGCCGTGCATGGAGCAGGCCACACCAACCAGAACAGATCTGACCGGGGGCCAGACCATGCGTAAAGCCGATCCAACCACCTGGCCTTCCATGTCACTGCCAATCCGAGGTCCGACCGGCCGCATAGCCACCCATCGCCACCGCGCCTCCACACGACGGGGCCATGTCCCACCCCAAGCCGTGGGAGGGAAGAATAGACCCCTGCCATAGCCATCTACCCCCCGGGCTTAGCTCGATGGTGTCACGCGGCGGCGACTGGGGGAAAGGAGGGGGTAGATCGGGGCTCGGCGGCGGCTAGGGTAGAGGCCCGCCCGAGTCGCCCGATGCCTAAAAGTTTGATTGATTGAAATAGTAATATACATGTGCTAAGATTTTGATTGATTGTCTCAAAAAATAGAAGTTTTACCTTCACAGGAGCCATACTTCTAGTCACCTGTAGTTTCGTTGGGCTTTGTTCGTGCTCATATAATCATTGGCTCTTTCATTATCAATCTAATGTAGTTGATCGAGGTTATAGAAACCAATGAACTGGTTTTGGCTCTCCTCGTTCTTCCTCTTGTGTTTATCTTTACCGTGTATCACTGTCCTATTGTGAGTTTAATTGGGATGCAATTAATAAGTGCAAACTTGCAATTTCACTCGCATTGAGCACAACCTAGGCAGCGTGATAGTCGATGGAAACACGATCAACTCTGTTCTAGTCACGTTTGATGTTTAGAAAACCCTTGATGTTTCTCTGAAGTCGTTTATGCCATGACCAACCTTCGTGCTTTCCCTTATCGAAGATCATCAAGTTTCTCACCTGAACTAGATATAGATCAAGCAAAATGACCACTGTCTCTTCCATTACTACAGCTGTTGTTGCCTTACAATTATATTGAACTGAAGCGGCATCATAAAAGTAGCCGATATTGGCCTGCTACATTATAGTTATTGAACTATATTACTTAGGCATCCTTGGATCCTTAGATTCCCGGACACCTTTCACGGGGCTAATGCCAGTTCACGACATGCCATGCTCACGCTGTGACATAAACTGGATTATCATGGAGCGTTCGAAGAAAGGGTGGGAACTTGAAACCTGGCACAAGCGCAATGAACTTGCCTTCCTCACCGTCAGCGTCCCGGCTTCTTGCCTCGCCTAACGTAATGTGTAACATATATAAATATGAACCAGTTCTCAGCTAAACATGCATCGCCATCTAGTTTTCTTATTTATGATTTTTCATTTTCCCAGTGTTGTATCTACCTTTTTCAGTTTTTCAGCCATTTCCCTTTTATTTGGGGGTTTTTATTTCTTTTAGAGATGTTCCTTTTAAAAACAGATGTTCCTAAAAAATTACAAGTGTTCACAAACTTTTTAAAATGCCCATTCTTATAAAAATCACTTTCTTAATAAAAATACTCACATTATTTTTTCTAGAGTTTGAAAGAAAAGATCACATAGGATTTTTAAACAAGGGTCTTTTACATCTGTGTCCCTAACTCGAACCCACTACTCAGATTTGCCCCTAATTTCAAAGTCTGCTCAAATTTGCCCATGTGCCGTTAGGTGCCATTATAGAAATGCCCTTCCATGCCGTTTCCGTCAGGTCAAAGAGCTTTGACTGCTATCTGACCGTTTCTTTGACATTTTTACCCCTATGTCCATGTGCCACTTACTGGTGGGTCCCACTCTCAAAAAATAAAATGAAAAACACTTTATCTCCCCCCCTCTCTCTCACACACACTTACATGTGGGCTCCCTCATCCATAGAAAAAAGGAAACACTGTGTATCTCACGTGTCTCTCCCCCTGCCGAACGACGTGCCGACGGCCACTGCCTCTCAACTCCGGCGAGAGTACTGAACGGGCACCGCCTCTGTCGCTGGCCACCCCTGACGCCGTAGTCCTCTGTACCTCATGCTCTCTCCGCCGCCCGCCCTCGTTCCTCTCCCGCCCTCTCACGCAAGCGCGCCAGCGAGTGCCCCGTCGCCGGCGTCAGTCAAGGACATGGCCAATGACAACTTGAAGCGTTGCTCCCTCGCCAGGAAGCTCATATGCCTTGACCTCGTCCAACCAGCTGATGATTTTGACCAGAGATGTCCAGCATAGAGCGCCACAACGGATCTTCCCCGCCTCTGAGCTCGGACCACCGCCTTCGATTCGATGCCATTGAAGCATGTCTGCCGATCCCGGCGGCTCCTATGGCATCCTTATGAACCACAGAATACTTGGGAGTCCTCCATAGCATGCTCCATGACCTCGGGTCGTCTTCCCCATGAGCTCCGAGCTCTTCCATGGCCGCCATCGTCGAATTCATCACTTCGGTCACCCCCAAGCCCCAGCGGCTCGCCGTTGTGCTCCGAGTGTGCTTCCTATTGTCACAAAAGCCGTTCCCCTCTCTCTACCCCTCGCATGGTTGTTGCCCCACTTGCGTCGCCCGGAGCCCCCGCGGGAATGGTCGCCGCCATTTGCTCCGGCAACCATATGGTCTGATGACCACATCCCTGGATGCGGTAGAGCCACGCCTATAGCCTGGTTCCCTCAGCCGTCCTCCTCGCAGCATCCGGCGTGCCTCCACCACAGGATTTGGTCGCCGCCGGCCACCGTCGACCGAATCTAGAGTTAAGAATTAATTAAGCACTAATTAAAACAAAATATTTCTGGAAAATATTAATAAGGCAATGACATGTGGGCCCAATATCTGTTTGAAAAGTCCTTTTTCTTTTTTTTCTTTTTTAGACTGGCCCCACATGTAAGTATGTGTGAGAGAGAGGGTGAGAGAAAGTGTTTTTTATTTTATTTTTTGAGAGTGGGACCCATTGGTAAGTGGCACATGGAAGGGTATTTCTATTTTATTATTGGACATTTCATTTTGGTCCCACATGTAGGTGAGACAGGCAGAGAGAGGAGAGAGACAGCTTTTTATTTTTATTTTTATTTGAGTGGGTCCCACACGTAAGTGACACATGGAGGGAGGGGTAGAAATGTCTAGAAAACATCCCGTTCACGGTCAAAGTCCTTTGACCGGACAGTAACGGCACAGAAGGGTATTTCTCACTAGTAGAAAACGGGGCAATGGTCCAGCCCATTAGTCCCGGTTCAATCCAGAACCGGGACCAATGGGGGCACTGGACCCGGTTCGTGAGCCCAGGGGGCCGGCCGGGCCACGTGGGCCATTGGTCCCGGTTCGTCTGGACCTTTTGGTCCCGGTTAGTGCCACGAACCGGGACCAATGGGTCTTGCTCCTGGCCCACAACCATTGGTCCCGGTTGGTGACTTGAACCGGTACCAAAGGCTCCCCTTTAGTCCCGGTTCATGTCACCAACTGGGACCAATGAGGTGCCTATATATACCCCCTCGCGCAAGAGCAGAGCACACTGCTCTGTTTTTTCTGGCCGAGGGGAGAGGGCTTGGTGGTGCTCTAGCTCACCTCCTATGCACACAACGTGTTCGATGGAATGCCCGAGCCACACTAGTTAATCTTTTCTCCTCTCGAAGTTGTATTTTCTCCGAGATTTGTCTAGGTTTAGCGGTCCGTCACGTCCCGTCCCCGTCTTCGCCGCCGTCGATTGCCCCCGCCGATCTCGTCACCGGCACCACCGTGGTGAGCCTCTTGTTATGTCCATACTTTTCTTACTTTTATTATTGCTTGTTATTATTGCTTTAGATAGATATTTATCTAATTTTCTTACGTTTATTATTGCTTGTTATTATATAGTGCGATGGTTTTGATATCCGCCGACGTGGGCCCTCGTCCTGTCTACGATTCGGATGTGGTATATTATCTTTAATTTATAACTATTTGTTTTAGTGTTTATGACAATTATGCCGACCAACCTGACATGCATAGATGTTTTTATATGTCTAGGAGGTAGTTGAACTGGAAATTCCAACCGACCCTCTTGTGGAGAGGTTAAATTTAGTTGAAGAGGAAAACATTTCCTTGAAGAAAAAAAATGGAAAAATGGAGGAGGAGAAGATGGAATTGGAGTTGCATGTTGCGGAAGTCGTCGATGATCACAAGATCAAGATGGACCCTATTGTCGAGAGGTTAAATTTAGTTGAAGAAGAAAACAATTTCTTGAAGGAAAAAATAAAAAAAATTGAGGACGAGAAGATGATATTGGAGTTGCATGTTGAGGATGTCGTCGATGATCACAAGATCAAGATGGATGCAATGCGGTTGAAGATTAGAAAGATTAGAAAATATGCCATTCATACCAAGGCTTGGTATCATTATGCCGTTGGATCAATTGTTACCTTGGTTGCGATTATGATCGCATTTGTTTTCGCATTGAAATGTTTTACATAGTTTCGATGTGTATGGTGAAAATTAATTAGATGCTCTCGAGAGCTATATGTTGTTAGATGAGAACTATGTATGTACTTTGGTTTTAATGTGATGATGAACTTCTATTAATTTGGTCACTTAATTATCTATTTATAATGTTCTGTAATGGTTTTTGACACACTTAATTATATATAATGCACGCAGATGAACCGGCAATGGATGTACGTTGACAGATGATGTCTACTACACGCTTCTATTCCTGTAGACAGTGTTGGGCCTCCAAGAGCAGAGGTTTGTAGGACAGCAGCAAATTTCCCTTAAGTGAGTAACCCAAGGTTTATCGAACTCAGGGAAGTGGAGGTTGAACGTACCCCTTTCAAGCAACCCTGCAATCAAGATACAAGAAGTCTCTTGTGTCCCCAACACACCTAATGCAACTAGGAGTTGTATAGGTGCACTAGTTCGGCGAAGAGATGGTATAATATGGATGATAGGAGTGGCAAAGCAAAGTAATATAAATCTGTAATAAAAAGTGCAGCAAGCAAACAAGTGGTAAACGTGAGCACAATTGGTATTGCAATGGTGGAAACAAGGCCTAGGCTTCATACTTTCACTAGTGGCAACTCCCAACAACATTGACATAGTCTAATCACATGATATTTCCCATAAAACACACAATGGAGACGCACTCGGAGGTCATTCCTTTGTGGTCAAGAGAGGACGAGAATTATGTAGGGCTACAAAAGCACACCTCAAAGTTCGTAGTTCTCAATCTATGGATTTCCCAATGTCACTGCGGCCATCCAAAGAGAGTACCACAATCACCACAACATATCTCCAGGATAGTCAAAGACAAGCACCAAGAGACTCTCAATCTTCAATCAACACACAAAAGAGGAAATCACTCATGAAAATATTCTTCTAATCCATGTCCAATAGACCGCTGTCACCTTGGTCTCGGGGATTATACTAGATAAAGACAAGTGAGTACATCAATTCAATACATAGAGGAAGGGGAAATATCATGGGATCACCCTAGATTAACATAGCCTATGATCACAACGAAGATCACATCATGAGAGAGAGAGATAACCACATAGCTACACGTACAAGCCCTCAGCCCCGGAGAAGACTACTCACAGATGGGCATGGTGAGCAAGAGATTGATGGTGGTGTTGATGGAGAGGTGCAGCCCGGAGAGGAGGAGGCGGCCGGCGGCAGCCCTCCGGGGCGACGGTGGCCCTCGGGGCGGCGGCGGCCCTAGGGGGCAGCGGCTCCTTGGCCCCCTTCTTCCTTGTGGATGGTGCTGTAATGGTGCTGGTCCTCCCCTCCAAGACGGCGGCCTGGGAGAAGGAAAATTCGTGGCCCTTGGTGACCTAGGTTTCCTCTCTTTATATAGACTCTCGGATTCCCGTCATCAGATTTTGGGCTTCAGTAAAACGGGCTTTTATCGGCCGTCCGGACTCCGATTTGGACGAATTTTATATCCAGAAGCATCCTCTCGAAATTACCCACAACTTTCGCAACTAGGCTTTTTCCGTTTGACGTCATCTTCGGGCCGGAACGTGACCATCTTCCAAAAACGTTCTCAGACAGATTTCAGGAAAGTCATAGTCCTACTCCAATACGACTCCTTTTGCGTTTTTGTCAATTTCCAAGTAATTCCTACACAATAAAGTGTAAAACAAGAACATTGTGCACTTTTGCAACCATTAGTATGTTAGTCCAATAAATGCCTAAAAAGATAGAAAACTTTGATATAAACATGAGACAATGATGCAAAACAAGCATGTCACAAGCAAAAATTATGGATACGTTTGGGACGTATCAACAGACACACCTCCGAGTACATTAAGGGCGTGCATGAGTTTCTAAATGCGGCTAAGGCAAACAAGCAGAATGGTTTTATGTGTTTTCCATGCACTAAATGTGGGAATACAATGTCTTACTCTAACCGGAAAATCCTTCACTCCCACCTGCTTTACAAGGGTTTCATGCCACACTATAATGTTTGGACGAGGCACGGAGAAATAGGGGTTATGATGGAAGACGGCGAAGAAGAAGAGTACGATGACAACTATGTGCCCCCTGAATACGGTGATGCTGCAATGGGGGGAGCTGGTGAAGATCAAGAGGAACCAGACGATGTGCCCAATGATGCTGCAACGGGTGAAGCTGCTGAAGATCAAGAGGAACCAGATGATGATCTCCGCCGGGTCATTGTCGATGCAAGGACGCAATGCGAAAGTCAAAAGGAGAAGCTGAAGTTCGATCGCATGTTAGAGGATCACAAAAAAGGGTTGTACCCCAATTGAGAAGATGGCAACACAAAGCTCGGTACCGTACTAGAATTGCTGCAGTGGAAGGCAGAGAATGTTGTGGCTGACAAAGGATTTGAGAAGCTACTGAAAATATTGAAGAAGAAGCTTCCGAAGGATAACGAATTGCCCGACAGTACATATGCAGCAAAGAAGGTCGTATGCCCTCTAGGATTGGAGGTGCAGAAGATACATGCATGTCCTAATGACTGCATCCTCTACCGCGGTGCATACAAGGATCTGAACGCATGCCCGGTATGCGGTGCATTGCGGTATAAGATGAGACGAGATGACCCTGGTGATGTTGATGGCGAGCCCGCCAGGAAGAGGGTTCCTGCGAAGGTGATGTGGTATGCTCCTATAATACCACGGTTGAAACGTTTGTTCAGAAACGGAGAGCATGCCAAGTTGATGCGATGGCACAGTGAGGACTGTAAGAAAGACAGGAAGTTGAGAGCACCCGCTGACGGGTCGCAGTGGAGAAAAATTGAGAGAAAGTACTGGGAGGAGTTTGCAAAGGACCCAAGGAACGTATGGTTTGCTTTAAGCACGGATGGCAATAATCCTTTCGGGGAGCAGAGCAGCAATCACAACACCTGACCGTGACTCATGTATGTATAACCTTCCTCCTTGGATGTGCATGAAGCGGAAGTTCATTATGATGCCAGTTCTCATCCAAGGCCCTAAGCAACCCGGCAACGACATTGATGTGTACCTAAGGCCATTAGTTGAAGAAATTTTATAGTTGTGGAATGGAAACGGTGTACGTGCGTGGGATGAGCACAGACAGGAGGAATATGACCTAAAGGCATTGCTGTTCGTGACCATCAACGATTGGCCCGCTCTCAGTAACCTTTCAGGACAGACAAACAATGGATACCATGCATGCACGCACTGTTTAGATGACACTGAAAGTATATACCTGGACAAATGCAGGAAGAATGTGTACCTGGGCCATCGTCGATTTGTTCCGACCAACCATCCATGTCGAAAGAAAGGCAAGCATTTCAAAGGCGAGGCAGATCACCGAAAGAAGCCCGCCATGCGTACCGGTGATCACGTACTTGCTATGGTCAATGATTTACACGTAATCTTTGGAAAGGGCCCCGGCGCACGAGCTGTTCCGAATGACGATGAGGGACACGCACCCATGTGGAAGAAGAAATCTATATTTTGGGACCTACCCTACTGGAAAGACCTAGAGGTCCGCTCTTCAATCGACTTGATGCACGTGACGAAGAACCTTTGCATGAACCTGTTAGGCTTCTTGGGCGTGTATGGAAAGACAAAAGATACAGTTGAGGCACGGGAGGACCTACAACATTTGCACGAAAAAGACGGCATGCCTCCGAAGCAGTATGAAGGTCCTGCCAGCTATGCTCTTACGAAAGAAGAAAAAGAAATCTTCTTTGAATGCCTGCTCAGTATGAAGGTCCCGACTGGCTTCTCGTCGAATATAAAGGGAATAATAAATATGCCAGAGAAAAAGTTCCAGAACCTAAAGTCTCATGACTGCCACGTGATTATGACGCAACTGCTTCCGGTTGCATTGAGGGGGCTTCTACCGGAAAACGTCTGATTAGCCATTGTGAAGCTATGTGCATTCTTCAATGCAATCTCTCAGAAGGTGATCGATCCAGAAATCGTACCAAGGCTAAGGAGTGATGTGACGTAATGTCTTGTCAGTTTCGAGCTGGTGTTCCCACCATCCTTCTTCAATATCATGACACACATCCTACTTCATCTAGTCGACGAGATTGTCATTCTGGGGCCCGTATTTCTACACAATATGTTCCCCTTTGAGAGGTTCATGGGAGTCCTAAAGAAATATGTTCGTAACCGCGCTAGGCCAGAAGGAAGCATCTCCATGGGCCATCAAACAGAGGATGTCATCGGGTTTTGTGTTGACTTCATTCCTGGCCTTAATAAGATAGGTCTCCCTAAATCGCGATATGAGGGGAGACTGACTGGAAAAGGCACGCTTGGAAGGGACTCAATAATATGCAGGGACGGATATTGTTGGTCTCAAGCACACTACACAGTTCTACAGAACTCTACCTTGGTGACCCCGTATGTCGATGAACACAAGAACAGTCTGCGCTACAAACACCCGGAGCAATGCAACGACTGGATTACATGTGAACACATCAGGACTTTCAGCAGTTGGTTGGAAACACGTCTCAGAGGTGACAATACTGTTTGTGATGAGTTGTACTTGTTGTCCAGGGGACCATCTTTGACTGTATTGATTTACAAAGGATATGAGATAAATGGGAATACATTTTACACGATTGTCCAAGATCAAAAGAGCACCAACCAAAACAGCGGTGTCCGCTTTGATGCAACAACCGAGAGGGGAAAGGACACATATTATGGTTACATAGTGGACATATGGGAACTTGACTACAGACATGATTTTAAGGTCCCTTTGTTTAAGTGCAAATGGTTCAATCTGTCAGGAGGCGGGGTACAGGTAGACCCACAATACGGAATGACAACAGTGGATCTGAAAAATCTTGGGTACACTGACGAACCATTCGTCCTAGCCAATGATGTGGCACAGGTTATCTATGTGAAGGACATGTTGATGGCTTCTCGCCCCTCGTTGGTTACCCCAAGTGGAAGGTTTGAGATGCAGTGTAGCGGAAGTTTTCCCTTGGCAAAGATACCAAGGATCGATTTCCCTGAGACTCCCAGTTTCAACAAGAAGGTGTCAACTGCTAACGGCGCCAGATATTAGCAATCAACGTGGACCTGCACACAGATACAAATAACTTTGCTCCCAACGAGTACAGAGAGGTTGTCAATCCCTCCGGCCTTGTAGTTTACAAAGGATCAAACGCAAGTGATAATAGTGATAGTAATGCTGCAAATAGTAAGTAAAAGCTGAAAGTAAATAGCGGATGTGATCAATGATGGTAATATGGACCGGGGTCCCATGTTGTTCACTAATGATGTCTCTCTCCCAAAAGACGATGAAACGGCTATGTGAGGTAAACAAATTACAGCTGGGCAATTGACAGAATTATGTGCGCAAACCAATGCTAACTATGTTGCAAGAAAGGAAGAGGTTCAAAGCATGGGCGGCATGCCAAGGCAAGTAGACCGAAATCCATCTGCATCTACTACTAATCATCCACCTTGAGATATCTATCCAGAACATCTCGCTGGTATTAAGTTGCGAGTCCCACCCATAGTGTAAACTGATATGTCCAAAACGTATCTATAATTTCTGCTTGCTCCATGCCTCTTTTGGGTGATATTGCTATGATATTTATACACTTCCATACACTTTTGATCATATTTGGACTAACCTATTAACTCAGTGCACCCCAGTGCCAGTTTCTGTTTTCGGCTATTTTTGTATTTCAGGTTTTCACGTTACGAGAACTGCCAGGAAAAATCCAGAAAAATTATATAAAAAATCAGCGTTCCAGAACCTACCGTGCGCCCGAAGGACAGCCGAGGGGGGGCCACCAGAGCTCCAGGCACCCTGGCGGCGCCCCCCCTGGGCCGCGCCGGGGGGGCACCTGGGCCCCCCGAGGCTCCTCCGATGCCCCCCTTTGGCATATATTTAAAGCGTCTCCCGAAACCCTTGAAACAGGAACTCTTTTCGCGATCCCCTCTCTGTTCCGCCGCCGCCGCCGCTTCCAAGATCGGGAGCACCAGGAGAACTCTTCCCGGCACCCTGCCGGAGGGGAGGATCACCACCGGGAGCTTCTCCACCACCATGGACGCCTCCCGGATGAGTTGTGAGTAGTCTCCCTTGGACCATGAGTCCATGACCAGTAGCTATGTGATGTTCTCCTCCCGTTCTTGTGCTTCACTAATTAGTCCTCATGAGCTGCCCTACATGATCGAGGCACATATGTAATCCTTATGCTGTTGCTATGATGAGTTTGCTGGGATCCGATGGATTATGAGATTATGTACAGATTGTGTTTGAGTAATATATTTGATCTACCCTTTTTATATTTATGTTCGTAAGTAATTCTTGCATGTTCTCCGTTGTTATTTATTGCTTTGGCCAAGTAGTAGGCAGTGACTCCAAGAGGGAACGTTATGCTTGATTGTGGGTTCATGCCCCTCGATGACTAGCTTGAGTGACAGAAACATGAGTCTAGGGGATGTGATGTTGCCACAAGGGGGAAAACAACGGTGCTTGTGCCCGCGGGTGCAAGGATTGTTTACTTTACGCAAAGTTCTTTTAATGCAGTTGTCTGTTGCATTGAGTTTACACTATGGGTAGGGCTCGCAACTTAATACCAGCGAGATGTTCTGGATAGATATCTCAAGGTGGATGATTAGTAGTAGATATTGATGGATTTCGGTCTACTTACTTTGGCGTACCGCACATGCTTTGAACCTCAACCTTTCTTGCAATGTAGTCAGCATTGGTTTGCGCACATGGTCCTGTCAATTGCCCAGCTGTAATTCGTTTACCTCACATAGCTGTTTTATCGTCTTTTGGGAGAGAGACATCACTAGTGAACATCATGCGACTCCGGTCCATATTACCATCATTGATCATATCCGCTATTTACTTTTCCGCTATTTACTTACTATTGCAATTATACCTATCACTATTATCACTTGCGTTTGATCCTTTGTAAACTACAAGGCCGGAGGGATTGACAACCTCTCTGTACTCGTTGGGAGCAAAGTTATTTGTATCTGTGTGCAGGTCCACGTTGATTGCTAATATCCGGCGCCGTTAGCAGTTGACACATTCTTGTTGAAACTGGGAGTCTCTGGGAAATCGATCCTTGGTATTACCAAGGGAAAACTTCTGCTACACTGCATCTCAAACCTTCCACTTGGGGTAACCAACGAGGGGTGAGAAGCCACCTAGCAAAGCAATTTCTGGCGCCATTGCCGGGGAATCCACTTTTCAGGATAGGGGAGTTGCACGCTATCTTTTACCTTTGCTTTTAGTCTTGTTAGTTTACTTTTCAGTTTTGCTTTAGTATCTTTTATCGAAAACCACAAAAATAGTTATCTTGCTTGCTTGCTACAATGGGTTCCAACGAGAACACCAAGTTGTGTGACTTCACTAGTCACAACAACTATGACTTTATCAGCACACCTATCACTACACCTGCCACTTCAGCACCTTCATATGAAATTAAACCTGCTTTACTGAACTTAGTCATGAAAGATCAATTCTCCGGTGCTGGAGATGATGCTGCTTTACACTTGAACAACTTTGTTGAACTTTGTGATATGCAAAAGTACCAAGAAATAGATGGTAATATTGTTAAGCTTAAGCTTTTTCCTTTCTCCTTGAGAGGAGGAGCTAAAATTTGGTTTCAGTCTTTGCCTAGAAATAGCATATATTCATGGGACAAGTGCAAAGATGCTTTTATCGGAAAATACTATCCACCTGCTAAAATTGTCCAACTGAGAAGTAACATAATGAATTTTAAACAATTGGATAATGAACACGTTGCCCAAGCTTGGGAACGTATGAAATCTCTTATCAAGAACTGCCCTACTCACGGTTTGACTACTTGGATGGTTATCCAAACTTTTTATGCAGGCTTGAACTTTACCTCGCGGAACTTGTTAGATTCGGCCGCGGGAGGAACTTTTATGTCAACTACACTTGGTGCTGCCACAAAACTTCTCGATGAGATGATGACCAACTATTCCCAATGGCACACCGAACGCGCTCCAACAGGTAGGAAGGTAAACTCTGTCGAGGAGATTTCCTCCTTAAATGAAAAAGTTGACTTGATCATGTCTCTACTTTCGAAGCAATCCTCTATTGATCCTCGTGATGTTCCTTTAAATTCTTTGATTGCTCAAGAACAAGTAGATGTGAACTTTATCTCTAGAAACAATTTTAACAACAATGCTTATAGGAGTAATTTTGGTAGCAATCCTAGACCGTTCCCCTCTAATTCTTATGGGAACAACAATGCTTATCCTAGCACCAGGAATTCCACTACTGAACTAGAGATTATGCTTAAAGATTTCATCACTACCCAAAAAGCTTTTAATAATAGTGTAGAAGAAAAACTAAACAAACTAGGTGATCTCTCTTCAAAGGTAGACAATATAGCCAATGAGGTAGAATTGCTTAAAATTAGAACTTCTCCTCTTGAGGAGAGGAAGGTCACTCCTTTGAATGATATTCAAGTGCAAATTAATGAAAATATTAGGATGATGGCTAAACTTAAAGAGAGATGGGCTAGAGAAAGGGAGGAAGAAGATAGAATTAAGAGCCTTCCTACCCACCATACTGTTGCTACTATCCAAGTTGTTGAGGATATCCAAACTCTTAGCACCCAATGTACTCCTGGTCCCATTAGACCTATTAATGGTGATGCTATGACTATAGAAACTACCAAACATGTGAACCTAAAGGACACCACTACCACTTTACTTGATGCTAGTGACCTTGATTTTGATAATTGCACTCTTATCGAAGTTATTGATTTCCTTCACAAGATGTCTAGAGACCCCCGCACTAGCACGCTTAACCTTGCCGTCACAGAGCATATCACTAATGCTCTCATCAAAGCTAGGGAGGAGAAACTTAGAGTAGAAGCCTCCATACCTAGAAAGCTAGAAGATGGTTGGGATCCTATGATAAAAATTAAATTGAATGACTTCTCTTGCTATGCATTATGTGATGTTGGAGCTAGTACCTCTGTTATGCCCAAAAGAATATATGATATGCTTAAATTGAAACCTTATGATTCTTGTTCTTTTGGTGTTCGTCTCGTTGATTCTTCCATAAAGAAACCTTTGGGGAGGATCGACGATGTTCTTATCGTTGTCAATGATAATTATGTTCCCGTTGATTTTACTATTATGGATATTGAATGTGATCCTTCTTGTCCAATTATTTTGGGACATCCTTTTTTACGCACCGTTGGTGCTATCATTGACATGAAAGAGGGTAATATAAGATTTCAGTTTCCTCTCAAGAAAGGGATCGAACACTTCCCTCAAAAGAAGATCAAGTTACCTTTTGAGTCCGTTGTACGGGCTAGCTATTCTTTTACTCTTGATAAAACTTGATCTATATGCATTATGCCTAGCTTAAAGGCATAAAAGAAAGCGCTTTTGGGAGGCAGCCCAATGAATAAATTTATTTTGCTTTTGTTGTGTCTTGATGTTGTTACTACTGTAGCATCATCATTGTATCTTTGCTTTTCATATTTGTGCCAAGTATAGCCTCTGATTGCTAGAAAGTTCAAAAGTTGTGAGGTGCTGTCCAGGAAACAGATTCTGTCCTTGGATAGAAAAATTCGTATAAAATCACCAGATCATCTTTTTGGTCTGAATTTTTTCGACAGCATTCTCTATATAATTGTCATTCGTGCATCTGTTCTGAGTTTTTTTATTAGAGTTGCAGAAGTGCCCCGAACAAATCAATTACTACCTGCTGTTCTGTTTTTCACAGATTCTGTCCTGTTTTGCTTTTCCTTCATTTTGCAAACCAAGAGCTTGCTTTTTCTTTGCAAAAACCTTTTGGCAATCTTGAGAAACAGTAGACCTTCAAGAATATCTTTATTTACAGCAAGGTATAATTATTTTATTATGGGTACTAACCTCGCTAATCAGATTATGATGAGTTATGTATGAAGGGAGTTTTCAAGTGTGCGAGGGAAGATGATAAAAAGATTCAGGAGTGTCAAGCGCTCAAGCTTGGGGATGCCCCCATGCACCCCCAAGAAATATTCAAGGAGACTCAAGCATCTAAGCTTGGGGATTCCCCCGTGCATCCCCTTCTCCATCAACATTATCAGTTCGGCTTTCCTTCCACTATATTTTAATCACTTCATGTGTTATGTGCTATGCTTGGAGCGTCTTGCTTTTAGTTTTCTTTAGTTTTTCATAACGAGTCGGAACTCAGCATTCTTTATGTGGGAGAGAAACACGCTCCACTTCTACCTAGAACATAACATAGAATTTTCATGTCTATCTTTGCTGTGTGTGTTCTTTGTCTTTTAATAGCTACTATCATGCTCTGCTCTTAGTATTCATGCTTATCTTTTTTAAGAGCTTTTGTTTAGTTGGTTGCTTGAACTCTCTTTAATTATCATGCTTATCTTATTAAGAGAGTTTGCTTCCGTTGCATTGGTTAATATGTCTATGATAAAGATGCTGCGTGCATAACGGCGCTTAGTAGTTCAGGTTTTCTTATGGTTAGTCTCAAATAGCTGGGGGATTCCCAATGTGTTATTGGAGTACCAACATGATTTGTTTGCCAATGATTTGGTATGGTTTAGTAATATCTTCCTTCGAGAATTTATTTTGATTGACTTGGCGTATGCTCACGCATATTTAAGACTGTAAAGAAAGTCTGTCAAGCCTTGATGATCTTTTATTTCTGAGTAGCAATATAACTTCCATGCCTGATTCAATGTTGCTTTGTCGCTCTGCATGATTATGACCGTCATTGCTCTCTTAGTTGGTCGCTCCCAGTCTTTTGCTAACCTCCACCTATACTAAGCGGACTGACTGCTTGTGCATCCACATCCTTTTAAACCAGTTATGCCATATGAGTCCACCATACCTACCTATATGTAGTATTTCACCGCCACTCCAAGTAAATTTACATGTGCTACCTTTAAAACCTTCAGTTGCAATATATAGCTCATGGGAAAGTAGCTTAAAAACTATTGTGGTAAAGAATATGTTGCTTATGTATCTTATTTTCTTATAAGTTGCTTGCTGAGCGGTAACCATGTTTCTGGGGACGCCATCAACTGTTACACTTTTGTTGAATATCATGTGAGTTGCTATGCATGCTCGTCTTGTCTAAAGTAAGGGTGATTTGCCATGAGTTGAATGGTTTGAGTATGCATATTGTTAGAGAAGAACATTGGGCCGCCAACCAAAGCCATGTATCATGGTGGAAGTTTTAGCTTGGACATTAATCCTCAATCTCTTATGAGAATATGCTTAAGCATTTAAGAGGAGTCCAATATCTATTTTCTATGTTGTCTCGGTGTGGATGTCCTCAAGTTGAGATCTATCAAAAACGAGAAATCAAATGCGATCTATCTCCTTGGACCTTTGTACAGGTGACATAGAGGTACCCCTTTGTGACACTTGGTTAAAACATATGTAATGCAATGACAATCCATGGAAATCTGAGCTAATTAGGACAAGGTGCGAGCACTATTGGTATTCGATGCATGAGGCTTGCAACTTATAGGATGTCTTATGCATAGCACATATGAAGTACTACTACCGTTGACAAAATTGTTTCTATGTTTTCAAAATAAAAAGCTCTAGCACATGAGTAATCCCTGCTTCCCTCTGCGAAGGGCCATTCTTTTACTTTTATGTTGAGTCTCCACCTTCTTTTAAAAGCACCAACTACTGAGAGCATGATTGTCATTCTGAGTGTAATGTGCATTGTCCCAAAGTAGCATTGTCTTTTGCATGATTGTGATATCGTTTATTCTGAAATCATTGTATCTAGTCATCGCTTAAACCTTGAAGGTGCCCCTGCATTTATGTTTTGCTTCACTAAAGGGGGCAAGCTAGATATCACTTTATCATATTTGCACATCATATTCATTGCAAATCTTTTTGATGTTTGAGTATCATATTGTAAAACTTTCAGTCCTTTGTGATTTTCTCATGGGGCAACTTAATTACTATAGATTCATTGTCTCAGTAAGCTTTTGTCATATGACTATGAAAAAGTCCTATATGGTTAATAGCATGTCACCACAGAAATTATTCTTGTTATCATTTACCTACTCGAGGACGAGCAGGAATTAAGCTAGGGGATGTTGATACGTCCAAAACGTATCTATAATTTCTGCTTGCTCCATGCCTCTTTTGGGTGATATTGCTATGATATTTATACACTTCCATACACTTTTGATCATATTTGGACTAACCTATTAACTCAGTGCACCCCAGTGCCAGTTTCTGTTTTCGGCTGTTTTTGTATTTCAGGTTTTCACGTTACGAGAACTGCCAGGAAAAATCCAGAAAAATTATATAAAAAATCAGCGTTCCAGAACCTACCGTGCGCCCGAAGGACAGCCGGGGGGGCCACCAGGGCTCCAGGCGCCCTGGCAGCGCCCCCCCCCCCTGGGCTGCGCCGGGGGGGCGCCTGGGCCCCCCGAGGCTCCTCCGATGCCCCCCTTTGGCATATATTTAAAGCGTCTCCCGAAACCCTCAAAACAGGAACTCTTTTCATGATCCCATCTCTGTTCCGCCGCCGCCGCCGCTTCCAAGATCGGGAGCACCAGGAGAACTCTTCCCGGCACCCTGCCGGAGGGGAGGATCACCACCGGGAGCTTCCCCACCACCATGGACGCCTCCCGGATGAGTTGTGAGTAGTCTCCCTTGGACCATGAGTCCATGACCAGTAGCTATGTGATGTTCTCCTCCCGTTCTTGTGCTTCACTAATTAGTCCTCGTGAGTTGCCCTACATGATCGAGGCACATACGTAATCCTTATGCTGTTGCTATGATGAGTTTGCTGGGATCCGATGGATTATGAGATTATGTTCAGATTGCGTTTGAGTAATATATTTGATCTACCTCTTTTATATTTATGTTCATAAGTAATTCTTGCATGTTCTCCGTTGTCATTTATTACTTTGGCCAAGTAGTAGGTAGTGACTCCAAGAGGGAACGTTATGCTTGATTGTGGGTTCATGCCCCTCGATGACTAGCTTGAGTGACAGAAACATGAGTCTAGGGGATGTGTTGTTGCCACAAGGGGGAAAACAACGGTGCTTGTGCCCGCGGGTGCAAGGATTGTTTACTTTATGCAAAGTTCTTTTAATGCAGTTGTCTGTTGCATTGAGTTTACACTATGGGTGGGGCTCGCAACATAATACCAGCGAGATGTTCTGGATAGATATCTCAAGGTGGATGATTAGTAGTAGATGCAGATGGATTTCGGTCTACTTTCCTTGGCGTACCGCCCATGCTTTGAACCTCTACCTTTCTTGCAACATAGTTAGCATTGGTTTGCGCACATGGTTCTGTCAATTGCCCAGCTGTAATTCGTTTACCTCACATAGCTGTTTCATCGTCTTTTGGGAGAGAGACATCACTAGTGAAAATCATGGGACCCCGGTCCATATTACTATCATTGATCACATCCGCTATTTACTTTCCGCTTTTACTTACTATTGCAGCAATACCTATCACTATTATCACTTGCGTTTGATCCTTTGTAAACTACAAGGCTGGAGAGATTGACAACCTCTCTGTACTCGTTGGGAGCAAAGTTATTTGTATCTGTGTGCAGGTCCACGTTGATTGCTAATATCTGGCGCCGTTAGCAGTTGACACCTTCTTGTTGAAACTGGGAGTCTCAGGGAAATCGATCATTGGTATCTTTGCCAAGGGAAAACTTCCGCTACACTGCATCTCAAACCTTCCACTTGGAGTAACCAATGAGGGGCGTGAAGCCATCAGTCGCGCCGCACCGTCGCCCCGCGCCTTCGTCTGTCCCCGCGCTCCTCGTTGTCGGCACCCTCCCCGCTCCTCGTCGCCGGCGCCCTCGCCGTCGCCCCGCGCTGTGAGCCGCCGCGCGCCCGGCTCTGTTCATATATATACAGCCGGTCTATTCTCATAACATTATGAGAATAAAATTCTCATAACACTTCCGAACTGCATTGCAAAATTGCATTGGAGAGCTAAACGCACCGCACCACAGAGACCAGCGAACTTCATGTTGAAAAAACTGTACGTGTTGTTTTTCGATACCTTTTTTGCTCTAGTTTTTTAACCGTTCATCGGAATTATGCGTGTAATATACCGTTGAAAAGCTATGGAGTAGACACAAGCTCGCCATGTTGAACACTTTTCAAAATTCATCATAGTTTAAGAGCAGTTTCGAAAATTGTGCGGCTCACAACGAAAGGCAGCGAGCGTTTTTTGGCGTTTCTTTCTAAACCGCTCGTCGGAATGTAACATATGATACACCGTTGGAAAGGTATCGTCGCCACGCATCTTTTTCATATATATTATTTTTTCTAATTCGCTACGGTTTAAGAGCAGTTTTAAATTTACTAAATCGCAGAATTGTGTTTTTCGAATTTTTTCTAATTTTCGGTACTGTTTTCATTCCAGTTTTTTAACCATTTGTCGAAACAAGGCGTGTAATATACCGTTGGAAAGCTACGAACGAGGCGCAACTTTCATATGTTGAAATGTTTTTGAGATTCCTTACGGTTTTTAGTTAAATTTGAAAGTTGTGCGGCTGGCTACGAACGGCAGCAGCCGTATTTTCGTGAAATTTTTACAAAACGTTGGCATAAATGATCCAAATGATACACCGTTTGAAAGATATTGTCGAGACGCTACTTTCTCATGTAGAACACGCCCTCCAATTCATTACGGTTTAAGAGCAGTTTTGAAATTACAAAAACGTGAAAAGCGCACTGCTTCAAACTGAAGAACGCACTGCATCAGACAGTTAACCGAACCTCATGATTTACTTTGTTGGACGTAGATTTTTCTCAGAGGAGTTTTGTTGTCTTTTTTCCAACTTTTTTTTCCGAAAGAAAGTGGACCGCAGTAGTCCCGAAAGTGAAGCGGAACACTACCCAAAGTGAACCTCATGATTTGTTGTTATCTTTTTTTCGTACTAATTAATTTTTTTACGCGTGTTTGAGAAGTGTTGAGAAGTGAGCTGCTTTTCCGATGTGTTTTTGTTTTTGGATCACCAAGTGAACCGCAATGGTTTTTTTATGGCCAACTTCGTGGAGAAAAACAAAGTGAGCTTCAAAGAGTCCTTTGCAATGGACTTTTTTTAGACCAAAGTGCACTGCATTTTTGCATGTTTTTAAATACATTTTGTTTGAAATGGACAGTATCGAAGAGTCTTTCGTAGTGGATATTTTTTTTACCAAAGTGCATCACATCTTCTTCCTGGTATTGAAGGAAAGTGGACCGCAATAGTCCCGAAAGTGAAGCGGAACACTACCAAAAGTTAACGAACTGCTCAGTACTTTCAAGCGAACATCTTCAGTCCAAATGACTTTAGTTTTTGTGATATTGGCTTCAACTTCTCTCAAAGAGCACTGCATTTTTGTTTGAGTAATTTACACAAACAGCAGAGGAAAAAATAAAAACAATTACAACAAGGAGGACTGCATTTGTTCAAGTAATTAAAAAAAGCATTTGTTCACGAAACAAATTGCACTTCACGAAGGGGGTAATGAGCTGCTTCTCAAATGGAGTGAACTACAGAGCTTGCTGGAAACCAAGCCGTTGTTTACCGCCGTCGCTCAATGTGCCCACGAACTTCATCCAGACGCACACTGAGCCGCATCTCATGCCCCCGCTCCACCAGCATGTACAAATTGCACGCTAAATAATAGCATCTTCACTCAGGAAAAAAACGCACTCAAAATAAAAGGCACACCCTACTGAACATTGCCCAAATCAAAAATAGCGATGCAAACGCCGGCTCCACGTCAGTGCGCATATGCAAACAGCACGTTGTGGTTGAAGCTGCAGCATGCCCCCTCCAAGTAACCGCACTGCAACACCCCGGGCGACCAAGCCACATGGAGATCTTGGGGCGTACTACACAGTGAGATGCAAAATAACAAAACGGGATGTTTAGTGCATATCTGCGATTTAACAAGCTTTAGTTGTGAACAGAAATCTTTCAGTGAAGAACTTGACAGGGAGCGTACCACCGGAACTAGTGGCCTTGTCATTCTTAGCTGAAATGTAACAACTTTCATCATTGCCTTTCTTCTCACAGAATGTTCTTCTGATTAAACCATGAATTAATACCTCTATTCCTTCCTTCCATGCATGTCCTGACCGATCATGAATTTCTCTGCAGCCGACTTGATGATAACATGCTAACGGGTCCGATTCCAGACCTCGCCGCCTCTTCGAACCTCTCAATCATGTGAGTCACCTGCCTCATTTCAGATTTTTCACTTCCCACTACCGCTGATTGTGCCTTCCTCATGAATGGACACTTGATTAATTCTCTCACTGAATAAAAATGCAGTCACTTTGAGAACAACCAGCTGACTGGCAGCGTGCCTTCATATTTGAGCAGCTTGCCCAAGCTCACCGAGCTGTGAGTCTTTCATCAAACCCTTTCTTAATTACTGTCCAATTAACTGCAGTTTGCCTGCCATATTATGGACCTGAAGGCAGGGAATCAAAAAATTGGTCATAATAAAGAGAATAGCATGCCCTTATGAACTGACTGTCTGGGTGTTATTCTACTTGTAATGCAACTATCTTCAGAATAACAAGCTGTCTGGGTATATCCCCAAGGCTCTGAAAAGCAGAGGCATCATTTTCAAGTTGGTATTCTCTCCCTGAACCATATTATTCCATTCCAGCAACAGTTATTTAAAATAGCTTGCTATCAGCTAGTAGTAGTAATATTTAAGCTTTCCTCGCTGTAAAACTTTCAGCTATGCTGGCAACATTGACCTGAAGGCAGGGAATCAAGAGAAGCACCACCTGATAATCATCATATCTGTGCTGCTTGGAGTATCCTTGTTGCTTGCGGTTTCCCTCTGTTGCTACGTGCTGACACGCAAAGCCAACAACAAGAAGAACTCACCACCAGAAGGTGGCCTCCTCACATCTTGTTATATTTTTCTTCTCGACTCTTCCATAACCTTCACTCATTCTGTGGTTCAGATGACCTTACAAAGGCGGCCCCGCCCGCGCACAAGCTGCAGAAGTCAGACGCGCCGTCGTGCGAAATCGGTAGATCGCAGATATGCACAGTGAGATGCAAAATAACAAAACGGGATTTCTGTTCACAACTAAAGCTTGTTAAATCGCAGATATGCACAGTGAGATGTAAACGGGATGAAGAAAGTAGGCCAACTAGGGAGGGGCGTTGATGCGGGCGACTAGGCGTAGGCCGTCTCCACCTGCACCGGGCGGCGGTGGGGCTTCCACATCGGTAGATCCAGAGGAGCCGCCGACGAATCCAATGGAGGTGTCGCGACTACTCCGGGGCGGATGGGCAGGGCAGCGCGTGGTTGGGGGCCGGAATAGGGCGGCGCATGGTGGTGGCTAGGATGGGGTGGTAGCGGTGGCCGGGACGGGACGACACAGGTGGTGGCCGGGGCAGGGAGGCGCGTGGTGGTGGCCGGGAAGGCGCGGCGTGTGGTGGTAGACGGGGCG
>LR738714.1:674625514-674782150 GCA_902687465.1 Secale cereale | reverse complement strand
ACCAAAAACCGCAGCCACAGAAATGCTGACGCGTGAATGCCTTTTGGTCCCGGTTGGTGCCACCAACCGGGACCAAAGGCCCTCCTGCCTGGGCTCCGCGCACAGGTCACGTGGAGACCCATCTTTCCCGGTTCTAGATTGAACCGGGACTAAAGGGCTAGGGCATTAGTACCGACCCTTTAGTCCCGGTTCAAGAACCGGGGCAAAAGGCCTTTACCAACCGGGGCAGATGGCCCGTTCTCTACTGGTGTCTATAAGTGCACGTAACGGCGGAGGAGCATTTTTGAGCAGGCTTTCGAATTAGTGATATATCTGATTAGGTGGTTCGAGTTAGGGACAGAAATGCAAATGACCCTTTAAACAACCTATGTTTGTCTGGGGTAAAAACTGTTTGTGTTTTTTTAAACAAACTTCAAAAGGTTATATATTAAATTCATGTTTTAATTTATGAATTCTTTTCATTACAAAAAAGGTTGAAAATCATAAACATTTCATAAATAAATTTGTGTCATCCTAATTCTACTTGACTCCAAGCCATATGAGCAAAGAAAGAGGGAAAAGCCAAATTCTAGAATTAAATCAAGAGAAGCAAATCAATAAATAGATTATGTGAGAAAATCTAGAAAAATCATGAAGGTGAAATTTGGTATGTCATGTACGATCTACAAGTATGGGTTGAGATAGATAATAATATATAATACACACACATATAAATATGCAAGTGTCACCTATTAATTTGTAGATGAATTATATTCTAACCTTTTTCATCTTTCTCATGCTTAAGGAAATTATGATTAATCTTAGAAGAGATATTGTCTCAAAAAGTGAAAATAATTTCACTCAAAGATACAATTAAACTCCAGCATTGATTACTTCAAAAAACTCCAGCATGGTGTGTGTTTATTCTTTTAATGACACACATTATAAATATATGATAAACAAATATTAGTTAATCTTTCAAAATAATGTTATGTGCTCTAAAAATAAAATACTTAAGTTTGTATTTTAGAAAGAAAAAATTTATGACGAAGTATAGAAGTTTAATATAAATATTTTTTTCGTTTATTCAGGCAAGACATAAAAAAAATCGACAAACTTATGATTAATCATCTATACTATTATTTTTTTGCGGGAGAAAGGGAAATTTCTATTAACTCAAGGAGGCAAGTCAGCCAGTACCATTACAACAATATTGCTTAAGCCTGAACCCAGCCAAACTGCAGTACGAGGAGTACTTCTACCATATGCAGCAAGCTCATGACTAACTTTATTTTGTGAACGACTAATCGCTTTAATAGAAATCTCCCTAGGGTCATCAGTGACCATCCTCTTGATCTCTTCGACGAGTACATGAAATATTGACCTGTCCACCGACGTGGCCCTTATCATTTTGACGGCTTCGGTACTATCCATCTCGATTGCAATAGAGAGCTCGGTCTGGTGTAGAGCAAGCTCAAGGCCCTCCCTACAAGATGCTAGTTCAGCATGGAGACTATTGTCACAGGTACGAATCTCCCTACAAGCAGTGAATATAATTTCGCCTCGATCCGACCGGAGAACCATGCCTCCTCCCGCAGCTCCTGTAGCATGTACATAGCTGCCATCTACGTTCAATTTCGTCCAGCCAGTAGAAGGCATAACCCAGCGCTGCTCCATCTCACTTGACACTTCTGGTTGCAGCCTTGGTGCCTCAGTCTGCACTATCATCTTGCCCTTATCCATATCCCCTTGAGGCCATTGATGTAAACAGAGCAAGGAGTTAATATATCCATGAAGGAATCTGCGTGACACTTCAGTTGGCGGTGGAGCTTTCCCATGGGTAATTTCATTCCGCACATACCACACTCGCCACATGGTCATTAGAACTACCATGCGCGTGGTTTCCGAGAGAGGCTCCAACAGGGAGAATAACCATTCCGGTCCTGTATTGATTATGTCCTCAACCTTCGGCATGGGCCAGTCTGATGCCATGGCATGCCACAAATCCATCGCAAGGGGGCACCTACACATTGCGTGGAAACCATTCTCTCGTTCCACACCACAAAGGGGACACACATCAGTATGCTCAAGGTGGCGAGAGCATTTATTAGCCCATGTTGCAAGCGAGTCGGACACCATTCTCCATGCAAAGACGCGTACCTTTGGGGGAGCAGGGCACCCCCATATGATCTTCCAGATGACGCGACGACCATCCGGTGCCCTGCTCGTGGCTGTCGCCAAATGGACGCTCGCGCTCGTCCATGGCAAGGCGGTAGGCAGATCGAACGGTGTAGATACCGCTCTTCTCCGGCGCCCAAGCGATGATGTCCTCAGTAAGGCGTGTCGAAGTACGAATGCTGGCGATATTGTCGACGTCGATCGGAAGGAAGTATCGCCGAAGCACGTCCAGGCGCCAAGCACCGGACGCATCTAGGAGGTCCGCCACCCGCCGCAGTCTGCAGGTACCCTGTTGCGTAATCGGCTGACCTGTTGGTGCCGTGGGTAGCCATCGATCCCGCCATATGCGGATGTTTTGCCCGTTTCCGACACGCCACACCAGACCCTTTTTCAAGAGCTCGAGGCCATATTGGATGGCCTGCCATGTAGGGGAGGCATTCCCCGAAAATACCGTGTCCTCAAGACGCCCCTCCAGATAGTATCGAGCTTTCAAAACCTGCGCACATAGACTGTTAGGATTAATCAAAAGTCTCCACGCCTGCCTCGCGAGGAGTGCTTGGTTGAAGAGACGGAAGTCTCTAAATCCTAGCCCTCCCTTCATTTTATGCGCCTGAATATGCGGCCACGCCATCCAGTGAGTTTTCCTTTTGCCCTCAGACGAGCCCCACCAAAAGTTTCGAACCATCCTGTTCAGATCATCTATACTATTATTAAACAAGCGAACATTTTCTTTCTTAACTCCACCCGCTAAGTGTACCCAGGTTGATTAATACCGTCAGATTATCCCACCTAATTACATCTAAAGCTTGAATTAAACGAATCCATCTCAATGGTTAGCATAGCAATAAAAGCCCTGGGAAGCGTACTCTACCAGAAAATCGTCCGCCAAGTACGTTTCCCACGAAGCGTAATGGACTGACGCCCCGCATCCTACAATCATGCACGCGAGGCACGCAAAAAGAAAAAATTACCGAGCCTTCCAACCTCCCCACGGCGCCGCCTCTCCGCGCTCTCCCACCGCCGCCCCTCCGCGCTCTCCCGCCGCCGCCACGCCCCCTTTTTGCGCTCGGCCGCTGTCCCTCGGCGCTCTCCCGCCGCCGCCATGCGCCCCCTCTGCGTTCGGCCGCCCCCCCTCCACGCTCTCTGGCCGCCGCCGCCATGCGCCTCGGGGTGGCCACTGAGGCTCCCGGCCGATGCATCGACACCAACGCGGGATCTGTCTGTCCTCCTCGCTCGCCGTTGAAGCTGCCATAGACGGAGGTGCCGATGCGGCATGCGATCCGATGCCGAGACCACGAGAGAATTGCTGCTGCTGATCCCCTCCTCCACCCCAACCCACACCCGTCCCATGGTCGCCGAGGCCAGCCACATCATAGGTATGTTTGCCACAACTTAGTAATTAGCAATCAGTCCGCTTTTGTTCGTTCGAGTGCCTTTTTTTCTATGGAATTTATTTGCTGATGAATCGATCTGGCCATATCCTAACAAACCATACAAATTAGATGAATCTATCTGGCCACATCCTTTTATGTTTATTGGTTTATCTATAAGTAATCATTTTGCAATTTGTTGTACAAATTAACCTACCTAATTTTTATCGTTGATCCCAAAAAGTTCAAAATTAATCTCATAAGGTTTTTGACTAATCTTCGATTTGATTTTTAGATCCCTAAAGGTTTACATCATCAAACTGAATTATGTCCTGCAGTAATTTGTCAATGGCGTATGTCTGAAGTTCTTTTGGCCATAGCATCATGCACGGACAACTGTTTGCAAGCATGCATATTGATTGATTTTTGGAGACTAGCATCATGCACGGACAACAGTAGTCCAGCGTTCCTCTTGCAATATTGCTCTTCAATAGCACATGTGTTGTATAGATTACTGATTCATACACTATTGTTGCAGACTTTCCATATGGCAAGTTTCATTGGATGTATCAAAGGTAGAAATGAGTGGATTTGGTGTCATACCACTCATGTTTCGGCACTGTACCGACAAACTTTGAGTCTATATTGCCATCTCAAAAATACATTGGTAACATATTAAAGGTGCATTCATGTCTTTTTACTTGAAACCATGTTGATTATATCATTTTTTGTTTGAAAAGAACTATCCCTGAAGTGGTCAGAGCAGTACCGTGTGTGCCGCCCAGTCGCTAGGTCGAGCTGCTGAGCTAGATCGTCGTCACGGATCGCGTGCCTCTTGCCTGCTCGTGTTTGCAGCCATCGCGCCACCTGCCGTATTGTTATTGCAACTCCTGTTAGGCATCCTCTCCTGAATCCTCATAGAACTCACAGGTACTCTTGGTTCAGTCACAATTTCAGTTAGCTAGGAACTAAAAATTCAGTGATCATGAACAATATATTCAAGTATAGCAAAAGGTTCTTCTCTTCTATGATTTGCTAATTAAGTTAGCGCTGATTACTTCAACCTGTTATGTCTTGAGCAAGCAGGCCGGTTTGACACTAATGTGCCACTTTACTTGACTGCTTATCACTGAAGCTTATAGTATATTACTATTTCCGAAATTAGCCGAGCATTAATCAACAATGACGATGTTTTCCGTACATAACAATTGTCCTTTCTTTTCATCTATTTTTCATCACGGACTAGGTTTCTCTTATGGGTTAATCTGAAATTCATTTTTGTATGCTACATATTTTATTGCCTTTTTTGATTCTTTTAGGCAACACACAGACACACTCACACTATGAATATTAGATGGAGTGGAGAGAGCAAATGGAAGACACACTCACACTTTGCTCTTCATAATAATCTCTCTGAAGATGTGTTCTTCTTTGTTGTGTGCAGAGCATGGGACCGCGTCCATGGCATCATGATATCCAACCTGGTGTTCCGGACACCATTCTCTGGAAGCTATCCAATGATGGGATATACTCTGCCAAGACGGCCTACTTGATGCAATTTGCTGGCCATGTTCAATCCAACCTGCAAATCATTGTCTGGAAGGCCTGGGCACCCTCCAAATATTTTTTTTTGCATGGTTGGTCACACAGAATAGGATCTGGACGGCGGACAGGCTTCAACGTCGAGGGTGGCCAAATTGCGATCGTTGCCCTCTTTGCAAGCAAGTGCAAGAGTCCGCAACACACCTTTTGTTCAAGTGCCGCTACTCCATTCAGGTCTGGAAGGAGACCCTTGCATGGCTGCACATAGATGTTGATACCACACATTGGATGATCTACGACAAGGTGGGGTCTTGGTGGGATGGGGTCCTCACCAACAATGCGGAGCCAACGAAAGCCCTCGCCTCCCTCCTTCATCTTGTAAGCTGGGTGGTTTGGAATGAGCGGAATGCACGCGTGTTCAGGAATAAGGCGGCGCCGGTGATGGTGATCGTCTGAACTATCAAAGAGGAGGCTTCTCTCTGGGCTATGGCAGGTGCCAAGCATTTGTGTAATTTGATGCCGCAAGAGTAGATCTTTGTAATTTTTCCCGTTTCCATGGGGTGGAGATGTTGTTAAAAATCTATCTCCTACTTATTCAATGAAAATGGCAAATCTTTTGCCTCGTTTCAAAAAAAATGTCACAGGACAACAAACGACACAAGAGATCATACGAGCGGACATTCGCTATTGGCGTCTCAAGAGACTACCGATGTCTGAGTTACGTGTTGCCCATTGCGATGATCACATCCACCAGGAAGGCGGGACTAGCATCGACCGGGTGAGTGGCAACGGCGGTCGGTCAGGCTGGGCGATCAACCGAGTTGAGCTAGGATACAATCGGATAGCCACAGTCCACAGGGCCAGTTTAGTTCTTTCACGAGCCTGCTTATGTGACAAGAAAAAAATGAATAAAAGGGTTGCTAATGGCATAGTAATCAAGGCGTCAGCGATCTAAGTGGTGATTTTATGGAGTCAATATGGAAAGGGGTAATTTCTCAAATCCACATGAAGGAGGTGGCAAAAATCCAAATACTACGACTTCATACAGTCTAGGCACGATCTGTGTAGTCAAAGTGTCATCTAGACATGATGGTGTTCCCTAATTTTATGCCATCTTAGAATATCTTTATTTAACGTGGAAATAGGTATTCTGTTGAAAGCTAAACTGAACATCCAAATACTCCCTCCATTTAGAAATACTTGTCATCAAAATGAATAAAAGAAAATGTATCTAGATGTATTTTAGTTCTAGATACATCTTTTTTGTTCATTTTGATGACAAGTATTTTTGGATGGCGGGAGTACCTCTTATTTAACGTTGGTATCATATGATCTTCACATATCATTTTTGTGGTGTACTATAATAGTTGCAAAGAGGGAATGTTTCGACTTTTGCCAAGCTAAGATACCCGTTGATCGAAAAATTAACCAATGAATAGAAGAAGCAACAAAAGTGAAAGTATGACCTCTTTGTAGGGTTTTGAACCCTTGACGTGTGAGATATACTTACCCAAGTGAGACATTTTTTCTTAAACCAAAAAACAAAGACACATATTGTTCTAGGGATATACGTGCGTTGCACCTGCATGTTTACTAGTAAATGGAAAATAATCATAAATTCTAATATGCAACCATCGTGTGTGGTTCTAATTTGTAATCATAAATATAGAACTAATTGTATAACATTTTACAACATAGTCATCCTCTTGAGATAGATAAGAGGTATAATTATTGATTTTTTTATAAATTATATAATCGCCGATCCTACGGATATTACTTAACCGAAATACAAATACTATAATGGCCATTATGTGTTACGTTTTGCTCTATGATTTGAGGAATATATTATGTTTATTTTTTTTATTAACGAGTGACTGTAATTTTCATATACAATTTGTGTCTTAGAAAGAATGAACTAAGATAAATCAGAAGAAACCATGCAAAGACAACTCCGGAAGATCACAAACAAAAGCTTAGGCAATGAAGCAAACAAAGTGTGTGTGACAAATTCGATCAGTTATTTTAACACAAATTTTCCAAATGCAAGGAGGTGGTTTCTCTTACTTCGATTGGCATCAGACTCTTGAGCACATGGTGCCTAACGCATTGCGAATGTTTTCCTCTGAGCATGCCTCTCATAACTTGTCGCACGCAGCATTAGAGACCCGACCTCGGGTGTTTGAAGCACAGCTGTTTGGTTCTTCCTCCGCTGCCTCGAGACTTTTCACATGAGAAAGAGCGCATGTGCTTTGTAAGTGGCAAGAAGTTAGCGAAGTACCTCAACAACGACAAAGTCAACTTCAATGAAGACGACGAGGATGACTTTAACATACTGTAGTGGTGGCACGATCACAAGTTTACATATCCGCCGCTTTCCATATTAGCACTGGAGGTGTAATAACTTATCAGTGCCCATTTCACCGGCACCATCAAAGTCTGCTTTAGCTTGGTTGGAAGAACACTTGAGGAGAGAAGAATTGATCTCACCTTGAATATGATAGAAACACTGATGGTCGTGCAAGACGGGGAACAAGCCAGAAGGAGAGAACAACATACCGTGAACAACAAAAAACAACAGGCCACGTTTGAAAATCTTGTCACTGAAGATGAAGAATAATTGTAGTTCTAGTCTTTGTAATATTTCCTTTTCTTTGGTAGTTTTATTATCCTTTTGTATTTTTCTTTTCCTTTTGTAATCTAGAGAACTTTGCACTCTTTGTTCGTATTTAGAGATGAAAGATTTTAATGAGGCGGCCGCACATAAAGCTCAAGATTTATCCCACATGACACTTTACTTCATTTTTGTTTTTCCTGTATTTCTTCTGAAATTTTCAAAATATTTGAATTTTTTGAGGTATGGAAGCTCTTATAAATTTTGTGAGGTATTTGAACCAAACGTGCATCGGCAGCCTAGATAGGTAGGCCAAATGTGTCACGTGCCTATCGTATACCAAGGGGGGCATGATTAGGCCTGGGGCTCAACACACGGGCCGACAAGACACTACCCGATTAGTACGGGTGTCGTGGTGGGCCTGCCGTGCCGGGCATTTTTTTCCTTGGGCAGGCCATGCTGGCCCATATGGCCGAGTTTGGTGAGGAGACAAAACTTTTGGTTTTCTCTTGGTCAATCAAGCCAGCTTTCGACCAGACCTGGCCAAACGGGCCATCACGGCACGACACGATCTATGATAATCCTGCCTCGCAGTGCACAGCCCACACATGCACGTTCAATGGACGGGTCGTGTCGTGCCTTCCCACGTCTCGCTCCTTGGCCCAGGCATGACACATTTAGCAAATGGGCCGGCCCGCAGCACGTTCGGGCCATATGCTTTTCGGCTTGCTGGACTGCTTTTTGGGCCATTTTGTGCCCAGGCTGTTTTTCGACAGGCCGGGCCGTGCCGTCTCGTCCTGTGTGCCCAGGCCCTGGCAAGGGCCGTTTAGCCTGTTTGTCGGCCTAGATGGCGAGGTTTGCTTCCGACGGACCGGGAGGCCCGTAGTGGCACGCCAAATCCGGCTGGTAAGCCCGAACGGCCGCTGTCAGTCACGCACGCGCTGCACGCCCCTTCCTCCTCCTCTCCGGCGGTTCTCCCCTCGCTCCCCAAATAAACGCCGCTGTCCCGTCTAGCCCGGCGGCGCGTCGGAGGGCTCGACGCTCAGAAGCAGCCATGGAGGTGCCGCACCCCCTCCTTGCCGCTGCGGCGCTGACGGTGCCAGTGCCAGTCCCAGCACCGCCGCCGCCTCGCCCACTCCGCCTCTAAAACCTGCGGCGGGACTTCCGCGTGAGCCTCCTCTCAACTCTTCCGGTTCGTGTGCCTGGGGTGAATTGATTTTCTGACTTTGTCTATTGCCGCTGCCGGGTTTGGGGAATTCCAGGTTCGACTTAGAAGCAAGCATCGACATTAGCAGTTTCACAATGCCAAATCTATGAAGTACTACATTCGACCGCTGTCCTGGTTCATTCAACCTGACATTCGTGCGCGCGCTTAACGACCGCAAGGCAAGGCGACAAAGGATGACTTCCGGGGTTCTGAATTTCGTGCGACTGCTATTCCAGGGGACAGACTCGGTTGACGAGCAGCGGAAGGATGGCATTTGGGAGCACTTCAGGGAGGCTCAGCGGAGTAACTAACTGACCCTCCCTCGTTTTACTCAAATTTAGTCTTATTTGTTTCCCTGACACTACTTCAGCAATCAGCATAGTCTCGGTTAATGACTGAATTTTTTTAATTTTTTTTAGAAAAGGAGGATGACCCCCGGCCTCTGCATCTGGGAGATGCATACGGCCACTTTATTGATTATTCTTGAGGACCTTACAGAGTATTACAAACAATATACCTGAATCCACCATCTTGACAACATATGCCGCTACTCCTATCCATATGATGTAGGGGTGCTAGCTGGGCCACTACCCATACCACTCACCTAAGCCTAACATCAAATGCCGGTTAATGACTGAATGTGTGCTAGTTTCTGCTATGACCGACATGCCAACAATTTTCGGCTACAATAATGCATTCACATTCCTTCGCTGTTTGGTAATGACAAGTGGTATCTGTTTTGGTGTATCCTATCTTGCAGATATCCTGTACGTATCTTCACAAACAGCGGCTTGTGGCATGGAGGAGCTGAAAAAATTGCAAGATGAAAATAAATAGCTTCTCCAGAAAATGGAGGTACTAGAGATGGAAAGGCAATGTGGCGTGATTTTTGTTTTCCTGTCAACAGAAAATAAGTAGTATGAACCAGAATGTATATCCTAAACAGGAATCAGAATGTGAAATTTCCATGATCTTTAGCATTTCAAGGCTGCTTAGTATTGCTGTCTTTAGATGGGAATGTATAACACATATGTAAAATTGCAAGCATGAGTACAGATGAATTTTCCAAGTAATGGATCCAGGTAAAAGCCACAAACTATTTACTCGGGAAGTTCCTCCTTTGATTTCTTTTTTTCTCAAACACGTGTCTAATCATGCGTCTTTTTATATTAGAAGAAACACCAGGAAGACGCGGAGAGTACAGAAGAACTAGGCTACAACATACTGTACAGAAGAACTAGGCTACAACAGAAGCTCGTACTATGGATCAACGTAAGATTTCACATCAGTTGATTGGATTATGTTGTAACTTATGGCTCACAGCTTTAATTTACTTGTAACCAGGCAATCTGCCAGTCAAGACTACCACATTACAGCTATGTCCGAGTACATCATCTCCACATACAGAGACATGGCTCGTTTCAAGCTCTTCACGATATTGTGAATTCACAATCTCCAGGGCACTATCTATTATTTTCACAGAACAGGGTACTAGCTCTCATGTCATGGTGCTGTAAGTTGCTGGTTATGTGCGACTAATCATCTTTGATAGTATCAATTAAGTGACGTTTTGAACCATCAGCATAAACCAAGTTTTCAATTAGTCAGCCGGGAACACTAAGCAAAATCCATCTCTCCGAATAAGTTATATTCTGAACTTCTTTGCTTTGCACATAGCCAAATGGGCCTGTCTAGGGCATATCTAACATAATTTGCTCTCCATTGTGCAGAAGAATGCCAGTCCCGGTGGGATTTGTGGATGAAGGATGCAATGGCAAACGGTTTATCATGGGATGCTAAGTGCTATGACATACATTGGGAAGCTTATTCCTTTATAAAGAAGCTCTGACATCATGGAAGTTCATGACACACCATCCCTCCAAATGAAAAGGTACAACTTTTTTAAAATAGTAACAATCTGCAGTTTTGGCACATAAACCAGTCTGTAGGTCTACTTTGGATGTTACCTGCAAATCAAGTTAAGTACTCCCTCCGTTCACTTTTGTAAGACCGTTTAGACATTTAAGACAGCACATAAAACAGTTCAATTTCAGCTGTCCTAAAGGACTTACAAAAGTGAACAGAGGGAGTAGCTTCTTCTGTATTATTAGTTGCCTAGTCAATAAATGGATAAAAGACGAGTTGCAAATCCCTTGCTGTAAGTTTTTGTGATATTTTTATTTAATAACTAATAAAAAAATTCAAAGTATTAACCAACTAATGGGCATATTTGCGCATTATTGATTTAGATCAGTTCTACAATTTCACTGAATTGTACAACCCGTGAGAGGTTTAGATCACCTTTCTGCAACCATCATATGTGCATATGTTTCTTATTACATCCGAACTCATATTGGAAAGGATATGCAGAAAAGATGGAACAAAATATTTTGATCCACAAGCTATAGCTGTATGCACTGTTTGCTTCAAAATCAAGGATACAGTCTTGTGTGAAATTGTAATTCACATTATATGGTTCCATAACAAGCAAACTTTGTTCCTCCTCTGGATTGGCATCTGCTTGAGCCCACGGGTGGTTGTGGTATCTCCTCAGCATCTCCAACCTCTCTGCAACCTCCTTCATCGTTGGACGCTCCTCTCCACTCATGTTCAAGCATCTCATAACAAGCTGTGTGATCTCTTCGAGCGCTTCGATTGTCATGTCGTCCCTCACTTGGCTGTCCAGAAGGTCTTGGTGCTGGCCTACCTTCACTGCCATCATGAAGCATAAAACAAGGCTTCTATCTTCCTCTGGCCCGTCGAAGTAGACTGCCTTTTTCCTTGTCAAAAGCTCCAATAGGACAACGCCAAAGCTGTACACATCACTGCAGGTCTAAATAATGCCGTACTGACCTGGCAAGTAATAATGAGGATGAACCCTACCTGTCAGCTAGCAGAAATATTCTGCCTCTCTGAATCTCTGACCCCATAGAGGAGTTACTCTGTACTCTCATCACGACACCACGTCTCTTCACGGCAGCGGTGATCCTTTCTGTCTGATAACCAGAGGTGAAGCAGTTTAGCCTAGCGTTGGTGGCCAAGCCCCCCATCTCTGGTAGATTAAGGCTGAACGGATCAACCGTCGGAGGTTATCTTGATTTATAGGCATTCTCTGGTGGCTCTTCGAGCACAACTTTTTGTCGTGGAATCTTTAATCCCTGATTCAGTATTCACAAACTGTAAGCTGCTTATACAGAGAGCGGAGATCCAACTAATTCCTACACTCACTTAACCTTTTGGTAAGAACATTTTCTGCATGCATAAAACTCATGTTTCTTCTCATTGATCAGGATAGGAATAATGAACATGAACTCCTGCCTGTCAGCGAGAAGAAATATTTCTGCCCCACTGAAGCTCTGATCTCGTTGAGGGTGCACACAGGCTCGACAGCAGTCGCAGGTATGAAATGATCTGGGCTTGAAACCGACGAACTGGTGCTGGATTCCCTTTTTCTGTTTGTTGTGTTTTACCATCCTTCTACGAGTTTAATTAGGATGGAATTTAACAAGTGCAAACTTTCAGTTTCTTTTAGCACAACCTAAGCAGTGTGGGGCAATCTCTCTTGATCAAAACGATGTCGATCCTGTTCAAGTCTCGTTTGATGTTTTCTGAAACTGCTTATGTTTTCCCTTATGTTTTCTGATACTATTTATCAACTTGAAACGCTTTCTCAAGAACAGAGCTATATGAATCTGAATATGCTGGCTGTTTTCTCCCTTTATTACAGCTGATACCGCAACCTTACAGTTACTAAACGAAGGCGGCATCATACTTAGTAACTTAAACATGCTGCCTTACTTATTGAACAATATATAAAGCATCCTTGAACACTCCCACACCCTTGATGACGAACCTAGTGATGGTCAATGGCATGGCACGCATGCATGCTCACCCTGTGATGTGATCTCTTCTCAGGGAGCGTTGGGAGGAAGGGGCGGGAGCTTGAAACCTGGCACGGGCGCGATGAACTTGCCTTCCTCCTTGCTGGCGTTGCGGTGCCTTTCCTCGCCTGATACAATGTGTGTAAAAAAAAAATCAACATAAGCGCACATTCAAGAATATCCGCATCAGGGACGACAATTATAGGTAAATTAGTTACCAATGCTTTCCTCTGTCTGCTTCTCTTTCTGTGACCATTTTTGGAGTACCACAAGAAAATTATCAAGGCAATGATGCAGAGTCCTCTACCTTTTTGAACCCAAGAAATTGCGCGGCGGCGGGCAGCAGAAGCAGCAGTATCTGATGGCTGCATGCCACTAGGAGGCCCTCCCTTCATGCCTTGCATCCAGCCGAGGCTCCGCCGGGCGCGTCGGAGCGGCGGCGGAATGGTGTGGCCATGGACAAGATCGCAGGCCACAAGGACGAGCAGAAGCAGAGCCATGACCGCTGTTTCGGATGCCATTCTTCTTGCCGTCTCTGCTCATCTTTGGCTAGCTGCTGGATCTACCCAAAACCGTCTGCACTGTACATGGCCGGGTGGTGCAGATGCAGATATATAGCACAAGTGTGGATCGGTGCATGATTACTGCTACTACTCTGCAGACTCGTGGGTTATAGGCCTCTTTGATGAGACGATGAATGCGTAGCAAATGAATGCAGGAATCGGTATCTTCTTGTATCGCCGCAAAGGAGGTTTCCATCGTACACGTTGCCAGGTCAGCCCCAACACACACATACACACGCACAAACAAATAAATGTTGTCATCACATTCGGACCTTTGCAACTGCTTCTAGACTCTTGTTGGATCTAGTGATCTAGTACTGGAATTTGCATTTATGTTGCTACTTTGGAAAGAATTTAAATCATAATCATTTAAAAAAAGAAATTCAAGTCACGTGAAAAAAAGACAAAAAGACCGACCGTATACGTCTACACGGAGTGGTTAGACTCGGCTCGCATTTGTGATGCGTGTATGCCTCAACGTCTAGACACAGCTCGTATAGACTCGGCTCGCATTTGCGCTACGTGTATGCCTCAACGTCTATACGTCGGTCTTTTGCCTCGGCAAACCCGATTAGCCAGCGCTAACTGGCCCGTGACTGCCTCGTCGGCTCTACGTACGCCAACGGCAGCCTAATTAAGCCGCGCGATTTATTTACCCGGGAGCCGTGTGGTACTATCTATATTAAGCAGCTAATCGCACGCGGTCTAATCCACCCACGCACAAGCCCAACCCAAGCTACCTCTCTTGCTGGGCCGTATTCTCGTCCAGGCCGCGAGGAGACAGAACGCTCAGCCAACGGACCGGGATGCCCGAACTGCCGCGGCCCGCTGTGAGTCAGTCAGTCACGCCGCCCCTTTCTTCCTCCTCTTCTCCGGCGGTTCTCCCCGGCTCCCAAACGCCGCTGTCCCGTCCCGCCCGGCGGAGCGTCGGAGGGCTCGACACCGCTGTGCCGTCCCATCCATGCAGTGCCAGTGCTTCCGGTGCCGCTGTGCCGTCCCCCCTCCTCGTCGCCGCTGCGGCGCTGCCGGTGCCAGTGCCAGTCCCAGTCCCGCCGCCGCCTCGTCCACTCCGCCTCTAAAACCCGCCGCGGAGGGAGCTCCAGAAGTGCCGTCAGGTGGGTTGCCCGCGAGCTCCTCTCACCTCTGTTTCGATTCGATTTCCGGTGCTTCTGTGGGGTTAATTGATTCCCTAAGTTTGTCTCTCCCTGGTTTGGGGGAATTTTCAGGCTCGACGTTCAAGCAAACATCGACCGCTGTCGTTCTGAATTTTCAGGCTCTGCCTGGTGTGGATTAGCAACTTCACAGTGTCAAATCTGTATACGTAGTATATTCGACCGCTGTTGTTCTGAATTTGGCGCGGCTGCTATTGCAGGGGTCAGAGTCAGACTTGGCTGATGAGCAACAGAAGACTTGGGATCTTCAGCAAGGCTCAGTCGGAGTAACTTTACTATCTCTCCCTCGTTTTACTCAAATTTGGTGTTATATGTCCGTGCCGCAACTCCGTAACTACCCCTTGATAATGCCAATTAAATACTGCTAGCTACGTTGTGTCACCATGTCAAAGAAATTCAGTTACAGTAATGTAGTATTCAGTATTGGTATCACATTGTGACGAGTTGTGCTATCTGTTTTGGTGTATTCGTATCTTTCAGACATCCTGTACCTTCACGAACAGCGGCTTGTGGCCATGGAGGAGCTGAAAAAATTACTAGATAAAAATAAATCGCTTTTTCAGAAAATGGGGGAAAATACTGAATAGTAGGAACCAGAGTGTATATCCTAAAATGGGAATCAGAATGTGAAGTTCCAAACCAAAAGGAAAACAAACAACAAAAGCTAAAAGACTGTACAGAAGAACTAGGCTACGACAGAAGCTCATACTATGGAGCATCGTATGCTTTCACATCAGTTGATCAACAATTGTGCTGTAACTTATGGCTCTGAGCTTTTATTTACTTGTAACCAGGCAATCGGTCCTTCATGACCACCACAATACAGCTATGTCCGAGTACATCACCTCTACATATCAGTTGATTGACAATTATGTCTCTTTCTCAAGCTCTCGACGACATTGTAAGTTCACAGTCTCCAGGGCACTAGCTATTATTTTTACAATAACAGCGTACTAGCTCTCATATCACGGTGCTGTAAGTTGCTGATTATGTGCAACTAATCATCTCTGCATAAATCAATCAAGGGATGATTTGAACCATCAGAATAAACCAAGTTTCATCTCTTTCAGCAAATTAGATTCTGACTTTTTCTTCTGATGAACTTAGCCAGTCTAGGACATATCTAACTCAATTTGCTCCCCATGGTTCAGAAGAATGACCGTTCCCAGTGATTTGCGGATGAAGGATGCAATGTCAAACGGTTTATCATGGGATGCTAAGTGCTATGCAATACATTGGGAAGCTTATTCATGACACACTATCTCTCAAATTGAGAAGGTATAACTTTTAAAAATGGTGACAACATGCAGTTTTTGCACCTGAACCATCTTGTAGGTTTAGTTTGTATGTTGCCTGCAAATCAAGTTAAGTAGTTTTTTGGTAATAGTTGCTAGTCAATAAATGGAACAGGATGAGTTGAAAATCCCTTGTTTAAGTTTTGTAATTTTTCCTTCTAATAAATTATTGTGAACTCTCTTTACATCCCATTGCTTTTAAACATACCATTGATTTCTAACTTTTCTGCAATCATCATATGTGCACTTGTTTGCTTACATCCAAAAAAACACATATCTCAAAGGATATTGAGTTGAGAAAAAATGGAACAAAATATTTTGATCTACGAGCTAAAGCTGTATGTGCTGCTTGCTTCAAAATCAAGGACATAATCTTGTGTGAATTTGTAATTCACATTCTGTTGTTCCATAGCAAGCAAGCTCTGTTCCTCCTCTGGATTAGCTTCTGCTTGAGCCCATGGGTGGTGGTGGTATCTCCTCAGCATCTCCAACCTCTCCGCAACCTCCTTCATCGTTGGCCGCTCCTCCCCGCTCATGTTCAAGCATCTCATAACTAGGTGTGTGATCTCTTCAAGAGCTTCGATTCTCATCTCGTCCCTCACTTGGCTGTCCAGAAGGTCTTGGTGCTGGCCTGCCTTCACTGCCATCATGAAGCATAAAACAAGGCTTCTATCTTCCTCTGGCCCATCGAAGTACAATGCCTTCTTCCTTGTCAGAAGCTCCAATAGGACAACACCAAAGCTGTAGACATCACTCTTATCATTCAGCCGGCATGTCATTAGGTATTCTGGGTCAAGGTAACCACAAGTGCCCTGCACCAATGTTGCCATCTTGGCTTCATCAGTTGGTGCTAGTTTTGATGCTCCGAAATCTGAAACTTTTGCTGTAAGCTTGTCATCCAACAGAATGTTTGCCGTCTTGACGTCTCCATGGAGAATCGGCGGTGAGGCCGAAGAGTGCATATATGCCAGTGCCTCGGCTGACTCTACTGCTATTCGAAGGCAGGTGTGGAATCCTGTATCAGAGTCAAGGCCCCTACTACCATGGATGTACTGGTAGAGTGTACCGTTCGAGACGAACTCATAGACCAACATGGGCACTTCTACTTCGAGGCAACATCCGAGCAGCTTGACGACATTCTTGTGGTTGATCTGGGAGAGGATGAACATCTCCCTCGCGAATTCCTTGGTCGGGACCTCTTCCGTCATCTTTGACTTCTTGATCGCCACCACTGTCTTGTCCTCAAGGTCACCCATATAGACGATGCCGTGCCCACCGCGGCCGAGAATACGATCGGCCGCGAAGTTGCTGGTTGCTTTCTCCAGCTCTTCCTTGGAGAAGATCTTGAACCCACCAGTGCCTGTGCTGGTGCCATTGTAGTTACTTAACTGCTGCTGCAGGAAGAGGCCTCCATTTAGCTCGAAGAACACTTGCTTTGTTCTGATAAGCTTCCTCTTCTGGAGCCCCAAGTAGAGCCAGAAGCACATGAACAAAGGCAAGAACACTCCAACGCTGACTCCTGAATACGACATAGCATTATCAGTTTATCATTAGCTTTCCGAAGTACAATTGCAGGGGAAACAGTGAAATTGCATGAGCAGTGCATTTGCCAAATTATCTGTTTACCTGTAACTACTTTCAGTGCTAACGTGAAATTGTCCTTCGGCCGGCAACCAGTCTTTGTTGTGGCATCTCCACTAGTCCCTGGCGGGCATTGGCAAGTGTGGCTTCCCAGAGTATTTGTGCAGACGCCGTAGCATGGTTGCTCTTCTTTGTGTTCGCACTCATTGATGTCTTGCATTTTGGCAAAACAATTCATCAGATGAAGGAGCAGGAAATGAAACAGTAAAACAGGACAGCAGTGTATACCTCTGCATCCATCTTTTAGATAGGGGTTGCCCTCGTACCCCTTGGAGCAGTTGCAGCGGTACCCAATGCCATTCTTGGAGTGGACACAATCGCTGAGCGTGCTCTGGCACGCGTAGTCAGTTGTGTTACGCCTGGCAGCGCTGCAGTTGCCGACGTTTCGGACCGCCCAGTCGAGGATGACGGGCGCAGCGAAGTCGCCGGTCCGGTTGAGGTACTCGCTGTCACCAGCCAATGTTGTACTTAACCACTTGGTCTCCACCAGGAACACATACCGGCAGGTCGTGCTGTTGCTATAGAAGACTATGTCTCTGTCTTTCTGGTCCTTCGTGAAGTCGAGCACGTACGGCTCGTAGTAGTCAATAGCAGGGGGTATCGTGCTCTGGCAGCAGGCCACACCTGTGCAGGACCCTGACACAGTAAACTTGTGTGGCCCGCACACGGCCATGCACCCACTGACGTAGTAGCCGGCGGCGTCGACAAAGTAGCCGAGGTTGGAGCAGCCTAGCGCGACAAGGCGGTTCCTGGCCTGGGAGAAGAGGTAGTGGCTGCCAATGAGTGATACGAACGTGGCACCGCTCCTGCCGATGATGCGCCCGTTGCTATCATAGCATCGGCGTGTTGCTCTGAGGAGGGCCCTGGCCTCGCTGGCGATGATGGACAGGCAGGTGATCCGGATCCCATAGCCAGCCACGGTGAGCCGTGGTGTCGAGCGTGAGTCATTGCACTCGAGCTCGAAGCCACCTCGGCCGTCGTTGCGGAAGCAGCCGGCGCCAATGCCAAAGGGGTAAGGGATGGTGATGTTGCCGCACTTGTCACGGCACCCAGGCTGCACAACTTGCTGCGGTGGCTGCTGCTGCTCCTGAGGTGAGACTCGAGTCACTGAGAGTAGTAACAGCAACATGAGCTGCATGACCAGTGTGGTCGCCATTCTTGCTCTTCTGGTCTACTCAAAGACTGCTGAGGAAGGGGGAAGTGTCAGTTGCTGAAGAATAATGGAAGTCCATATATGTGCATGGATGCTGAAGAATCTGTTCACTAGCTAGGACTGGGTCAATTACCCAGCACTAGTTAATGATGTTCTGTTATGCTTTATCTAGAGTGCTGACGGTGACGACGGCGACCGCTTGTTTAAGCAGGCAGCTCTTGGCAGAGCCATACATGTCGCCACATGTCAGTACAAAGAGTTTCTGATGGTTATTCTGAAATTTTGGCATGTATGCCTACCTGAAAAGAGAACGTTAGGCCTGCCAATGCCAGTGTAAACTAAGGTGGTTAATTGCACTGCCGGCAATCATTGGCTCTTTCATTGTCCATGTAATTTAGTTGACCAAGCTTACTACGGCCACCTGATCCAATCCAGCATGTAATTTTGTTGTGAGAATATTTTCTGTTGGAACTTCTTCTTTTGAGAATCTTCCTTGTTCAGTATCTTCGTTGTACAGAATATTTTTCGGTACACTGCTTGTAAAGAGAACCACAAGTCTAAATAATGCCGTACAAGCACTTAACCTTTTTTTTTAACTGCAATCACTTAACCTTTTGGTAATAAGAATATTTGTTCCATAAACCTCATATTTCTTTTTACTGATCTGGACAGGAATAATGAACACGGACCCCTACCTTTTTTTTTCATGCTATTTCTGCTCCTGTAGAGGAGCTACTCTTCTTTGCACCCACCATCTCTATTCACGGCAGGGGTGAACCTTTCTACTTTAATGGAGCGTTGGTGGCCAAGCTCCCTGTCTCTGGTAGATCAAAGCTGCACAGATCAACTGGCGGAGGCTATCTTGATTTATAGCCATTCTCTAGTGGCTGTTTGAGCAAATCATGCATCGTGCACATAGGCTCGACAATGGTTGCAGATTCACAGGTATGAAATGCTATAGGCTTGAAACCGGTGGTGTTGGATTTCCTTGTTCTGTTTGTTGTGTATATCTTGCACTGTATTCTATTATGAATAATTAGGACGGAATTTAACAAATGCAAAATTTATGTTCTTTTATTGTTTTAAATGTCTTTTGATGAAGGTAAAAAAAAACAATTAATGAGCATAGTTTTTTAAAGGCCCTTTTTTCAATTTAATTAATGGTCTGGGCCTCTTCCATCATCTTTGACTTCTTGATCGCCACCACTGTCTTGTCCTCAAGAACACTCTTGTAGACAATGACGTGTCCTCCATGCCCGAGAACACGGTCGGCTGCAAAGTTTTTGGTCGCTTTCTCCAGCTCTTCCTTGGAAAAGATCTTGAACCCACCGGTGCCTTTGCTGTTGCTATTGTAGTTATGTATTTGCTGCTGCAGGAAGAGGCCTCCATTTAGCTCGAAGAACTTCTGCTTTGTTCTGATAAGCTTCCTCTTCTGGAGTCCCAAGTAGAGCCAGAAGGACATGAAAAATGGCAAGAACACTCCAAGGCTGACACCTGTGTAGGACATATTGCATAGCCCTTAGTTTTCCAGCAGCAAAATAGCATGAAAAACCAAAGGGGCAAAAGTTGAAGGGCTGTCTGTTTACCTGTAACTACTTTCAATACTAAAGTGTAACTGTCCTTTGGCTGGCAGCCATTCTTCGCTGTGGCATCTCCACTAGTCCCAGGAGGGCACTCGCAAGTGTAGCTTCCCGGCGTATTTATGCAGACTCCGTAGCATGCGTCTTTTTCTTCGTGTTCACACTCATTGATGTCTTCAGTTTGGTAAAACTTGTTAGAGCATGAGGCAAAAATGGTAGAAGGACAGTAGACATTTAACTAAATGGGAGAACAACAAGATCTATATCTGTGAATACCTTTGCATCCATCGTCTAGATAGGGATTGCCCTCATACCCCTTGGAGCACTCGCACCGGTACCCAGCACCGTTTCTGGAATTGACGCACTGGCTTACCATGCTCCGGCATGCATACTCGGTTGCGTTGCGCCTAGCAGCTCTGCAGTTCCTGACGTTCCGCACTGCCCAGTCGAGAACGACGGGCAAGGCGAAGTCGTCTGTCCGGTTGAAGTTCTCGCCGGTGTAGCCAGTACTTAACCACTTCGTCTCCACCAAGAACACGTACCGGCAGGTCGTGCTGTTTCCATAGAAGATCGGGTTTCCCTTGTTCTTCGGCATGTCGAGCAGGTTCGGCTGGTAGTAATCGACGCCGGAGGGTATCCTGCTCTGGCAGCAGGCGACACCTGTGCAGGACCCTGATGCGTTGAATTTCTGTGGCTGGCACATGGCCATGCAACCACTGACGTAGTAGCCGGCAACGTCGTTGAGGTAGCCGAGGTTGGGGCAGCCGAGCACGACGAGGCTGTTCTTGGTGGCCGAGAAGAGGAGGTTGGTCTTGACGAGTGGTACAGCTACCGGGCCGCCTTGGCTGATGGTGCCCCCCTTCCTGTTGTAGCAGTGGCGTGTCACGTTGAGGGAGGCCTGGGCCTAGCCGGTGCTAATGGATAAGCTGGTGATCTGGATGCCGTAGTCAGCTACGGTGAGCCGTGGGACTGGTAGGGAGTCATCACACAAAAGCTGGAAGCCACATCGGCCATCGTCGCGGAAGCAACCCGCGCTGATGCCAAAGGGGTACGGGATGGTGATGTTGCCGCACTTGTCGCGGCAGTCCGACTGCACAACCTGCCGTGGTGGCTGCTGCTGCTCCTGAGCTGAGACTCGAGTCACTGGCAGTAGCAACAGCAGCACGACCAGTGTGATCTCCATTCTTGCTCTGCTGGTCTGTTCAGAGACTCTTGTGGAAGTGGGAAGTGTCAGTTGCTGAAGTATCATGCAAGTCCATATATGCACGCGGATGCTGAAGATTCAGTCACCAGCTAGGACCGGGTCAATTAATCCAGCACAAAATCTGTGAATGTCTGAATGATATTCTCGTTAGGTGATATCCAGAGTGCACATGGATCCTGAAGATTCTGTCACTAGCTTGGATCTGGTCCAGTCAATTATACCCACCATTAGTAAATGATGTTCTTGTTATGTGTTATCCAGGGTGCTGATGGTGATGACAGCTTCGCCATTTAGCCAATGTCAGAACTTGTTTAACCAGGCCTCTTCTAGCAGGGCCACACATGTCGCCACATGTCAGTACAAAGAGTTTCTGATGGTTATTATGAAATTTTGGCATGTCTACCTACCTGAAAAGAGATATTCTGTCTTGTAGATACTAGTAGGGTAGTGGTTAACTGAACTGCCGGCGATCAATGGCCCTTCTGTTATCCATGTAATGTGGCTGTCCGAGTTTACTACAGCCACTTGATGGTCTGATCCAATCCAGCACATGAGACATCACTTGGGACGAACAGCTGCTCACTTACAAAACTAGCATAGCTGTTCAGTTTCTTGTGAGAATATTTTCTCCAAACTTTTTATTTGTGAGAATCTTCCTGGTTCAGTATCTACAACTCTAAGAAAATCACAGGTCTAAATAATATACACTCACTTAACCATTTGTAAGAACATTTGTTGCACACATGAAACTCATGTTTCTTCTTACTGACCTGGACAGGAAAAATGGGCATGAACAGAGGCCTGTCAGCGAGCAGAAATATTTCTGTTCCTCTGAATCTCTTATCCCGTCAAGGGTGCACACAGGCTCGGCAATGGTCACAGGTACAAAATACTGTAGGCTTGAAACCAATGAACTGGGCAATCCGTCCGAGCTCCTTTCACAAGCCAAACTCAGGCGATCTTCTTTACCATCTCAGTTCAGGTTGGAAACAAATGATATCATCATATTCAGACTATGCAACCGCATCCACACTCTTCTTCAATTTTTTGGTTTGCGGGAACTTGCATTTCTGTTGTTGCTTCGAAAAGAATTCAAGTCTTGGTATACTTTTGCAAAAGAACATCACACACTAGCCAATGGCAGAACCTGTTTAACCAGGCAGCTCCTGGCACAGGCGCACAGCCATACATGTGGCCACATGTCGGTACAAAGTGTGTCCAATGCTTATTCTGAATTTTTGGCATGTGTACCTACCTGAAAAGATATGTTTTGTCTTGTAGACAGCTAGTGTAGTGGTGGTTAACTGAACTGCCGGCGGTCATTATCCACTTGATGACCTGAGCCAGTCCAGCACGTGAGACATCACTCGAGACGCACTTTTGCTCGCTTACAAAACTTACATCGCCGTTTAGATTTTTTATGTGACTGTTGGAACTTTTTGTTGTGAGAATCTTCCTGATTCAGTATCTACAACCCTAAGAGAATCACATGTCTAAATAATGCACACTCACTTAACCTTTTGGTTAGGACATTTTGTTGCATGCATTAAACTCAGGTTTCCTCTTACTGGCCTGAACAGGTATAATGAACATGGTGGACTCCTACCTGTCAGATTCTGCTCCACTCAATCTCTGACCCCGTCGAGGTTGCGCACAGGCTCGAAAGTGGTCGCAGGTACGTAATGCTATAGGCTTGAAAACGATGAACTGGTGCTGGATTTCTTCTTGTTCTGTTTGTTGCGTGTACCTTGCTGTGTATTACCATCCTATTACGAGTTTAATTTTTTTTGCGGGTATTACGAGTTTAATAGGATGGAATTTAACAAGAGCAAACTTAGCACAACCTTAGTAGCGTGGGGGCAATGTTTGTCGATCAAAACGCACGTCGAGCCAGTTCAAGTCTCATTTGATGTTTTCTGAAACTGTTTATGCTCCCCCTTATCAACAGTTCATCACACTGACCCTTTCTCAAGAACTGAGCTAGTTCAAGCAAAATGCACATTGTTTTCTCCCATTAATACAGCTGATGCTGAAACCTTACAGTTACTGAACGAAGGCGGCATCATACTTAGTGACTTAAACATAGCAGATCGATGCCACCTTACTTATTATTGAACAATATATATAAAGTATCCTTGAACACTCCGGCACCTTTATTTGTTGAGAGACCTAGTGATGGTCCATGCCGCGGCATGCTCACCCGATGATGTGATCTCTTCTCAGGCAGCATTTGGAGGAAGGGGCGGGAGCTTGAAACCCGGCACAGGCGCGATGAACTTGCCTTCCTCCCCGCCGCCGGCCCGGCTGCTTTCCTCGCCTGATGACAAACATATATCAAGTTAGCACATATCAGTGCAGCAGCTAGCACATATTGAGTTACAGAAGAATCGTCTAGTACCTTTTTGCACCCAAGAAATGGCGCGGCGGCGGGCAGCAGAAGCAGCAGTGTCTGATGGCTGCATGCCACTGGGCGGCCCTCCCTTCATGCCTTGCATCCAGCCGAGGCTCCGCCGGGCGCTTCTGAACGACGGCGGCACGTCGTGGCCATGGACGAGATCGCCGGCCACAAGGACGAGCAGAACCAGGGCCATGAGCGCTGTTTTGGTTGCCATTCTTCTTGCCGTCTCTGCTCCTCTTTTGCTAGCTGCTGGATCTACCCAAAACACCACTAGTCTGCACTGCACTGCACATGTCCGGGTAGTGCAGATGCAGATATATAGCACAAGTGTGGATCCGTGCATCTGCTAGACAGACAGTGCTACTACTCTGCAGACTCGTGTGGCCATGAACATTTGTGGACTTTTTTTTTTTTTTGCATGGAGTTATAAGCCTTTGATGACACGATGAATGCGTAGCAAATAAATGGAGGAATCGGTATCTTGTAGCGCCGCAAAGAAGGTTTCCATCGTACACGTTGTCAGTTCAGCCCATATCATTTAAAAACAGAAATTCAGATCGCATGAAAAAAAAGACAAAAAGACCGACCGTATACGTCTATACGGAGTGGTTAGACTCAGCTCGCATTTGCGCTGCATGTATGCCTCAACGTCTAGACACAGCTCGTATAGACTCGGCTCGCATTTGCGCTGCGTGTATGCCTCAACGTCTATACGTCGGTCTTTTGCCTCGGCAAACCCGATTAGCCAGCGCTAACTGGCCCGTGACTGCTTCCTCGGCTCTACATACGCCAACACCAGCCTAATTAAGCCAAGCGACTTATTTACCCGGGAGCCGTGTGGTACTATTAAGCAGCTAAGTGCACGCGGCCTAATTAAACAGCTAAGCGTACGGTGTACGGCCCAGCAGCCGAAAATTCCAAACCGGGTCGCGGCCGGCCCGCTAGGCTGCTGTCGTCGCCTCGTCGGGGAGTTGGAGTTGGCACCGCGAAGTGTTGCAGCGCCGCCGCGCACCGCTTCACATACCAGTCCTGCGCCGCCGCGGATCCCCCGGCCGGCTTTACTGGGTGGGCAGAGCTTCAGCCAGAACGAAATGAGGAGAATTTTCATCAGTACGCGCGCGGGATGGAAATTGCATATCCTCTGTCTGATTGATTCATTGATCGATCGATGATTACCCGTTGAATGATCAATCAGGTGCTCTTGCTTATGTTGTTTTTTATATAGCAGGCATATAATTAGTGGCCTGAATCTGATGGAGTAAATGTTGTCAGGTTAAGATCAAGGGGTACCCAAACACGGTGGAGCCAATGGCAGAGCCATACATGTTGCCACATGTCAGTACAAAGACTTTCTGATGGGTATAATTTTGGCATGTATACCTACCTGAAAAGAGATTTTTTTTTTGTAGTAGATGCTGGTGGGGTAGTGTTTAACTGAACTGCTGGTGATCATTGGCCCTTTCATTATCCATGTAATGTAATTCACTCCGATTCGTGCCGATCTCGGCCTCTGATTCGCGCCGATCTCGGCCTCTGGCGGCTCTGGTCGCTGGATCTTGCCATCGGGGGCGCGGATCTGGTGGTTGGGGGCGGATCCGGGGGAAACCCCTGGCCGGCGCGGCGGCCACACCGTAGGCGGTGCCTTTGTGCGTCGTTTACCTTGCTGGAGGCTTCGGTGGGACTCCTCTCCCTTCCATCCCGCCCAAGAGCTCAGGTGAAAGCCTCACGTCCCCTTTTCCTGGCGACAACGGCATTTTGGTGGCGTGTTCGGCCCACCCTGGGATTTGGTTCAGCCCATATATAAATAGCCCACAAGAGATTAGTAGATGGGCCGGAAGAAAATAATAGAAAAGCCCAGCCAACACAGCCTCGACTCATCGCACAGTCTCCCGTCCCCATTTCCCCTCGCGACTGCTCTACGCTCCTGCCCATCTCGCCGCCCTGACTTGGCGCCCGGTTCCGTGCCTCGTCGGCGACTCTGTCCGCCCCGCACCTGCCCGGCGCGACCGCGCCCAGCCGAAATCCCGCAGCCGCCCAATCCATACTCGGCAGTCACCGCTCAGCAGCCAGCGTTCTGCAACTGCAGCAAGCCTGCAGCCACCCGCCCAGCAGTATTTGAGGTACCTTTGCTGAGATTTTTACCTGTTTCTTAATTTTTTGTCTACTCTTACTCATTGCTCCTCGTGCTGCTACCTGATAGAACTGCTCATTGCGAGTTTTGTAAATTGTAATGTAGTACTGCTGAATTCTGTCCAGGAATGTTACTACTTGCTGCTGAACAGGTTCAGTTTGGATCAGATTTGTAATCTATGTGGCATCTTGAGCTGTAATTTCCAGGGATTTTACTAATTACTACCGAATTGTTTCAGTTTAGGTCAAACAATTAATATTTTCTATCATTTTTCTAATCAGTACATGTCATTGTCACATTGGAGAACAAAATGTGAACCACCATCACAGGATTACATACATGTATCAAATGAGGAAGAACGAACACATTCAGATAGTCTTCTTCGAACTTTTCAAAGTATGTAGGCTTTTTTAATGCAAAATTAAGACTTATCTGAGAAAAAATGATCAATTTATATTCTGCCATTGGTAAATTATAATTAGTACATTGGCATGCCATATTTGTTGTAAAAAAATATTAGGCTGGACCACCCTGCTTCAAACTCCTAGATCCGCCACTACCTGAGGGTGTTGTCCGGGGATGGCTCGAGTGGTGGTGGAGTTGGTTCCAGCCGCTGGTACGAGGGGATTGGGGTCCCTGCCTCCATGCCGGCGGTAGGCCTTCGGCGTGGCGATTCCTAACCTTGACCCGGGGCACGGTGCCGCATCCTTTTGGCCTTCTCTGAGATTTCAGCGCCTGCGTCCGATAACTCTCGTTCGGTGTTCTGCCTTGCTACTGCCGACGGCGATGTTTGGATGGTCGGTTCTCCGTTTCATGTGGGTATGTCCCTTGTGCCTCTCCTTTGGCAGCCGGGGCACTCTGATTTGGGTTCTAGGGTGAACCACTCCGTCGACCGCCAGTGCGGCACCCGTCAATCCTGGGTGGTAGGGTAGGGGCCCTTTGCGGCGGCGGAGTCAGATCACGTTTGCCCTGTTTGATCCTTTGGTGGCAGCCAGCGACACAAATCATGAATGGTGGTGCCCTCCTCCTGGCGCCTCCGTAGGTTAGCTAGTTTTTGGCTTTGCGTCGTTCGATGGCAAGAGTGGTGTGTGCTCTTTGCCTTCGAGTTGTTCTGCTAAGCACATTGTATCTTTTTTCCGCTTTCATTGTTCTTGTTGTCAGTTGCTGTCTTGTACTCCTGACCGGTTGATGGCTTTGTTAATTCAAAGCCGGGCTCTTCTTGAGCCTTCGTTCCAAAAAATAAAGTAATTCACTGAGTTTACTACAGCCACTTGATGACTTGATACAATGCATGTTCGAGACGAACTTGTGCTCACTTACAAAACTTGCATTGCCGTTTAGATTTTATTTTATGTGAGAGTATTTTCTGTCACAACTTTCTGGTGTGAGAATCTTCCTGATTCAGTATCTACAACTCTAAGCTGCTTATACAGAGAACACATGTGAGAATCTCCCTGATTCAGTATCTACAACTCTAAGCTGCTTATACAGAGAACACAGGTCCAACTAATTTGTACTCTCTTAGCCTTTTGGTAAGAACATTTTTTCATGCATAAAACTCATGTTTCTGCTAACTGACCTGGACAGGAATAATGAAAATGGAACCCTACCTGTCAACGAGCATAAATTTTCTGTTCCTCTGAATCTCTGATCCTGTCGAGGGTGCACACAGGCTCGGCAACGGTGGCAGGTACGAAATGTTGTGGGCTTGAAAAACTGATGAACTGGTGTGCTGGATTTCTTTGTTCTGTTTGTTGTTGTATGTTGCTGCGCATTACCATTGTATTATGGGTTTAATTAGGATGGAATTTAACAAGTGCAAACTTGTAGTTTCACTCGTTTTGAGCACAACCTTAGAGGTCTGGGGCTATTATTTGCCGATCAAAAGGCATGTCGATTCTGTTCAAGTCTCGTCTGATGTTTCCTCAAACTGTTTTTGCTTTCCCTTATCAACAGTTCATCACACTGACGCTTTCTCAAGAACTGAGGTAGTTCAAGCTGAATGCTCACTGTTTTGTGCCATTATTACAGCTGATGTTGCCTTACAATTACTGAACTTAGGCATCAGCATACTTAGTAACTAATTTAAAAATAGCAGATCACTCGCTTTGAGAACAACCTAAGCAGCGTGGGGGTAATGTTCACTCTTTTTCTTCCACTAAGAAAACGCGTGGACGCTTTCTTAAAAACTGAACTAGATCAAGCAGAATGTTCACTGTTTTATTCCATTACTACATACAGGGTACAGCCGATGCTGCCTTACAGTTACTGAACATAGACGGCATCATACTTAGTAGTAACTTAAACATAGCAGATCGATGCTTCCTTACTTATTGAATGAACATTATTTGAACATCCTTGAACACTCTCACACCTTTGCTGATAGACCTAATGATGGTCAATGCCACGGCATGCAAGCATGCTCGCCCTGTGATGTGATCTCTTCTCGGGGAGCGTTCGGGGGAAGGGGCGGGATCTTGAATCCCGGCACAGGCGCGATGAACTTGCCTTCCTCCATGCCTGACAAACATGTAACAGAAATCAACATGAAGGCAGATTCAAAGATATGTATATCAGGGAACAACGACAGTAGGTAAATTGGTTACCAAAGATGCGGCGATGTTGTTTGCTTTCCTCTGTTTGCTTCTCTTTCTGTGGCCATTTTTGGAGTACCAGCAGAAAATTATCAACGCAATGGTGCAGAGTCCTCTACCTTTTTCCACCCAAGAAATGGCGCGGCCGCGGGCAGTAGAAGCAGTGCCTGATGGCTGCATGCCACTAGGCGGCCCACCCTTCATGCCTTGCATCCAGCCGAGGCTCCGCGTGCCGCGCCGGTGCGGTGGCACCGCGTGGCCATGGGCGAGATCGCCGGCCACAAGGACGAGCAAAACCACAGCCATGAAGGCTGTTTTGGTTGCCATTCTTCTTGCCGTCTCTCCCACTCTTGGGCTCGCACATGGCCCAGGATTATATATGACACAAGTGTCGGTCCACGAGCTGGTTAGCTAGAGGAGAGACTTCTTTTTTTAGAATTATTATTAGGACTACTAGTAGTTCAGGGCAGGCCTTTTTTTAAGTGAGTTCAGGGTAGGCCTTTGATGACACGATGAATGCGTAGCAAGTGAAAGGAGGAATCGGTATCTTGTAGATAGGCACCGTACCCACTGCGATCCATCACATGCTCAACAAACACACACGACGGACGGAGGCAGCTTAGGACTGCTGCTGTCGACCGGTATTTTAAGGAACTTTCTAAAAGGTTTTTTCCCGGTATTTTATTTTTGATTTTTTCAATGTTTTATCTACCGGTTTTATCAGGATTTTTTAATTTCACTTTCATTTTAGGTTTGTATTTTTAAAACCATCTTGCAAATTGTTAAAAAATATGCCTGATTTTTTTATAAAAACATGTTAGCAATTTTCGTGAAAATGTTCACTTTCTTAATAAAAAAACTTCCAACAATCTTTAAAATGGTCAAACTTCAAAAATAATAAAATTTAAATGCAGTGATGTTGCTCATGTGAAAATAAAGGAGTCCAAAGTAGTCGCCTGAAGCTCTTCAGATAACTGAACTTAATAGGAACTGGATATTTCTTCAGCTGATTTTTGCCCGTCTATCTCTCTTTTGCTAGCTGCTCGATCTACCCAGAACACCAGTAGTCTGCACTGCACATGGCCGGGGAGTGCAGATATATAAATGTAGCACAAGTGCCGATCGGTGCGTGAGCTAGACAGAGGAGATTACTGCCACTACTCTGCATGGCTCGTAGTCGTAGCGTGGGTCTTCGATGAGACGATGAATGCTTAGCAAGGAATCCGTATCTTGTCCATCCATCACACATGCTCGGGAAAACATTCGACAGAGGCAGGTTGGAACTGTCGTCTCTCTACCGTATTGCAAAACACTTCTGCTTATATATACAAAAAACATATAGAGAAAGGAAAAAAACTGAATAAAAAAAGTAGAAAGGAAAAATGACCAAAAACTAATAGAAACAAATGAAAGAAACGAAAATTCAAGAAGAAAACACCGGAAGAAACAAGAAAAGGAACGAACAGAAACCACATTTCTTGTTCAATTTAGTGTTTGTGACAATTTTGCATTTTATGTTCTTCTTTAGTTTAGTGTTAATATAATATATGCTCATGATATTCGGACAATACAACTGTTTGTACACTCTTCTTCAATCTAGTGTTTGCAGTAGTTTGCATTTCTGTTGCTATTTCAGAATAAATTCCAATCAAGATATAACTTCTGCATAATCTACATGCTTAAAGTATATGTGCTACCCCCTTCGAGATCAAGGACGTCTTGAGGCCCGAACATGTACTCTACACCCCGTTCCATATCCCTACCAAACAAGCTCTGCCCTTCCTCCGAATCACTGCCACCAGCTTGACCCCACGGGCGCCGCTGGTACCTCCTTAGCGCCTCCAGCCTCTCCGCCACCTCCTTCATGGCCGGCCGCTCTTCCCCGCTCACGCTCACACACCGGGTCACGATGTGGGTGACCTCTTCCAGCGCCTCGGCCCCCATTTCCTTCCTCACCTGGCCGTCCAGGAGCTTCTCATGCGTCCCTGCCTTCGTGGCTGTTACGAAGCGTGACACCAGGCTCCTGTCCTCAGGCCCGCTGAAGCAGATCGCCTTCTTTCCGGTGAGAAGCTCTAAAAGCACGACGCCAAAACTGTACACGTCGCTCTTGTCTGTCAACTGGCATGTCATGAGGTACTCCGGGTCCAGGTACCCGCAGGTGCCCTGCACCAGTGTTGCAATTTGAACCTCGTCGCTCGGCGCCAGCTTTGATGCTCCAAAGTCCGAGACTTTGGCGGTGAGATTGTTGTCGAGGAGGATGTTGGCGGTCTTGACATCTCCGTGGAGGATCGGCGGCGAGGCCGACGAGTGCATGTATGCCAATGCCTCCGCCGACTCCGCCGCTATCCGAAGACGGGTGTCCAAGGTCGTGTCCGTGTTAAGCTCCTTTCCGTGGAGGAAGTGGTAGAGGGTACCGTTTGAGACGTACTCGTAAACCAACATCGGCACCTCCACATCAAGGCAGCAACCGAGCAGCTTCACGACATTACGATGGTTGATCTGGGAGAGAATGAGCATCTCCCTCGCAAACTCCTTGATATCGGATTCCTCCATCATCTTAGACTTCTTAATCGCCACCACAGTCTCATCCTCCAAAACACCCTTGTAGACTATGCCATGGCCGCCGCGTCCGAGGACCTGGTCCGTGGCAAAGTTGTTGGTGGCCTTCTCTAGCTCTTCTTCCGAGAATATCTTGAACCCGCCTCCTCCTCCTACAGCGGTACCTCTATTGGAACGCATCTGTTGCTGCAAGATGATGCCTCCATTGTGCTCGAAGAAGTTCCGCTTTGCTTTGATCAGTTTCCTGTTCTGGAGCCCCAGGTAGAGCCAGAAGCACATGAACACCGACAAGAAAACCCCAACGCTGACTCCTAAATATGACATTGCATACACGATCATTAGCTTAGATTCTTGAGACAGGAAGAACCAACGATATGGAGATAAGTGGAATATGTTGCATGATGAGCATCGATGGATCAGTGTACGGTGTACCTATGACGGATTTGAGAGCTAAGGTGAAATTGTCCTTTGGCCGGCAGCCGTTCTTGGCGGTGGCACCACCAGTTGTACCCGGAGGGCATTGGCAAGTGTGGCTCCCCGGCGTGTTTGTGCACACACCGTAGCACGGGTACTCGTCTTTCAGATGGCACTCGTCGATGTCTTCAGTTTGCAAAGCAATTTCAACATCATTTGGTCAGACAAAAGTAGAAATGTAGTACTCCCTCTGATACTATTACTAAATCGGCGATAATTAATATGGATCGGAGCGAGCAATAGAGCACAACAGCTATACTACAATTGTGGTGCTATGTGGTGTACCTGTGCATCCACGGTCGAGGTAAGGGTTGCCGTCGTAGCCCTTGGGACAGCTGCACCGGTACCCGGGGCCGTTGGTTGCGTCGACGCACTGGCTGCCCACGCTCCGGCAGGCGAAGTCGGTGGCGTTTTGGCCGGCGGCGCTGCAGTTGTCGATGTTGCGGACGGCCCAGTCGAGCACGAGGGGCACGGCGAAGTCGTCGGTGCGGTTGAGGAAGACACGGTCGGTGTAGGTGAACCATTCGTCCTCTACGAGGAATACGTAGTGGCAAGACGTGGCGTTGGTGGTGAAAGCGGCTGAATCTTTCGACGGCGGGAAGTTGCGCAGGTAAGGCCCGAAGAAGCTGATGTCGGCGGGTATCTCGCTCTGGCAGCACCCGACGCCGGTGCATGGCCCCGGCATGGCGTAGCGCGAGGGGCGGCACACGGACATGCAGCCGCTGACGTAGTATCCGTCGCCGTCGACGAAGTAGCCGAGGTTGGGGCAGCCGAGGGCGACGAGGCGGTTCTTGGCGTCGGAGAAGCGGTAGACGCTGTACTGGAGGGACATGTAGCTGTTGGTGCGGTCGACGAGGGCCCCCGTGGAGCTGAAGCACTCGCGCGTCGCGTTGAGGTATGCGCGGGCCTCGCCGGACGCGAGGGAGAGGTCCGCGAGGTGGTGGTCGAAGCCACTGACGGTGAGGCGGGGAGGGGAGCCGTGGCACTCGAGCTGGAAGCCGGCCCGGCCGTCGTCGCGGTAGCAGCCCGCGCCGATGCCGAACGGGTACGAAACAGTGATGTTGCCGCAGCTGTCGCGGCATCCCGGCCGTGCCACGGGCGGCCGCAGTCGAGCTGCCGCCGGTGCCACTACCAGCACATGTAATAGCATCAGCAGGAACAGAACGGCGGCTGCTAATGCCATTCTTGATGTGTTTTCTTCTCTGGAGACTCTGCTTGGAATTGGATATAGGTGGACTGGTCACTGGTGGAGTGTGTGGTGTGTGTAGGATATGAATGCCATGGTCTGCCTTGATCTCAATGCCATGGTCGTTGAGAAATTGAACACGTATGACTGCGACATACGCGTCAGGATGCTGTTGGAAATAGGGAGCAGTGGAATCTCAGTCGACCTGCCGCCTAGAATGTTCATATCTGCACTAGCCCTTCATGCAAACACTAGCTCGATCGAGTCTCTCACACGAAAAACAATACGAGTATATTCCTCTAGAATATCAGCAGTAGGCCTTCATGCAAACACTAGCTCGAGTCTCTCACACGGAAAACAATATATTCCCTCCAGTGTCAAAAAATTATTTTACATTATGAGACGGAGGAAGTACTACCTCCTTTCCGGTTTATAAGGCTTGCGCGTATCCCTAGGTCTATAATTTAACCAACATAAAATGAGTTGTATAGTCTAAAAATTACACCATTAGAAACTAGAAGATCTGAAGTTTCTAATGATATATTTTTTGTGACATATAACTTGTATTACATTGGTTTATTTTTTAACCTAGATATACGTGCAAGCCTTATAAACCGGAAAGGAGGTAGTAGTAGATAGATAAAAGTAAATATAGAAGTGTACGAAAAATATGTGTCCTAGTTCTAGATTTAAGAACAAACCACAAAAGTTGCTGAGCAACTCTAGGCTTAGCATTGTGTGACCAGGCCAAAAAACTACAATAAAATCTCAACTCATATACATGTGTAGTCAGTGGCTGATGTCAATTTTATCAATTCATCTTAGGGATTTGCAAGTTTTCTATAGATGTAACCCACTCTAACACCCTACCTATCACAAGCAAGCAAGGCACACACGCAAACAGCTAACAAGCAGTACACACAATATAAAGCTAAGAAACAAGATAACCAAAATGACATGGACGGCCCAAAATCCATGTTCTAGCAGAACGTAACCTTTGGCCGGCGAGGGTCCGTACCGGCCGCGAAGGCGACCATGGGTGTCTTTTTCCTTCTTGAAGGTGTCGTCAAAGAGTTCATCCTAACACTAGATCATTGGTGGATGGAGATAGGTTTTGGTGGCTGCTGGTGTGGCTGAATCGACTCTCTCGGGTACAATGAGCTGGTGGTGGTGTGGAGCTCTAGGCGGAAGTGCAAGTGATGTTGGCACCCGAGGGCGTGATGTTGCCACCAGCAGGGTACGATGAGACGAGGATCGATGCCAGTGATGTTGGCACCCGCAGGGTACGATGAGACGGGGATCGGTGCCAGTGATGTTGGCACCTCAGGGTGTCATTTACTTCTCGAACATTCATCTTTGTTGCAGAGACGAGTGGAACACAAAGATATTCCGATGACACGAAGTCTCTCCTTCTCCGATAGCCTCGGCCAGTGAATGGCCAAGATTACTTCACTACAAGTTGATCTTGAGGTGACATAAACTTCCTAGAGCAAATTTTCACACTTGAAAGCTTCCAGGTGACTTCAACCATCCAGGATTCTCCACAAACCCAAGAGTCACAAGTTGGGCAATCTTACATCCATGTCTCCTCTTGTTTTTTCTAACTTGGTTCGAAGAATGAGACTTTTGGGAGGAAGATTGCAAGCTCTCCAGGGTATACAATGGTGTGGAGAGAGGAAGAGTCGACCGGCTCTTCATGGAAAAAATGGGTCATTTTATAAGGTCCCTCCAAAATCCGCTTTATGTGACCCTCTCTGTGCACTCTCTGGAACCCCCTGATTCATCCAGAGGTTTGAGTGTGTTCTATGCCAGTCTAGAGAGCCCCTGGACTCATCTGGAATTCATTGGGAGTACATCCAGAGCTTCGGCTACTCGGAGTTTCAGGCCACCTCCTAAAATGCCCTTGGACCCATCTAGAATTCACTGATAGTACGTCTAGAACTTTGGCCACTCGGAGGTTTGGGCCTCGTCGGATGCTTTCCTAGAGAGTCTAGAGAGCTCCTGGACTCATTCGAAATTCACCGAAGGCTTCCAATTCCGGTTCTAGGCTAACACATGGCTAAAATAGAGGCAATAGGCAAGACTTTTGAAGTTCTATGATTGGGGCTTCTCTCTTGGATTTTTTTTTTGTGTATAAGAGCTCATATAAGTTGTTAATTCCCACACATCAAGCTTTGTTTACCCCTTCTATGGTACAACTTTATACAAGCACAAGAAAATAATGCACAATTTAAATATTTGCTTATGAATTTGAGAACACGAGTCCCCTAATCACCTTGTCGTTAATGCTAAAACCCTCAAAGGGGCATATATGTTCTTTCAATCTCCATTTTTTGTGGATGATAACAACATGAGAAGTACCAAGTCACACACATAGATATACATTATGCTAGAAGAGTTGTTAACAAAGTTCCACAAGCTCATTGAAGATGCAAACAAATTCAAGATCCCATGGCCAATATAAGATAAAACCAGGGCAAAACCCAATAGGACTTACTTTCTCCCAATCTGCATCAAGATGCCAAAGATGAAAAAAAAAAGCGTTGCTAATGCATAGCCCCCAGTACTCCTCATGACCCACATCATTTTCTCTTCACCCTGTCCTCATCTTCGTATCGACCATTGGTGGAGAATCATCATCATCACCATCAGAAGGATAGTGAAACTCCTCAACATCACTAATGTCTTCCTCGGATCCATGAGACCTATCTTCTCCATTTTTTGCACCTCTCATCCTTGCTCATGTTAGTAATATTATTTTCCCTTACATGGTCTTTGTTTTGCTTTACATGTATAGCCCTGCAAATCTGCCAAACAAAAGCCTTGGAATGATGGATGGTAAATGGAAGGGTGGAGGGCTGACACTGATACCATATGTTTGGGTTCCGATCGATGCTACCGATTTATCTATTCAACAGAAGGTTACAAGAGAGTAGCAGTTGGGAATCCAGGGGAAGAAGAGAGCCAAAAGAGGAAGGATGTCATTTGTGGTGATCCTAATGGATGACATTTATACACACATAGTTTAGTTAACTAAAGTTTTGATCTTGGGCATCACCCTTACGCCAGGATCCACAACCCATTCAAGACCCACGTACTTCGTGACAGCCTTTTGCTCCTCTTGGCCCTTGGTGGCGTCGCCTCATTCCTTTGGAAACCATCTTTTCGTGTCTTTCATCGCGCGCCCATCGACATCTCATCGATAGGAGTGCCAACACAAAAATCAGCATGAGGGCACATGAAAAACATGTGCACCAGGGAAAGACAATAGATGGTTAAGTTCACCAATAATGCTATAGTTGTGTGTGTGTGTGTTTTAAATTTGCCTTTTTCTATTAGTTCTTTATACCACTAAACTTTTGGAGAACCATTCCGGTGAATCCATGTGTTGTGAATGTGTCCTCTTTTTAGTATAGTTGGTGGTGTGCATTTTCGATGTCAGTGACTAGTTCTTGTTGTTGTAGAGATGCACGGTGTAATTGGTATCTTCTTGATATAAATATACTAAACAATGTCAATACTTAATACAATACTCCGCTGAACGGCGGGGAAGAATCATCTAGGAGTACATTATTTCGTGCCAAAAAAGAATTTAGGTATATTATTAGGTACATAAAAAATGTGGTGCTATTCGGCAGTCCATGATAGGGAGCGCATCTATTATCTCGTGCTGCACTTTGGCAGATCCGAGGGTGGCGGAGGGAGGGTGGTCTCGAGCGTGGGCCCGTTGTCCACCTCGAACACGGCGGCCATGCCCATGGCCATGTGGAACTCGAAGTGGCAGTGCAGGAACCACGCCCCGGGGTTGTCGGCGACGAAGCGGATGACGGCCCACCCGAGCCTCGGCACCTGCACGGTGTTCTTCATGGGCGGGTCCACCAGGTTGTAGCTCCTGACGTCCCTGGCGGCGTCGTAGTTGCCGTGGCCCTGCGCGAGCACGAAGAAGTCGTGGCCGTGGAGGTGCATCGGGTTGGAGTCGCTCTGCATGGTGGCGGTGCTCTGGAAGACTACCTCCACGGTGGCGTTGTGCGCGAACCGGCGCGTCATGGTGGCCTTGCGCGTGGGCTCGAGCTCCTCCATCTTGCCGCCGGGCACGACCGGTATCAGCGCCGTGTCAGTGAAGTTGAACGCCCTGGGCGGCCTGCCGGGTAGGTCCTGCACCGGCACGGCGCGGCTGCCTCCGTTCAGCTTGCCGCCGTAGTATCGCGCTTGGAGTACCGCCGTGGTGTCCGGGAGGTGGAAGGACACGTTGTTGATGTAGGCGACCTCGAAGGACTCGTTGCTTCCTCCTCTCTTGCAGGACGTTTTGTTCTGCGTGCACATGGAGCCCTTGCCCAGGGTGAGGAACAGACGCTCGTCCACGCGGTCCCGGACCTGCGGTAGCAGCGGGTTACCACCTCCAGGCTGCTGCAGGCCGGTGAGGTTGCCATGGAAGTAGAAGGTCGTGATCGTGTCGTGCTGGTCAGGCATCGCAGGCATGAGAGGCGATTTCTCTGTGCAGTTTTTTGCGTCCTTGGGGATGTTGCGGTACTGCACCACCCCTCTGGAGACGAACACCGGGATCTGCGGGTCAGGCACCGGCGGCTGGTTGGCCAGGGCAGCCATGTAGTACCGGCAGGGCGGGGCGTCGGCGACCATGAGCACGTCGATGGTCTCGCCGGCCGCGACGGCGACAACGTCTGTGGTGAACGGCTTCAGATAGTTGGCGTCGGCGCCGACCACCGTGAGCTTGTGCCCGGCGACCTTGAAGTAGTACTCGGAGAAGAGCGCCGCGTTCACCAGCCGCAGCATGTACGTCTTGCCGGGCTCCACGTCCAGGACGAAGTTGTCCTCTGCTACGCCTGTAAACAGAGCATGCACCATGCACAGGGTCAGTGACTCAGTAGTCAGTACGTTGTTCAGGTGCTAACAAGTCGGAGGAGTAACAATCAAACAATTTACCGGAGCAGTTGTAGAGGTCTCCGAGCTTCCCGTTGATAGTGGCAGCGGCGGGGTTATCGTCGAAGGAGCCCCCGATGGAAAAGTTCTGGTCCACCTTGACGAGGTCCCTCTGCCACCACTCACCGATGATGACCGGGACCTCCACGTCGGGCTTGGGAAACGGGTAGGCGCCGGACTTGGGGCGGATGACGATGATGCCGTGCAGGGTGGCCCGGAGGGCCGAGACGTGGGAGTGCCACCACAGTGTGCCCTCCTGCCCGGTGACGTCGAACCGGTAGGTGAAGGTCGTGTTCGGCTGGATGGGGCACTGCGTTATCATCCCGGCCCCGTCCGCCCAGCACGTCAGCCGCTGCTTCACGCCGTGCCTGCCATTGCATGCACGCGTTAGAGGACCGACGAAGATCTAGGAAGAAGAAGAAAGTTCATGCATGCATGGTACTACGTACGTACCAGTGGATAGTTATTCCATAGGGTGACTGGTTGACGAGGTGGACGACGACGGTGTCCCCTTCCGTGGCCTCCAACGCCGGGCCGGGGAACTGCCCGTTCACCACCGTCACCAGCGTGTCGTTGCACAGATGCCGCATGCGCACCTGGCTTACAACGAACGTGTGCTCGACAACAGCCGCATCGCCGCCGGCGGCCGCCGAGAGGAGGACGGCCAAGAAGAAGACGATGAGGCCTGCTGCCATGGGGGGCATGATCTTACACATGCTGCCTGCGTGCTGCCGGCCGGTTGCTCCACCACCTTCTCTAGCTATCAAGATTAACTGGTGTTGCTTAATGCTTATTGCAGTAACCCTACCCCAACAAACATATATATATATATATACAACACCAGGCACCGGCAGGTAGACGCTAGATGGCTCGTGCATGCGCTATTACAGTCAAAGACAGGGATCCAGTCAGATGTCAAACTAGATACGGTCAGAGGCAGATTCATGTTTGTTGGTTTGACAACACCACACGCAAGGCATGATGTTACACATGCATACATCATCTAGTTGGAATAGATCGGATGATGACGCATCACAGAATGACTAACATCGAGGTTGCACCATACATGGTGCATCAATGCCCAGTCCAAATCTTTAATCAAACAGGTAGCTCTGACTTGGCTGTCCACCTAACTCAATTACTCAACGATGTATACGCCATGCACACGCACACGCAGAGACTATAGGTTGACCACAGTAGCCGGCATAAAACAAACGTACTGAGTACACACTAGTACACATCACAAGTTCACAACTCAATCCAAATACCTAGTAACACCTCCAGGAGATTACGTCCAAGGGTCAGAGCAGGCAACTGGTCAATTTTACATTGTATATTGGTTGTGTTTAATATCACAATAGCTACATGTCAATCGCCTGACTTCCGAATTTCGGGTCAATCGATTTTCGTTGAAGGAAGAAATAAGCGCAGGGGAGGAAGAAACTTGTTGGAGAGGAGGAAGAAGCTTGTTGGGCAGGCTACCACAGTATCTATCTTAGGGTTTAGGATGGGGGGCGGTGGTGGGGCATTGGTGGAGGGCGGTGCGGCGAGGCGGCGCAGTGGTGGCCGGCGGTTCGTAGGGCGGTTGAAGGACGAACTGTCAGGAGGAAGGAAATGTTTGGAGGTGGAAGGCGACTTGACAGACGTTGGATCAGAGATCAAGGGCGGACAACGATCGACTGACCTGAATTCAGTCGATTGGCACATAACCAGTCCCTAATATAGCTCCACGTGTGTGCTCTAACCATGTATGTGTTGATCACTCACCAACAGAGGTTAAAAATAAACCAAAATTCACTCAAAAAATAAAATAAAATAATAAACCATTTTTTTGCGGGGAAAAAGTAGACCAAAATTAAATGGCAGCCGATCATAAGACTTAGTCCATCACCTTTTGTTGCGTGAATGAGACTTCAGAAATTATCTTGCAGGTCTCTTAGTTTAGATTTTACTACACGTGTTTACCATGACATCTACCACCAAGTCTTGTCTTGCTACGGCTGCATTTCTCTAATTTGATGCATTTTCACAACTTTTTGGTCATGGCAAACACGGCTCAGTTTAGGAACTTCCTATTTTATGCAGACTAAGTATATATCTTACAAACTTGTTTTGGTCATAATTCCTACTAACTTGTGATATTTTTTCCGGGAGTATCGATCGAGTTAAAAAATGTGAGTAAATTTCATCTTTTTGTACCATCTAACTTGTGATCTTGTGACAGTGTTCACCTCATTTTTAAAATCTTGCTACATTTTACACCTTATTTTAAAAAACAGGCCTTAATCATGCTTATAACGTTTACTCTATTTTATTATTTCTTTTCCGCACTCAGAAGGCAACTAATATGGCAGCATGATGTGGTAGCTGACTAGGCGGATAATTCAGGCCTATAATGAGCAGGGTGGTATAGCTAGATGAATTTTGAAGGATTTTGACACAATTTTATATGGCCATAATAAGTACGGGTCCAAGTTGTATGTCCATTCAATTGCTATATCGTCCTAACAAGTGAATCTAACTTCAATTGGGGAATAATAGTTAATGCGGCAAAATTTGTCACAACTAGAGGTAAATCAAATACTGCAGGAAATTACTAGTTAGTTGCTAGGTAGTTCTGACTTGGCTGTCCACCTAGTTAGCTGGATTTCTGTTCTGACCTAATCTGTTACTATATGGTATCAGTTTCACTCCAACAATTTGGATGCCAGAAACTCCCCGGAATCTCAGTGGTCAACTCAACGGTGTGTTATGCACACGCACACACAGAGACCATCGATCGGTTGACGCGGAGCAGCAGCAGACAGGCATAAACCAAATCAGGTGCGGACAAGAGATTACGTCCAAGGGTCCAAAGCAGGCAACCAGTCAATTTTACTACATGGCAACTGGTTATTTTTAAACCCCGTGGGTGAGTAATCAACACGTACACGCTTACAGCACACATGTGAAGCTCAAAAATAAACCCAAAATGGCAGCCGATCCCAAGACCAAGTCCATCATCTTTTATGTTGCCTGAATGGGGCTTCAGCAATTACCTTGCAGGTCTCTTAGTTTAGATTTTACTACTACATGTTTTACCACGACATCCACAGCCACCAAGTCTTGTTTTGCTACGGCAGCATTTCTTTTATGCATTTTCACAACATTTTGGTCATGGTAAACACGGCTCGATTTAGGAACTTCTTATTTTATACCACTCGCCAAAAATATTTGCCGGCATAGCTGTGCCATCTTGTTTTGATCATAATTAATTCCTATCAACTTAAAAATGTGAGTACATTTCATATTTTTTGCCATCTAACTTATGGTCCCTGTGGACATATTGACCACATTTCAAAACTCGTGCTGCATTTTACATCTTATTTTTTCAGAAAATAGGATTCCGTCACACTAAATAAATTAAACAACATTCACTATTTTATTATTATTTTCTCCAACTGGGAAGGCAAACTAATATGTTAGCATGATGGTAGCTTTTTTTTGGAATCTGCAGGCCAATATTCTCTTCCGGTGAATCTGCTATGTATTTGCAAAAAAAAAAGGCGTATCTGGTACGCAGCATGGTGCACCTAGCCTTTATGCAAACCATAGAAATTTTAGAATTATTAGCCATTGGCTCAATGATTTTGGTCGGACCTACCGATACTACGGGTAATAATAACAGGTGTGAGTGGGCTCAATCCGGGTGGTGCCCGTGGGTGATGAGATCCCTCTCTCCATGGGTACGGTTGATGTTGGTGGTGGTCGGGGCTCCACTACTCTGTCGAGCAGTTCGGCGTCTAGGACCATGGACATGGCGTTGTGAGCGTGCTCGGCAATGGTTGTCGGTAGTCATGGAGTTGTGTCTCCCCCGGTCCACTGGGACCTGCTAGAGACGCAGGCGTGGATGCCTCCTATTGTGGAAGCGCCGACCCAGACTTCATGGCTGATGCCGGGCTAGGAGTGAAAGGAGATGCCTTTTACTCCTCCTACCATGGTCAGTCCTCCGTGATGTGGGCGGTTGGTGGAAGCGCCAACCCAGACTTCATGGTTGATGCCAGGCTAGGAGTGAAAGGAGATGCCTTCTACTCCTCCTACCGTGGTCAGTCCTCCGTGATGTGGGCGGTTGGTGGTGTCTCGGACATGGATGCCACGGTGGCGGCCCCGGATGGCGGTCAGCATGGTCGGCCCTCCGGCGGGCACCATGGCGGCGGTGATGGCCTTCCCACTTGGTCGTGTGGGCGATGAGAGGTGGAGCAGCGGGTGACTCGGGCGCTCTCTCTGTCACACGGTTGCGGCACCTCGATCCAGATCTGGAGTTCTGAGCTCGTCGTGCTTACCCTGAAAGCCTCATGGTGGAACGGGGGAGCTGCCGAGTGAAAGCTCCGTGCTTTGTTGCCTATGATGGCGACAGTCATGGGTGTCGTTATCTTCCTGCTGACGTCGTCGTGGTGCTCTTCTCCGTGCCCGGGTTCCGAGCGAAAACCTATGTATGTTGTGGACTCGGCAGCGACGACGCTTGACGCCGTTCTCCCTCCTGGGGGCGTTGTCGTGGAGCTTAGGTGTTTCAGGGCTTAGCGTGGTATTGAACTCGGGTTCTCCTTGTACTCTCTTTCGGTAGCGTAGTCGCGTGCGTCCTACATGATCCGGTTATCCTGGGATCGGCATTGTGTGAACATTACCCCATCTACTTGTATCGTTTGGCCCTGTACTTTGTTCGGTTTTACTTTATATATAAAGCGGGGTGAAAGCCTGTTTCGAGACTATAATCACAACACAATGAACTTCTCTGCCATGGCTTGTCTCTTTAACTAGAGTGGCTGATATTGTTAAGTTGGCAACCATTTTATTTTCCTATGAAACCATTAAGCATGTCACTTCACATTGTTGTCTTGACTTTTGACATGAGAAGTGTCTTGGGATATACCCAAGGCTAAACTTCATCAATACACGTGACCCTTAAGTAGATCAAAATCTACAAGCACTCTTCATCACAAAATTTAACTTTCTCAACTACGGTTGAATCCAAATAATCTGAAGCATAACTTCGGTCGGCGATCAACATACTCAAGAGCAGCATAAAAGCACCTCAGAAAGGCAGATCTTTGTACAAAGTTGAGAGTTCCTCCATAGTGTCAAGATCACAACTTCACATTTAGAAGGGTTGAGACATGACGGTCCAATAGTTAGAGCTCTCTAATCACTCCGCACATAAGTGCAATGCCGCATATCACCATATGCACTAATTGTACTTGCATCTACTCATAGATTTTCTCAAACAAGTTACGCGGTAAAAACAATTTGATGCACGATCACACCCAAAAACACTATGAAGATGTCGGGTAACCATAAAACTCACCAACTAGCAGAGTAAGTTGGTGAAGCATGACGATACCCACATCTAGGTTATACCTCTCAACCGTGATAATTTCTCTGAAACGATCAGCTGAGCTAAAGTCAAAATATACGGGCCCTCCGAGGTATCCATGCATTCTGATGTACTCCTTCTGTACCATAATATTTGTCTTTCTAGCAGTTCAAATTGAGCTGCTAGAAAGACAAATATTATGGTACAGAGGGAGTAGTATTCTGGTAGCACTTTGACATCCATGAAGAAGATCTATGAGAAAACTAGGCGGAGAGAAAGCCTAGCAGCGTTGCCATATAATTCTATTAGACCAATTAGATTGGGAGAGAACAAGTCTAATTAGGATTCTAATCTTTTAGACTAATCAGACCGAGATTAGAGCTTGGGTATGTGGAAGAGATCCCCTTAAGATTTGATGTGCTCTAGAGGAGAGATCTCCCACGTATATAGAGGTGGAGAAGGGCCAAGGGGCAGTCGACTTGGAGGAGAATATATCCCCAATTCGACCAACATTTGTTTTAGCAACACTAGTTCGACCAACTAAGGCGGGAAGGACTCCTACTCCCCAATTTGGCCTCCTCGATCCTTCTTTGGGTGGGGGGCCCTTTGGGCCCATTTTGGCCCACTTGGGCCATGCCAAGAGGGACTTTTCACCCAAATATTCCAGAGTTTTTCGGAAACCATCGAGAACCTTCTGAAATTTTCCATATATACATAGAAACTTTTCGAACACATATCATACCTTTCCAGAATTCCCAAAACCCCTTCCAGACCATCCAAAACACTTCCAGATCCATCCAGAACAATTTCGGTCTCATTCTCTCATCCTTTAGTTCTCATAAATATGACCGATCATTAAGTGTGTGAGCCTACAAGTTTGAAAATAAGTGAACATGATGCTGAACACTTTTCGGTCAATAGTTAACAACGAGATCTAGACAACCTTGTTAGCCCCAACATATTCATGAATTTCTCAAGCGAACCTTTCTATTCCCAAATACCATTCCCTTTGCATCATGATAAGTTACAAAACCCGACCTGATGTATTATTGGTATCCCCGGGATCAACACTTTGATCACTATGCCGGCTATCCACATTGCCGGTTTCGTTCTCTTTACTCATATCTGTATTTCATATCCGTGTGATCTCAATCACATGTGTCTGGCCAAACAATAACGATACCGTAATACTGAGTGGGTACATAGAGCATCTCTCCATCGTCGCGGAAGCAAATCCTAGTCTTGAACCATCGATACCAGGACATGCGTTTTTGGTATACCCGTAAGTTACATATATTATCACCCAATTATGGCGTGTCGTTCGGTAACCCCAAAGTAAACATGCATACGGTTTGTTGGCATGTGATATTCTCATGGTCTAAGAAACTAAGTAAACGTTAACAGTTTGTATGAAAATACCGACAACATATTAGCGATGTGATCTCACAGTAGTTCATAATTTGGGTCAATTCAACACCATTGTTCTGCAAACAATGTGTTCTCATTATTGATAGAATCCTTACTATAACAATGCTCATGATCAGGAAAACAAGATCATCATCATCAATAAATGAGCTAGTCTTAGAGGCATGACTAGGGATCATATTGGTGATTATGTTTACACACATGCAATTGAGTTTTCCTTCGAATCTCGTGTTCAAGAATCAATGTAATTATAATGCAGAAATATAAAATTAATTATGCACATGGAAATATAACAATACATTTATTATTGCCTCTAGGGCATATTTCTGTCGACAACCTTCAGAACACAACTTCGTGTGGTGTGGTTGCGTCCGTCTCTCTCTCTCTCTCTCTCTCTCTCTCTCTCTCTCTCTCTCTCTCTCTCCACCATCACGCCGCAAGGCTCCTCCTCCAATGTAGTGCTTAAGCGGTGTTTCGTTCTTGACGGCCAAGCCTTGTCGGATCGTTGATTCTGTACGCGTGGATACCGACAGAGAGATCATGCTTTCGATCTTCATTCAAGGGAGAAATTCTCACTTTTGGAAAGTTGTAAATTCTAGTTGTAGGAGTTGTTGGAAATATGCCCTAGAGGCAATAATAAAAGTATTATTATTATATTTCCTTGTTCATGATAATCGTCTGTTATTCATGCTTGAATTGTATTGTACGGAAACAGTAATACATGTGTGAATATATAGACCACAATGAGTCCCTGGTAGGCCTCTAGTTGCCAGCTCGTTGATCAGCAGATGGTCACGGTTTCCTGACCATGGACATAGGATGTCAGTGATAACGGGATCACATCATTAGGGGAATGATGTGATGGACAAGACCTAATCCTGAGCATAGCACGAGATCGTATAGTTCGTAATGCATAAGCTTTTCGGTGTCAAGTATTTATTCCTTAGACCATGAGGTTGTATAACTCCCGGATGCCGTAGGAATACTTTGGGTGTGCCAAACGTCACAACGTAACTGGGTGGCTATAAAGGTACGCAACGGGTATCTCCGAAAGTGTCTGTTGAGTTGGTACGAACCGAGACTGGGATGTTGTCACTCCGTATGACGGAGAGGTACCTCTGGGCCCACTCGGTAAGACATCATCATTATGAGCTCAAGGTGACTAAGGAGTTAGTCACGGGATGATGGATTACGGATCGAGTAAAGAGACTTGCCATGACGAGATTGAACAAGGTATCGGGAATACCGACGATCGAATCTCGGGCAAGTACCGTACCGATGGACAAAGGGAATAACTACGGGATTGAGTGAATCCTTGACACAGTGGTTCATCCGATGAAGATCATCGAGGAACACGTGGGAACCAACATGGGTATCCAGATCTCGCTGTTGGTTATTGACCGGAGAGTCGTCTCGGTCATGTCTACGTGTCTCCCGAACCCGTAGGGTCTACACACTTAAGGTTCAGTGACACTAGGGTCATAGAGATACATGCACGTGGAAACCCGAAAGTTGTTCGGAGTCCCGGATGAGATCCTGGACGTGATGAGGAGTTCCAGAATGGTTCGGAGGTAAAGAATGATATATAGGAAGTCCAGTTTCGGCCATCGGGTGAACTCCGGGGGTCACCGGGAGTGTCCCGGGACCAACGGAGGGGTCCTGGGGGTCCACCAGGTGGGGCCACCCATCCCGGTGGGCCCCCTAGGCCGCAAGGGGAAGGGTGCTAGCCCCTGGTGGGCTGGCGCACCCTACTGGGCCCTCCCTCATGCGCCTAGGGTTGAAACCCTAGGGGAGGGAGGCGCCCCCTATGCCTTGGGGGGGCAAGTTTCCCCCCAGGCCGCCGCCCCCCCTTGCAGATTGGATCTGCAGGGGCTAGCGCACCCCCCTGCCCCCCTATATCTATGTGGGGGGGGGGGGGAGAGGGCAGCCGCACCCAATCCTCTGGCGCCTCTCCCGCTCCCGTCACACCTCCATCTCCTTACGCAGGGCGCCGGCGAAGCCCTGCAGGATTTCCCGCTGCATCCACCACCACGCCGTCGTGCTGCTGGATCTCCAACGACCTCTCCTCCCCCCTTGCTGGATCAAGAAGGAGGTGACGTTGCTGTACCGGACGTGTGTTGAACGCGGAGGTGCCGTCCGTTCGGCGCTAGATCATCGGTGACGAAGAACGCGAAGAGTACGACTACTTCATCCACGCTTCTTCCAAAGCTTCCGCGCGCGATCTACAAAAGGGTATGTAGATGCACTCTAATATGCTCGTTGCTAGATGTCTCCTTAGATGAATCTTGGTGAAAGCGTAATTTTTTTTTGAATTCTGCTACGTTCCCCAACAGCGGCTTCTGAGCTAGGTCTTTTGTGTAGCATCTTGCACGAGTAGAACACAAAGCAGTTGTGGGCGTTGAGTTTGCTCAATTTTCTTACCGTTACTAGTCTAATGTTGATTCGGCGGTATTGTGGGATGAAGCGGCCCAGACCGACCTTACACGTACGCTTACGTGAGACTGGTTCCACCGACAGACATGCACTAGATGCATAAGGTGGCTGGCGGGTGTCTGTCTCTCCTACTTTAGTCGGATCGGATTCGATGAACAGGGTCCTTACGAAGGGTAAATAGAAATTAACAAATCACGCTGTGGTTTTGGCGTAGGTAAGAAACGTTCTTGCTAGAAAACCTATAGAAGCCACGTAAAAAATTTGCAACAACAATTAGAGGACGTCTAACTTGTTTTTGCAGCATGTGTATGGCCAAGAAGATGTGATGAATGATATATGTGATGTATGAGATTGATCATGTTCTTGTAATAGGTAATCACGACTTGCATGTCGATGAACTTGACAACCGGCAGGAGCCATAGGAGTTGTCTTAATTATTGTATGACCTGCGTGTCATTGAATAACGCCATGTAATTACTTTACTTTATTGCTAAACGTTAGCCATAGTAGTAGAAGTAATAGTTGGCGTGACAACTTCATGAAGACACGATGATGGAGATCATGATGATGGAGATCATGGTGTCGAGCCGGTGACAAGATGATCATGGTGCCCCGTAGATGGAGATCCAAGGAGTAAGATAATATTGGCCATATCATGTCACTTTAATTGATTGCATGTGATGTTTATCATGTTTATGCATCTTGTTTACTTAGAACGACGGTAGTAAATAAGATGATCTCTCACTAAAATTTCAAGGATTGTGTTCCCCCTAACTGTGCACCGTTGCTAAGGATCGTTGTTCCGAAGCACCACGTGATGATCGGGTGTGATAGGTTCTAATGTTCACATACAACGGGTGTAAGCCAGATTTACACACGCAATACACTTAGGGTTCACTTGACGAGCCTAGCATGTACAGACATGGCCTCGGAACACGGAAGACCGAAAGGTCGAACACGAGTCGTATAGAAGATACGATCAACATGAAGATGTTCACCGGTGATGACTAGTCCGTCTCACGTGATGATCGGACACGGGCTAGTCGATTCGGATCGTGTATCACTTAGATGACTAGAGAGATGTCAATCTGAGTGGGAGTTCATTAAAATTTGATTAAGATGAACTTAATTATCATGAACATAGTCTAAATTCTTTACAATATCTCTTGTAGATCAAATGGCCCACGCTCATGTCACCCTCAACTTCAACGTGTTCCTAGAGAAATCCAAGCTGAAAGACGATGGTAGCAACTACACGGACTGGGTCCGTAACCTGAGGATTATCCTCATAGCTGCCAAGAAAACTTATGTCCTAGATGCACCGCTAGGTGACGCTCCCGCCCCGGCAAACCAAGATGTTATGAACGCTTGGCAGTCGCGTTGTGATGATTACTCCCTGGTTCAGTACGGCATGCTTTACAGCTTAGAATCGGGGCTCCAAAAGCGTTTTGAGCACCACGGGGCATTTGAGATGTTCCAAGAGCTGAAAATGGTTTTCCAAGCTCATGCTCGAGTCGAGAGATATGACGTCTCCGACGCATTCTACAGCTGTAAGATGGAGGAAAATAGTTCTGTCAGTGAGCACATCCTCAAGATTTCTGGGTTTCACAACCGCTTGTCTCAGTTGGGAATGAATCTCCCAAATGAAGCGGTCGTTGACAGAATCCTCCAGTCGCTCCCACCAAGCTACAAGAGCTTCGTGTTGAACTTCAATATGCAGGGGATGGAGAAGTCCATTCCCGAGGTGTATTCAATGCTGAAATCAGCGGAGGTGGATATCAAGAAAGAACATCAAGTGTTGATGGTCAATAAAACCACTAAGTTCAAGAAGGGCAAGGGTAAGAAGAACTTCAAGAAGGACGGCAAGGGAGTTGCCGCGCCCGGTAAGCCTGTTGCCGGGAAGAAGCCAAAGTATGGACCCAAGCCTGAGACAGAGTGCTTTTATTGCAAGGGAACGGGTCACTGGAAGCGGAACTGCCCCAAATACTTAGCGGACAAGAAGGTCGGCAACGTCAAAGGTATATGTGATATACATGTTATTGATGTGTACCTTACCAGCGCTCGTAGTAGCTCCTGGGTATTCGATACCGGTGCAGTTGCTCATATTTGTAACTCTAAGCAGGAGTTGCGGAATAAGCGGAGACTGACGAAGGACGAGGTGACGATGCGCGTCGGGAATGGTTCCAAGGTCGATGTGATCGCCGTCGGCACGCTGCCTCTACATCTACCCTCGGGATTAGTTTTAAACCTCAATAATTGTTATTTAGTACCAGCTTTAAGCATGAACATTGTATCTGGATCTCGTCTTATGCGAGATGGCTACTCATTTAAAACTGAGAATAATGGTTGTTCTATTTATTTGAGAGATATGTATTATGGTCATGCCCCGCTGGTCAATGGTTTATTTTTGATGAATCTCGATCGTGATGATACACATATTCATAGTGTGAATGCCAAAAGATGTAAAGTTGATAATGATAGTCCCACATACTTGTGGCATTGCCGCCTTGGTCATATCGGTGTCAAACGTATGAAGAAGCTTCATGCTGATGGACTTCTGGAGTCTCTTGATTATGAATCATTTGACACGTGCGAACCATGCCTCTTGGGCAAGATGACCAAGACTCCGTTCTCCTGAACAATGGAGCGAGCAACCAACTTATTGGAAATCATACATACCGATGTGTGCGGTCCAATGAGTGTTGAGGCTCGCGGAGGCTATCGTTATGTTCTCACCCTCACAGATGACTTGAGTGGATATGTGTATATCTACTTGATGAAGCACAAGTCTGAGACCTTTGAAAAGTTCAAGGAATTTCAGAATGAGGTTGAGAATCAACGAGACAAGAAAATAAAGTTCTTACGATCAGATCGTGGGGTGAATATTTGAGTCATGAATTTGGCACACACCTTAGGAACTGTGGAATTGTTTCACAATTGACACCGCCCGGAACACCTCAGCGTAATAGTGTGTCCGAACGTCGAAATCATACTCTGTTGGACATGGTGCGATCTATGATGTCCCTTACCGATTTACCGCTATATTTTTGGGGTTATGCTTTAGAGACTGCCGCATTCACTTTAAATAGGGCTCTGTCGAAATCCGTTGAGACGACACCGTATGAACTTTGGTTTGGCAAGAAACCGAAGCTGTCGTTTCTGAAAGTTTGGGTTTACGATGCTTATGTCAAGAAACTTCAACCTGAAAAGCTCGAACCCAAATCGGAAAAATGCGTCTTCATAGGATACCCAAAGGAAACGATTGGGTACACCTTCTACCACAGATCCGAAGGCAAGGTCTTTGTTGCCAAGAATGGATCCTTTCTGGAGAAAGAGTTTCTCTCGAAAGAAGTGAGTGGGAGGAAAGTGGAACTTGATGAGGTGACAGTCACCCCTCCTGTACCGGAAAGTAGCGCAGCGCAGGAAATTGTTCCTGAGGTGCCTGCACCGACAAGGGAGGAAGTTGATGATGATGATCATGAAGAAACAGATCAAGTTACTACTGAACTTCGAAGGTCCACAAGGGCACGTTCCGCACCAGAGTGGTACGGCAACCCTGTCATGAATATCATGTTGTTAGACAACGGTGAACCTTCAAACTATGAAGAAGCGATGGCGGGCCTGGATTCCAATAAATGGCTTGGAGCCATGAAATCCGAGATAGAATCCATGTATGAAAAGAAAGTATGGACTTCGGTGGACTTGCCTGATGATAGGCACGCCATAGAAAATAAATGGATATTTTAGAAGAAGATAGACGCGGATGGTAATGTGACCATCTATAAGGCTCGGCTTGTCGCTAAGGGTTATCGACAAGTTCAAGGGATTGACTACGACGAGACTTTCTCTCCCGTAGCGATGCTGAAGTCAGTCAGAATCATGTTAGCTATTGCCGCATTCTATGATTATGCGATATGGCAAATGGACGTCAAAACGGCATTCCTTAATGGCTTCCTCAAGGAAGAGTTGTATATGATGCAGCCGGAAGGTTTTGTCGATCCAGAGAATGCTAACAAGGTATGCAAGCTCAAGCGCTCGATTTACGGGCTGGTGCAAGCATCTCGGAGTTGGAATATTCGCTTTAATGATGTGATCAAAACGTTTGGTTTTATACAGACTTATGGAGAAGCTTGTATCTACAAGAAAGTGAGTGGGAGCTCTGTAGCATTTCTCATATTATATGTGGATGACATATTGCTGATGGGAAATGATATAGAATTCTTGGAAAGTGTAAAGGCCTACTTGAATAAGAGTTTTTCAATGAAGGACCTTGGAGAAGCAGCTTACATATTAGGCATCAAAATCTATAGAGATAGATCAAGACGCCTCATCGGTCTTTCACAAAGTACATACCTTGACAAGATATTGAAGAAGTTCAATATGGATCAGTCCAAGAAGGGGTTCTTGCCTGTTTTGCAAGGTATGAGATTGAGCAAGGCCCAGTCGCCGACCATGGCAGAAGATAGAGAAAAGATGAGTGTCATACCCTATGCCTCGGCCATAGGTTCTATCATGTATGCCATGCTGTGTACCAGACCTGATGTGAACCTTGCCATAAGTTTGGTAGGGAGGTACCAAAGTGATCCCGGTATGGAACACTGGACAGCGGTCAAGAACATCCTAAAGTACCTGAAGAGGACTAAGGATATGTTTCTCGTTTATGGAGGTGACGAAGAGCTCGTCGTAAAGGGTTACGTCGATGCTAGCTTCGACACAGATCTGGATGACTCGAAGTCACAAACCGGATACGTGTATATTTTGAATGGTGGAGCAGTCAGCTGGTGCAGTTGCAAGCAGAGCGTCGTGGTGCATTCTACATGTGAAGCGGAGTACATAGCTGCTTGCGAAGCAACACAGGAAGGAGTCTGGATGAAGGAGTTCATCACCGACCTAGGAGTCATTCCAAGCGCGTCAAGCCCGATGACTCTCTTCTGTGACAACACTGGTGCTATTGCAATTACCAAGGAGCCTAGGTTTCACAAGAAGACCAAACACATCAAGCGCCGTTTCAACTCCATCCGGAATTATGTTCAAGATGGAGACATAGATATTTGTAAAGTGCATACGGATCTGAATGTTGCAGACCCGTTGACTAAACCTCTTCCACGGGCAAAACATGATAACAACCAGAACTCTATGGGTCTTCGATTCATCACAATGTAACTAGATTATTGACTCTAGTGCAAGTGGGAGACTGTTGGAAATATGCCCTAGAGGCAATAATAAAAGTATTATTATTATATTTCCTTGTTCATGATAATCGTCTGTTATTCATGCTTGAATTGTATTGTACGGAAACAGCAATACATGTGTGAATATATAGACCACAATGAGTCCCTGGTAGGCCTCTAGTTGCCAGCTCGTTGATCAGCAGATGGTCACGGTTTCCTGACCATGGACATAGGATGTCAGTGATAACTGGATCACATCATTAGGAGAATGATGTGATGGACACAACCCAATCCTGAGCATAGCACGAGATCGTATAGTTCGTAATGCATAAGCTTTTCGGTGTCAAGTATTTATTCCTTAGACCATGAGGTTGTACAACTCCCGGATGCCGTAGGAATACTTTGGGTGTGCCAAACTTCACAACGTAACTGGGTGGCTATAAAGGTACGCAACGGGTATCTCCGAAAGTGTGTGTTGAGTTGGTACGAACCGAGACTGGGATGTTGTCACTCCGTATGACGGAGAGGTACCTCTGGGCCCACTCGGTAAGACATCATCATTATGAGCTCAAGGTGACTAAGGAGTTAGTCACGGGATGATGGATTACGGATCGAGTAAAGAGACTTGCCATGACGAGATTGAACAAGGTATCGGGAATACCGATGATCGAATCTCGGGCAAGTACCGTACCGATGGACAAAGGGAATAACAACGGGATTGAGTGAATCCTTGACACAGTGGTTCATCCGATGAAGATCATCGAGGAACACGTGGGAACCAACATGGGTATCCAGATCCCGCTGTTGGTTATTGACCGGAGAGTCGTCTCGGTCATGTCTACGTGTCTCCCGAACCCGTAGGGTCTACACACTTAAGGTTCAGTGACGCTAGGGTCATAGAGATACATGCACGTGGAAACCCGAAATTTGTTCGGAGTCCCGGATGAGATCCCGGACGTGACGAGGAGTTCCGGAATGGTTCGGAGGTAAAGAATGATATATAGGAAGTCTAGTTTCGGCCATCGGGTGAACTCCGGGGGTCATCGGGAGTGTCCCGGGACCACCGGAGGGGTCCCGGGGGTCCACCGGGTGGGGCCACCCATCCCGGTGGGGCCCCTAGGCCACAAGGGGAAGGGGGCCAGCCCCTGGTGGGCTGGCGCACCCTACTGGGCCCTCCCTCATGCGCCTAGGGTTGAAACCCTAGGGGAGGGAGGCGCCCCCTATGCCTTGGGGGGGCAAGTTTCCCCCCAGGCCGCCGCCCCCCCTTGCAAATTGGATCTGCAGGGGCTGGCACACCCCCTGGCCCCCTATATATATGTGTGGGGGGGGGGGAGAGGGCAGCCGCACCCAATCCTCTGGCGCCTCTCCCCCTCCCGTCACACATCCATCTCCTTACGCAGGGCGCCGGCGAAGCCCTGCAGGATTTCCCGCTGCATCCACCACCACGCCGTCGTGCTGCTGGATCTCCAACGACCTCTCCTCCCCCCTTGCTGGATCAAGAAGGAGGTGACGTTGCTGTACCGGACGTGTGTTGAACGCGGAGGTGCCGTCCGTTCGGCGCTAGATCATCGGTGTCGAAGAACGTGAAGAGTACGACTACTTAATCCACGCTTCTTCCAAAGCTTCCGCTCGCGATCTACAAAAGGGTATGTAGATGCACTCTAATATGCTCATTACTAGATGTCTCCTTAGATGGATCTTGGTGAAAGCGTAGAATTTTTTTGAATTCTGCTACGTTCCCCAACAGGAGTTTGCGCCAACGATCTACAGAAACTCATCTTCCGTTGCACTCTAGTTGGTAAAGATCCGATCCAATCTAATACGTATCTTCATAGTGATGTTGGGAGTTTGATTCGTAGGACGGACATTGTCTTGTTTTCTACTACGTTTCCCAACACGGCCCTGGCGACGAAGGTTCCACTTGGGCGTTGTCCGTGTCTAGGTGCCTAGTTCTCAGACGGTATGTCATGCTGGTGTCGATGGTGTGTCAGTCTTGGATGTTCGGGTGACAACCTAGGATGCTGAGCATGCACGCCTGGGTCTGTCGCTGCGGTGGTCATACCTCATGTTGGTTGCGTGGGCAGCGAAGGGAAAGGTGGCATGTGATCCTGGCATCCTCATGGCTTTCGTTGGCGGCATCTCCCTCGTCTGGGTCTGGAGGTCTTGTGCTGGCTCGGCGGCCCCTTCTTTGGGTTGGGTTTGGTCCAATGGTACCTTAGGTGGCAACGGCGAGGATCTGAACATAATCTCCATGCTTTGGCATCGGCGATGGTGATGCCTGCAGGTGTCACTTACCTGTTGGAGGCGTCGTGGTGGGTTCCTTTCCGTGTTAAGGTTTCAGGTGAAAACCTTAGACTTTCGTTTTGGGTTTGGCGACGGTGGTGCTGTGCATCATGGCCCTCTTGAGGCGTCGTTGGGGAACTCAGGTACCATCAGGGACATTTTGGAGCCACCTTCAACCCCTAAAGCTCTATCTGAAGTCCCTTTGTTTTCTGAAGAAGTATAGAGCTCCTAGTAAGTTCAGTTATCTGAAGAGGTTCAGGCGACTACTCTGGACTCCTTTATTTTCACATGAGCAACATCACTACAATTGAATTTTATTATTTTTGGAGTTTGAACATTTTAAAAATTGTTGGAACTTTTTTATTTTAAGAAAGTGGACATTTTAAAATTGTTAACATGTTTATATAAACATTCAGGAATATTCTCTCCGTCTCAAAATAAGTGAGTCAAAAGTGACTCAACTTTATACTAAAGTTAGTATAAAGTTGAGTCACTTTTGAGTCACTTATTTTGGGAAGGAGGGAGTATTTTTTAACAAACTGTGAGATGGTTTTTAAAATAAAACCTAAAATGAAATGAAATAAAATAAAATAAAGTGAAAACCTGATAAAACTGGTAGATAAAACAGTGAAAAAACCATCAATAAAATACCAGGGAAAAGCCGCGAAAAACGAGTCAAGGTCTCTGTAGGCTACGCTGGTCGGGTCGCCGCAGATGTGTTTGCACGACGACATTTTGTCACAAAGTGCAACAAATTAGAAATGCCCGCTCCCTCCCCTAAAAATAAAAATGCCCACTCCCTGGCACCCGTCATTGGTCGGCTCGTGGTGCATGGTCTGTGAGCGAATGCCGTCTCATTTGGACGGGTCGTGGTGCGCGGGTGCACGGTCCGAAGCTGCCTCCTTCCGTGGTGTGTGTTTCTTGAGCATGTGATGGATCGCAGTGGGTACGGTGCCTATCTACAAGATACCGATTCCTCCTTTCACTTGCTACACATTCATCGTGTCATCAAAGGCCTACCCTGAACAGCTGTAGAAGTAGTCGTAATTCTCAAAAGAAAAAAAGGCCTGCCCTGAACTACTAGTAGTCCTAATAATTCTAAAAAAAAGAAGTCTCCTCTAGCTAACCAGCTCATGGACCGACACTTGTGTCATATATAGTCCTGGGCCATGTGCGAGCCCAAGAGTGGGAGAGACGGCAAGAAGAATGGCAACCAAAACAGCCTTCATGGCCGTGGTTTTGCTCGTCCTTGTGGCCGGCGATCTCGCCCATGGCCACGCCGTGCCACCGCACCGGCGCGGCACGCGGAGCCTCGGCTGGATGCAAGGCATGAAGGGAGGGCCGCCTAGTGGCATGCAGCCATCAGGCACTGCTTCTACTGCCCGCGGCCGCGCCATTTCTTGGGTGGAAAAAGGTAGAAGACTCTGCACCATTGCGTTGATAATTTTCTGCTGGTACTCCAAAAATGGCCACAGAAAGAGAAGCGAACAGAGGAAAGCAAACAAAACCGCCGCATCTTTTTTGGTAACCAATTTACCCACTGTCGTCGTTCCCTGGTATACATATTTTTGAATCTGCCTTCATGTTGATTTCTGTTACATGTTTGTCAGGCGTGGAGGAAGGCAAGTTCATCGCGCCTGTGCCGGGATTCAAGCTCCCGCCCCTTCCTCCGAACGCTGCTTGAGAAGAGATCACATCACAGGGCGAGCATGCATGCATGCCGTGGCATTGACCATCATTAGGTCTATCAGCAAAGGTGTGAGAGTGTTCAAGGATGTTCATATAATGTTCATTCAATAAGTAAGGAAGCATCGATCTGCTATGTTTAAGTTACTACTAAGTATGATGCCGTCTATGTTCTGTAACTGTAAGGCAGCATCGGCTGTACCCTGTATGTAGTAATGGAATAAAACAGTGAACATTCTGCTTGATCTAGTTCAGTTTTTAAGAAGGCGTCCACGCGTTTTCTTAGTGGAAGAAAAAGAGTGAACATTACCCCCACGCTGCTTAGGTTGTTCTCAAAGCGAGTGATCTGCTATTTTTAAGTTAGTTACTAAGCATGCGGACGTCTAAGTTCAGTAATTATAAGGCAACATCAGCTGTAAAAATGGGAGAAAACATTGAGCATTCAGCTTGAACTAGCTCAATTCTTGAGAAAGGGTCAGTGTGATGAACTGTTGATAAGGGAAAGCAAAAACAGTTTGACGAAACATCAAACGAGACTTGAACTGAACCGACATGTGTTTTGATCGGCAAAAAATAGCCCCAGACCTCTAAGGTTGTGCTCAAAACGAGTGAAACTACAAGTTTGCACTTGTTAAATCCCATCCTAATTAAACTCATATACAATGGTAATGCGCAGCATGATACAGCAACAAACAGAACAAGGAAATCCAGCACACCCGTTCATCAGTTTCAAGCCCACAACATTTCGTACCTGCCACCGTTGCCGAGCCTGTGTGCACACTCGACAGGATCAGAGATTCGGAGGAACAGAAAATTTATGCTCGTTGATAGGTAGGGTTCCATGTTCATTATTCCTGTCCAAGTCAGTGAAAAGAAACATGAGTTTTATGCATGAAAAAATGTTCTTACCAAAAGGCATGAGTTTTATGCATGAAAAAATGTTCTTACCAAAAGGCATGAAAACATGAGTTTTATGAGTGAATTGCAGAAAACCACCACATTTCAGCTTAGGTTTGCAGGAAACACTCTTCTATGTTTTTGCTGCAGAAAACACTAATTTTTTTCCTAATATTTTGCAAAAAGCACCAAACCTCCTGTTCGGGCAGTTTAAGCACATTTATGACAGGTGGGGCCCTATCTGGTCGACGTGGCTTCACGGCCGCGCACTGACGCCGTTTGACGGCGTGACGGCCGGTTCGGTGATAGAAGCCTGCTCGATCCACATGTCTCCTCTGCCTCGCTCGCCCTCTCCTCTCGTCACTCTGTTCTCCTCTCCTCACTCAGTTCTTCTCCCTCGACGCCGCCACACCGCCGATCGCCGTTCTGCTGCTCCCCCGTGGCCATGGTGTCGTGGAGCGACGAGACCAGTGAGGATTCTGTCATGAACATCTCCTCCTCCTGTGATCAAGGTCAGTTTGGTACAGTAGGGTTAGGGTTTGGGTTAGTGAATTGGGGATTTTGTGAATGAGCTAGAGCTGAACCTAGGTTTACCTTTGGTTGCTCCCGCAGCTTCCAGCTACGATGCATGATCCGAATTTCAATCGCACTGACGCAGATGTGAATGTTTTGTGCGAACACGGCGAGCCGGCCGAGCGCTTTGTTGCATTGAAGGGATGCACACCGACAGGAGGTTTCTAGGATGTGCTAAGAAGGTATGATCCTTTACAAAGGAAGCTTTGTTTAGATTGGTCTTTGTTTACCTATATCTGACATGCCTTGACATCAGATGGTATTGTGGTTGGTGATTAGTGCTTTGTTTATCTAGTTGTTAAGCTTGGTTAAGTGGATGGTAGGCATTGTTTATTAATGTCAGTGCTTAATGACTTGTTTACTAGTGGTCATTGTTTATATGTTAGCTGTGTGATATGTTTGTTTATTATGCTCAGTGCTTAATGACTTGTTTACTAGTGGTTAATTGGATGGAGTATGGCACTTAACAGTGTTCTTCATCCTACTGACATAGATGTATCTTTATTGATATATCGTCTATATTTTAGGAAGGCATAAACTGTGGAGTAGTTCAATGGATAGATTTTGAATGGCCAGACTCAATGGAGAAGGCATTGACCAAGTTATGGGATATGTATGAGGAGATTAAATCAGCTAGGACCAATGACAATCTGGAGAGTTCCTTTGCAATTCACAACCTGACAGAAGAGAAGAAGAAACTACACGAGAATTATGACAGTTTGTATGCTGATGTCAATGCTCTTTTGGATGCACATCAGCAGAGGGGTCTGAAGTTGAGTAATCAAAAGGAGCAGAAGCAATGTCTTGATGTGAAGATTGCAGAGCTAGAAAATGTAGTTGGCAACTTGAAGGCAGAGCTTTCAAAGAAAGAGGAGGAGAAGAAGAAAATACAGGAGGACTATGACAGTTTGTATGCTGATGTTAATGCTCTTTTGGATGCCCAGCAGCAGAATGGTGTGGAGTTAAACAATCAGAAGGAGCAGAAGAAACATGTTGATGAGAAGATTGCTGAGCTAGAAATTGTAGTGGGCAACTTGAAGGCCGAGCTTTCAAAGAAAGAGGATGAGAAGAAGAAGCTGCTGCAAAAGTATGATACTCTAGTGAACCTGACAGCTGCTCAAGCAAATGTGATAAGGAACTTGAAGTTCAATAATTTGAAGGAGAAGGAAAGGCTGACGAAAGAGAGGCATAAATTGCAGCATCACATTTCTGAGCTTCAAAAGGCCGAGGAGAAGATAAAGCAGAAGCTTCAGGGTGTGAAGGCCATCTTAGATAAGTAGGGATGTCTTCTAGTATGATAATCATCTATCTTTATGGAGATGATAGTCTTCTATGCAAAACTTTAGTATGAACTTGGTCCTCAACTACTTTAACTGTGTATTTTGTGAACCACGGTGTTGGATCTAGCAGTGTTATAATGTAGATGGTAATCATCTATTTAGTACTTTAGTTTGAATTAGTGAACCGAGTAATTTAAGTATGTATGTTGTGATCCATTGTGTTGGATCCAACCTTGATGAACCTTTATGAATGTTGTGATCAATTGTGTTGGATCCAACCTTGATGTTATATGGTTTATGTGCTTAGTATAATTTGGTTTTATATGGTGTATGTTGACCCTCATTTCATTGACCAAATGGACTTAGGGGTATCTTGACCCTCATTTCATCGATTCATCGACCAAATGGCCCTAGGGGTACCTTTACCACCATTTCATCGATTCATCGACAAAATGGCCCTAGTGGTATCCTGGCCACCATTTCTTCGATTCATCAACAAAATGGACCTAGGATTACCTTGACCACCATTTCATCGATTCATCGACAAAATGGCCTTAGGGGTACCTTGACCACCATTTCATCAATTCATCGACAAAATGGACCTAGGGGTACCTTGACCACCATTTCATCGATTCATCGACAAAATGGACCTAGGGTTACCTTGACCACCACTTCATCGATTCATCAACAAAATGGCCTTAGGGATACCTTGACCACCATTTCATCGATTCATCGACCAAATGGCCCTAGGAGTACCTTTACCACCATTTCATCAATTCATCGATAAAAAGGCCCTAGGGGTATCTTGACCCTCATCAACAAGTGTTTAATTGCCAAAAATAGCAAGCCCATCATATAGATAATCAAATTGAACATGATAAACAGCAGAAACATCATCAAAGTGCATAATTCTCATAAGAGCAAGAGAGGTCAATAGTAGTTATCGCAGTACCATATCATCAAACCTTTCCACCAATAAGGGTCAAGAGTTGTTCCCAAAATAGATCATAGCAATTAACATTTTTGCCTGATAGCAGAACCAACAGTTTTTCCAAAGCACATTACTAGTTCCTTGAAGCATAAAAGTAATCCTTGAGCCTTGATGGTTTCTTCCTCTGTCTTGGTGGCAGGAAAGCTGTCCTTGTTGCTGCAGCTGGAGCTGCTGAGCTGCTTGGCCTGCTTGCTGGAGCTGCTGAGCTGCTTGTCACTGGTGGTGGCTTGCTTGCTGGAGCTGCTGAGCTGCTTGCCATTGGTGGTGCCCTGGTTGCTGGAGCTGCAACAGATGAAGCTGCACTAGTAGATGTGGTACCCTCCTCTGTCCTGTTTGACTGCATTTGAAAATGGTAGCAAGTTAATACATTCAAGTGGTACAAAAACATAAATAGATGGCAGTAAGTATGGCAAAAGATACTAACCTCATGCCTGTTCTTTCTCATTGCTAGACCTGGCTTTAGGGTTTTCTGGCAAGATGTGTATCTGTGACCCACAAGATTGCAATTGCTGCATGTGATTGATGCCATCCTAGATGTATCTTTAGGTGCTGGTGGCTCAAACTGGCCCTTTCTCCTCTTGGTTTGCTTCTTCCCTGGTTTATCCTTGAAAATTGGGGGGTTCTATGTCTCTAGTTTTGGTCTTAGGCTAGAGGTCAGGCCCAGGTACAGGAAATATGATGGGACTGTATGCTGTCAGATACATAGGCTTTTTGAAGAAGTCATGCACAAAATCTTCAGGCCTTAATTTGGCTTTGGTAATGGCAGACACTCCATGATTGCATGGCACTGCAGTCATATCCCATTTTCTGCACCCACATGTCATGTGCTGCAAGTTAACTGCATAGGTGTTCTCATTGCTTGTCACTTGGTAAATATTTGGCCCAGCCATCAATGCTTGACAGTTCCTAGAGTGTTTCTTTGCTTCTTCAAGTAACTCAGCATATGTTGGGCATATTTCCCACTTGGCTAACTATGTCTTACTCCTATTTGTATTAAACCTGACCATCAACTTAGTCCTGATTCCATCTACCATGGTCTTTATTGGTTTACCCCTCACATCTAATATCATCTTCTTGAACACCTCACTAATATTGTTAACAACTAGGTCAGTTTTGCAATTGAAGTCCATGGCATATCTAGCCCAAGCATGTCTAGGAATTCTGTTTAACCAAGTCCAGGCAGCCTTACACTGTACTTTAAGAGCATCCATTGTAGCAAGATGGCCATGTTCAGTATAAAAGTAACTTGCCTTATCCATGTACTTCTTTAATTCTGACCCCCTAAAACCAGCAGTCTGGAAGTTTTGGTAGATGTGTCTAAGGCAGAATCTTTGAGGGCAATTGGGGAAAACTTGGCTCACAGCTTTCAGAAGACCCTATTTGGAGAAATTAACAAACTTACTAATAAGTAATGAACATTAACTACTGGTGGCAATTATACTATGAACTATTTATATCAAAATCTATGAACTACTAGTAAGCAATTACTATGAACTACTAATACTAAGCAAAATCTATGAGCAAATTGTATAATACCTTCTGTCTATCAGAGATTATGGTGTAGAGACCAAATCTCCCAGTTTCTCCACCAATGGCTGCCTTGAGTTCTGTGAGAAACCAGGTCCAACTCTTTGTGTCTTCTTTGTCCACAACTCCAAAGGCAATGGGATAGATGTTATTATTCCCATCCCTTCCTGTGGCAGCAAGTATTTGTTGGCCAGTAGAGAGCTTGATGAAACATCCATCCACACCTGCAATGGCACACAAGATATGTTATAAACAAAGTATGGTGCACCACATTTATGTCATATAAAACACAGTTTAGTTGTCACCTATGAATGGTCTGCATCCATTCAGAAATCCTTCCTTGCAAGCATTCAAACATATGAACAAACCATGGAACCTTGGATTGATGCTTGGATGGTCTTTTAGGAACTTAGTAGTGACAATGCACCTACTACCTGGATTGGTGTCTAACACAGCCTGCAAGTAATCCCTAATCCTTCTATATTGTCCCCTCTGATCTCCTTGCACCACCTTAATAGCATTGTTCTTAGCCCTGTAGGCCATATGAGTGCTGATCTCAACTCCATACTTGCTCTTCAGATTTTGCATTATTGTAATTATTGGTGTGTTCAGGTCTGTTCTTATTGCTTCTAAAACTTGATGTGTAACCCACTTTGTAGTCACCTTGGTGCTCTCTGCTACAGCTGGACATGTGTGAAGCAAATTAGTTTTCCTAATACAGAAAGTTTTCTCTTTTCCCACCACAGAAGCTGCAATGAAGAAAGTGCAGTCTTCATGTGTGCACACAGCTATAATTCTGTCATTGCAATTCCTATGAAACTGATAGTTTCTATTCTGTGCTATGTGGAAAGTGAGAAGTGCCCTTCTAAATTGGTACACATTCTCAAAGCATAACTTCTTAGCAAACTGCAGCTCTGGGCTCTCTCTATCCTCATGATACCATACCCTTGGTTTAGTTCTTTTAGCCCTAGACTTACTGCCAATCACAAATGCTAGGGGTACAGCCCCATCATCTTCCTCCTCATTCAAATCACCAGGATCTGGATCCTCATCAGATGATGGTACCCAAACATCCTCAAACTGTTACTCCAAACTGGCATGTGATCTTGTGGTTGGCCCCTTTCTTACTTCCAACTTCTACCTCTTTTGCCCATGTGCTTGCACCTCCATTTCAAGTTCCTCATGATCTCCATTCTCCTCTTGCTCTGCATTTTCCTCATGCACTTCCTCTTGTATCTCATAAGGTTCATCTACATCAGTGTCACCTTCAAAGTGTAAGAGTGGGTCCTCTCTCTGCCTCCTTAGCTCTGCCATCCTTGCCATGAAATCCTCATCTTCCTCCAAGTCAGAGTCATCTTCGGTTAGTAGCACTGGAAGTTTTCTTTTCACTAACTGCACCCTCTCAACATTCTTCTGATGTTGCTTAAATCTCAGAATTTTTGATCTCCTTCTAAGCTCCATACTTCTTTATAACTCATGTTGCTCCATGTCAACATCAACTCCATTGCCTTGCTCCATCACAACATTGTGGCTCTGCTGCGTGGAGAAAAACTGGATTGGTACAGGCTCCTCAACTACTTCATCTCTTCTTGATACTTTGGATGGTGACTTGTACACCACACCAACATCATTCACCTCATATACAATGCTCTCTCCAACATTGGCTACAGGAGCTTGCTGATCACAAACATAACCTATGTTTATATCTACAGGTCTGGGCTCACTACCCCTAACAACTGTCAGGTTTACTATGTTCTGATCTTTATTGGTGAAGGAAATATGCCCTAGAGGCAATAATAAAGTTGTTATTTATATTTCCTTATATCATGATAAATGTTTATTATTCATGCTAGAATTGTATTAACCGGAAACATAGTACATGTGTGAATACATAGACAAAACAGAGTGTCCCTAGTATGCCTCTACTAGACTAGCTCATTGATCAAAGATGGTTATGTTTCCTAACCATAGACATGAGTTGTCATTTGATCAACGGGATCACATCATTAGGAGAATGTTGTGATGGACTAGACCCATCCGTTAGCATAGCACTATGATCGTTTAGTTTTACTGCTATTGCTTTCTTCATGACTTATACATGTTCCTATGACTATGAGATTATGCAACTCCCGAATACCGTAGGAACACCTTGTGTGCTATCAAACGTCACAACGTAACTGGGTGATCATAAAGATGCTCTACGGATGTCTTCGAAAGTATTCGTGGTGTTGGCATAGATCAAGATTAGGATTTGTCACTCCGAGTGTCGGAGAGGTATCTCTGGGCCCTCTCGGTAACACACATCATAATAAGCCTTGCAAGCAAAAGACTAATGAGTTAGTCACGAGATGATGTGTTACGGAACGAGTAAAGAGACTTACCGGTAACGAGATTGAACTAGGTATAGAGATACCGACGATCGAATCTCGGGCAAGTAACATACCGATGACAAAAGGAACAACGTATGTTGTTATGCGGTTTGACCGATAAAGATCTTCGTAGAATATGTAGGAGCCAATATGAGCATCCAGGTTCCGCTATTGGTTATTGACCGGGGATGAGTCTCGGTCATGTCTACATAGTTCTCGAACCCGTAGGGTCCGCACGCTTAACGTTTGATGACGATCGGTATTATGAGTTTATGAGTTTTGATGTACCGAAGGTAGTTCAGAGTCCCGGATGAGATCACGGACATGACGAGGAGTCTCGGAATGTCCGAGACATAAAGATTGATATATTGGACGACTATATTCGGACACCGGAAGTGTTCCGGAAAAGTTTCGGATTTAACCGGATTGCCGGAGGGGTTACCGGAACCCCCTACGAGGGGGGATGGTCCATAGTGGGCCTTGAGGAAAGGAGAGAGGCAGCCCATAGAGGCTGGCCGGCGCCCCACCTAGGGATCCTAGTTGGACTAGGATTTGGGGGGGCGCCACCTCTCCCTCTTTTCCTTTCCCTCTCTTCCTTCTTGGTGGACTCCTACTAGGAATAGGATTGCAATCCTATTCCTAGTAGGATTGCCCTAGCCGCACCATAGGAGGCCAGCCGGCCCTCCCCTCTTGCTCCTTTATATACGGGCGCAGGGGGGCACCCAAAGACACACAAGTTGAATTGTTCCAGCAGTGTGCGGTGCCCCCCTCCACAGAAACACACCTCGGTCATACCATCGCAGCGCTTAGGAGAAGCCCTGCGCCGGTAGATACATCATATCCGTCACCACGCCGTCGTGCTGACAAAACTCTCCCGTGAAGCTCAACTGGATCAAGAGCTCGTGGGACGTCATCAAGCTGAACGTGTGCTGAACGTGGAGGTGCCGTACGTTCGGTGCTTGATCGGTTGAATCGCGAAGAAGTTCGACTACATCAACCGCGTCACTTGACGCTTCCACTTCCGGTCTACGAGGGTACGTAGACACACTCTTCACTCTCGTTGCTATGCATCTGGTAGATAGGTCTTGCGTGATCGTAGGAAAATTTTAAAATACTACGTTCCCCAACAGTGGCATCATGAGCCAGGTCTATGCGTAGATGATATGCACGAGTAGAACACAATGAGTTGTGGGCGATACTAGTCATACTGCTTACCAGCATGTCATACTTTGCTTCGGCGGTATTGTGAGATGAAGCGGCCCGGACCGACATTACGCGTACGCTTACGCGAGACTGGTTTCACCGTTACGAGCACTCGTTGCTTAAAGGTGACTGGCGGGTGACTGTCTCTCTCACTTTAGCTGAATCAAGTGTGGCTACGCCCGGTCCTTGTGAAGGTTAAAACAGCACATACTTGACGAAACATCGTTGTGGTTTTGTATGCGTAGGTAAGAACAGTTCTTGCTAAGCCCGTAGCAGCCACGTAAAACTTGCAACAACCAAGTAGAGGACGTCTAACTTGTTTTTGCAGGGCATGCTGTGATGTGATATGGTCAAGACATGATGAGTTATACGATTTTGTATGAGATGATCATGTTTTGTAATGTTATCGGCAACTGGCAGGAGCCATATGGTTGTCGCTTTATTGTATGAGATGCAATCGCCATGTAATTGCTTTACTTTATCACTAAGCGGTAGCGATAGTCATAGAAGCAATAGTTGGCGAGACGACAACGATGCTACGATGGAGATCAAGGTGTCGCGCCGGTGACGAAGGTGATCATGACGATGCTTTGGAGATGGAGATCAAAAGCACAAGATGATGATGGCCATATCATGTCACATATTTTGATTGCATGTGATGTTTATCTTATTATGCTTCTTATTTTGCTTAGAACGACGGTAGCATTATAAGATGATCCCTTACTAAATTTCAAGGTATAAGTGTTCTCCCTGAGTATGCACCGTTGCGAAAGTTCGTCGTGCCGAGACACCACGTGATGATCGGGTGTGATAAGCTCTACGTTCAAATACAACGGGTGTAAGCCAGTTTTGCACACGCAGAATACTCGGGTTAAACTTGACGAGCCTGGCATATGCAGATATGGCCTCGGAACACTGGAGACTGAAAGGTTGAGCGTGAATCATATAGTAGATATGATCAACATAAGATGTTCACCATTGAAACTACTCCATCTCACGTGATGATCGGACATGGTTTAGTTAATTTGGATCACGTGATCATTTGGATGACCAGAGGGATGTCTATCTAAGTGGGAGTTCTTTAATTAATATGATTAAATTGAACTTAAATTTATCATGAACTTAGTCCTGGTAGTATTAGCATATCTATGTTATAGATCAATAGCTCGCGATGTTGCTCCCCGTTTATTGTTTACATGTTCCTAGAGAAAAACTAAGTTGAAAGATGTTAGTAGCAATGATGCGGACTAGGTCCATGATCTGAGGATTATCCTCATTGCTGCACAGAAGTATTATGTCCTTAATGCACCACTAGGTGACAGACCTATTGCAGGAGCAGATACATACGTTATGAACGTTTTGACAAAAGCTCGGTATGATGACTACTTGATAGTTTAGTGCACCATACTTTACGGCTTAGAATCGGGACTTCAAAAACGTTTTGAACGCCACGGAGCATGTAAGATGTTCCAAGAGTTGAAATTAGTATTTCATACTCATGCCCGTGTCGAGAGGTATGAGACCTCTGACAGTACTTTGCCTACAAGATGGAGGAGAATAGCTCAACCAGTGAGCATATGCTCAGATTGTTTGGATACTACAATTACTTGAATCAAGTGGGAGTTAATCTTCCAGATAAGATAGTAATTGACAAAGTTCTCTAGTCACTATCACCAAGTTAGTAGAACTTCGTGATGAACTATAATATGCAAGGGATGACGAAGGTAATTCCCGAGCTCTTCGCGATGCTGAAATCGGCGAAGGTAGAAATCAAGAAAGAGCATCAAGTGTTGATGGTTAATAAGACCACTTGTTTCAAGTAAAGGGCAAAGGGATAGAAGGGAACTTCAAGAAGAATGACAAGCAAGTTGTCACTCCTATGAAGAAACCCAAAGCTAAACTCAAGCCTGAAACTAAGTGCTTCTACTGCAAAGGAAATGGTCACTGGAAGTGGAACTGCCCTAGATACTTGACGGATAAGAAGGATGGCAAAGTGAACAAAGGTATATTTGATATACAGATTATTGATGTGTATTTTACTAGTGTTCATAGCAATCCCTCGGTATTTGATACTGATTCAGTTGCTAAAGAGTAGTAACTCGAAATGGGAGTTGCATAATGAACAGAAACTAGTTAAAGGATGAAGTGACGATGTGTATTGGAAGTAGTTCCAAGATTGATATGATCATCATCGCACATTCCCTATACTTTCGGGATTAGTGTTGAACCTAAATAAGTGTTATTTGGTGTTTGTGTTGAGCATGAATATGATTTGATCATGTTTATCGCAATACGGTTATTCATGTAAGTTAGAGAATAATTGTTGTTCTGTTTACATGAATAAAACCTTCTATGGTCATATACCCAATGAAAATGGTTTGTTGGATCTCGATCGTGTGATACACATATTCATAATATTGAAGCCAAAAGATGCAAGGTTAATAATGATAGTGCAACTTTTTTGTGGCACTGCCGTTTAGGTCATATTGGTGTAAAACGCATGAAGAAACTCCATAGTGATGGACTTTTGGAATCACTTGATTATGAATCACTTGGTGCTTGCGAACCATGCCTCATGGGCAAGATGACTAAAACTCCGTTCTCCGGAACTGTGGAGCGAGCAACAGAGCTGTTGGAAATCATACATATTGATATATGCGGACCAATGAGTGTTGAAGCTCGCGGCGGGTATCGTTATTTTCTGACCTTCACTGATGATTTGAGAAGATATGGGTATATCTACTTAATGAAGCACAAGTCTAAAACATTTGAAAAGTTCAAAGAATTTCAGAGTGAAGTGGAGAATCATCGTAACAAGAAAATAAGAGTTTCTACGATATGATCGTAGAGGTAAAATATTTGAGTTAGCGAGTTTGGCCTTCAGTAAAAACAATGTGAAATAGTTTCACTACTCACGCCACCTGGAACACCACAGTGTAATGGTGTGTCCGAACGTCATAACCGTACTTTATTAGATATGGTGCGATCAATGATGTCTCTTACCGATCTACCACTATCGTTTTTGGGGTTATGCATTAGAGACAGCTACATTCACGTTAAATAGGGCACCATCTAAATCCATGGAGATGACACCGTATGAACTGTGGTTTGACGAGAAACCTAAGCTGTCATTTCTTTAAGTTTGGGACTGCGATGCTTATGTGAAAAAGTTTCAACATGATAAGCTCGAACCCAAATTGGAGAAGTAAATCTTCATAGGATACCCAAAAGAAACTGTTGGATACACCTTCTATCACAGATCCGAAGGCAAGGTCTTTGTTGCTAAGAGTGGATCCTTTCTAGAGAAGGAGTTTTTCTCGAAAGAAGTGAGTGGGAGGAAAGTAGAACTTGATGAGGTAATTGTACCTTCTCCCGGATTGGAAAGTAGCACATCACAGAAAATTGTTCCAGTGATTCCTACACCAATCAGTGAGGAAGTTAATGATGATGATCATGAAACTTCGGATCAAGTTTCTGCTGAACGTCGTAGATCAACCAGAATACGTTACACACCAGAGTGGTACGGCAACCCAGTTCTGGAAATCATGTTACTAGACCATGATGAACCTACGAACTATGAGGAAGCGAAGATGAGCCCAGATTCCGCAAAATGGCTTGAGGCCATGAAATCTGAGATGGCGTCCATGTATGAGAACAAAGTATGGATTTTGGTTGACTTGCCCGATGATCGGCAGGCCATAAAAAATAAATGGATCTTCAAGAGGAAGACTGACGCTGACGGTAATGTTACTGTTTACAAAGCTTGACTTCTTGCGAAAGTTTTTCAACAAGTTCAAGGAGTTGACTACGATGAGACTTTCTCACCCTTAGCGATGCTTAAGTCTGTCTGAATCATGTTAGCAATTGCCGCATTTTATGAAATCTGGGAAACGGATAACAAAACTGCATTCTTTAACGGATTTATTAAAGAAGACTTGTATATGATGCAACCAGAAGGTTTTGTCAATCCTAAAGGTGCTAACAAAATGTGCAAGCTCCAGCGATCCATCCATGGACTGGTGCAACCATCTCGGAGTTGGAATATACGCTTTGATAAGTTGATCAAAGCATATAGATTTATACAGACTTGCGGTGAAGCCTGTATTTACAAGAAGTGAGTGGGAGCACTACAACCTTTCTGATAAGTATATGTGAATGACATATTGTTGATCGGAAATGATGTAGAATTTTCTGGAAAGCATAAAGGAGTGTTTGAAAGGAGTTTTTCAAAGAAAGACCTTGGTGAAGCTGCTTACATTTTGGGCATCAAGATCTATAGAGATAGATCAAGACGCTTGATAAGACTTTCGATGAGTACATACCTTGATAAGATTTTGAAGTAGTTCAAAATGGATCAGTCAAAGAAGGAGTTCTTGCCTGACTTGTAAGGTGTGAAGTTGAGTAAGACTCAAAGCCAGACCACGGCAGAAAAATATAGAGAGAATGAAAGTCATTCCCTATGCCTCAACCATAGGTTCTATAAAGTATGCCATGCTATGTACCAAACATGTTGTGTACCTTGCCATGAGTTTGTCAAGGGGGTACAATAATGATCCAGGAGTAGATCACTGTACAGCGGTCAAAATTATCCTTAGTAACTCGATGACTAAGGAAATGTTTCTCGATTATGGAGGTGATAAAGAGTTCGTCGTAAAGGGTTACACTGATGCAAGCTTTGACACTAAATCCAGATGACTCTAAGTATCAATCTGGATGCATATTGAAAGTGGGAGCAATTAGCTAGAGTAGCTCCATGCAAAGCATTGTAGACATAGAAATTTGCGAAATACATACGGATCTGAATGTGACAGACCCGTTGACTAAACTTCTCTCACAAGCAAAACATGATCACACCTTATTACTCTTGGGTATTAATCACATAGCGATGTGAACTATATTATTGACTCTAGTAAACCCTTTGGGTGGTGGTCACATGGCGATGTGAACTATGGGTGTTATTCACATAACGATGTGAACTATCGGTATTAAATCACATGGCGATGTGAGCTAGATTATTGACTCTAGTGCAAGTGGGAGACTGAAGGAAATATGCCCTAGAGGCAATAATAAAGTTGTTATTTATATTTCCTTATATCATGATAAATGTTTATTATTCATGCTATAATTGTATTAACCGGAAACTTAGTACATGTGTGAATACATAGACAAAACAGAGTGTCCCTAGTATGCCTCTACTAGACTAGCTCATTGATCAAAGATGGTTATGTTTCCTAACCATAGACATGAGTTGTCATTTGATCAACGGGATCACATCATTAGGAGAATGTTGTGATGGACTAGACCCATCCGTTAGCATAGCACTATGATCGTTTAGTTTTACTGCTATTGCTTTCTTCATGACTTATACATGTTCCTATGACTATGAGATTATGCAACTCCCGAATACCGTAGGAACACCTTGTGTGCTATCAAACGTCACAACGTAACTGGGTGATCATAAAGATGCTCTAAGGATGTCTTCGAAAGTATTCGTGGTGTTGGCATAGATCAAGATTAGGATTTGTCACTCCGAGTGTCGGAGAGGTATCTCTGGGCCCTCTCGGTAACACACATCATAATAAGCCTTGCAAGCAAAAGACTAATGAGTTAGTCACGAGATGATGTGTTACGGAACGAGTAAAAAGACTTACCGGTAACGAGATTGAACTAGGTATAGAGATACCGACGATCGAATCTCGGGCAAGTAACATACCGATGACAAAAGGAACAACGTATGTTGTTATGCAGTTTGACCGATAAAGATCTTCGTAGAATATGTAGGAGCCAATATGAGCATCCAGGTTCCGCTATTGGTTATTGACCGGAGATGAGTCTCGGTCATGTCTACATAGTTCTCGAACCCGTAGGGTCCGCACGCTTAACGTTTGATGACGATCGGTATTATGAGTTTATGAGTTTTGATGTACCGAAGGTAGTTCGGAGTCCCGGATGAGATCACAGACATGACGAGGAGTCTCGGAATGTCCGAGACATAAAGATTGATATATTGGACGACTATATTCGGACACCGGAAGTGTTCCGGAAAAGTTTCGGATTTAACTGGATTGCCGGAGGGGTTACCGGAACCCCCTACGAGGGGGGATGGTCCATAGTGGGCCTTGAGGAAAGGAGAGAGGCAGCCCATAGAGGCTGGCCGGCGCCCCACCTAGGGATCCTAGTTGGACTAGGATTTGGGGGGCGCCACCTCTCCCTCTTTTCCTTTCCCTCTCTTCCTTCTTGGTGGACTCCTACTAGGAATAGGATTGCAATCCTATTCCTAGTAGGATTGCCCTAGCCGCACCATAGGAGGCCAGCCGGCCCTCCCCTCTTGCTCCTTTATATACGGGGGCAGGGGGGCACCCAAAGACACACAAGTTGAATTGTTCCAGCCGTGTGCGGTGCCCCCCTCCACAGAAACACACCTCGGTCATACCATCGCAGCGCTTAGGAGAAGCCCTGCGCCGGTAGATACATCATATCCGTCACCACGCCGTCGTGCTGACGAAACTCTCCCGTGAAGCTCAACTAGATCAAGAGCTCGTGGGACGTCATCAAGCTGAACGTGTGCTGAACGCGGAGGTGCCGTACGTTCGGTGCTTGATCGGTTGAATCGCGAAGAAGTTCGACTACATCAACCGCGTCACTTGACGCTTTCGCTTCCGGTCTACGAGGGTACGTAGACACACTCTTCACTCTCGTTGCTATGCATTTGGTAGATAGGTCTTGCGTGATCGTAGGAAAATTTTAAAATACTACGTTCCCCAACAATTGGCAATATGATCCAGCATCTCATTCACCTTATCATCATCACATATCTCCTCTAAACCAGCAACTCCCAACCCAGCATCCCTCACATAATACATATAGTCTTTACTTCCATATCCTGCTGTCTCTATGAGTGCTAACAGATTGTAAACAGTGATGTCTGAAACACACGTAGTCCTTTCCAAGTTATCCATATCATGAAAGTGCAGTCTAACCTTTCAAAGATCATCAGACAAGCTACAACAAGGAACAATTCTTTTAATTTAAATAAGAGCAAAATGTGACCCTAGTGTCTACTAATTAAACAGTGCATCCTAACCCAAATATCATCAGTGCCAATTTCAATACACTGAAAATATGAGTACACTTTGTACTAATATCATACAATAAAATTAGCACTGTCTAATATATCAACAATGCATAGCAATTAAAATCAACTCTACATAGATACTACAAAAGTGCATAGCTATTTGTCTACTAAACAGAGCATAGGAATAGCAATATGTACTCAGCTAATAAAATATCACTATATTGTCTCCTGAACAGAGCATACTAATATCACTACAATATTATTTATAGAGCAGATGACCATTTAGTACTAGGCAAAAGAACATTTTTTTGATTTACACACCTAACCCTAACTATGGAATCGAGAGAAAATGAGGGGTGGGGGGCTCAGAGGAGATATCTTACTCCACACCGCCGAATGCAGATGCCCATTGGTGGCTCCCCGTCGGAGTAGCCTGCACAGCAAGGGCCAGAGCGCCGGCGGGACAGTACTCCAGCGACGGGGACGGTGGTCTACTCCGCGGGGCCTGGCTAGGGTTAGAGCTCCCGCAGACCTCCTCGGGTGGCTTTGGATCTCTGCCGCCAAGCAACAGTCCTACGTCGTCGCCGCCTCCGACATCCACTCCGCCGCCGGCTACGTCATCCACTCCGCCGCCGGCTCCCACATCCACTCTGCCGCCGGCTCCCACATCCACTACGCCGCCGGCGTCCGGGCTCGCCGTTGCCATGAATGAGACAGAGAGAGGGGAGAGCACGCCGTCGCGGGGATGGTGGGGAAATTTCCAGATAGGGGCGAAGTGCCGTTTCGATCTGGTTTCTTGACCTAACGGGTGGCGTCGGGGTACTGTAGCACCGTCAAACGGCGTCAGTGCGCGGCCGTGAAGCCACGTCGACCAGACAGGGCCCCACCTGTCATAAATGTGCTTAAACTGCCCGAACAGGAGGTTTGGTGCTTTCTGCAAAAGATTAGGAAAAAAATCAGTGTTTTCTGCAGCAAAAACGTAGAAGAGTGTTTCCTGCAAACCTAAGCTGAAATATGGTGGTTTTCTGCAATTCATTCCGAGTTTTATACATGAGAGGTACATATTAGTTGGACCTGCGTTCTCTGTATAAGCAGCTTAGAGTTGTAGATACTGAACCAGGAAGATTCTCAGACCAAAAAGTTGTGACAAAAAATACTCTCACATAAAATAAAATCTAAACGGCAATGCAAGTTTTGTAAGTGAGCAAGTTCGTCTCGAACATGCATTGTATCATACCATCAAGTGGCCGTTGTAAACTCAGTGAATTACATTACATGGATAATGAAAGAGCCAAATGATCGCTAGTAGTTCCGTTAACCACTACCCCACTAGCATCTACTCCCTCCGTTCCTAAATATAAGTCTTTCTAGAGATTTCACCAAGTGACTATATACGGAGCAAAATGAGCGAATCTATACTCTTAAATATGTCTACATACATCCGTATGTTGCATTCCATTTGAAATGTCTAAAAAGACTTACATTTAGGAACGGAGGGAGTACTACAAGAGAAAATATCTTTTTTCAGGTAGGTATAAATGTCAAAATTATACCCATCAGAAACTCTTTGTACTGACATGTGGCAACATGTATGGCTCTGCCCAGACAAGCCGGCCGGGGGGATCCGCGGCAGCGCTCGAAGACTTCGGGGTGCCAACTCCCCGACGAGGCAACGACAGAATCCTAGCGGGCCGCGACCCGGTTTAAAATTTTCGGCTAGTGGGCCGTCCACCGTACGCTTTGCTGTTTAATTAGGCCGCGTGCACTTAGCTGCTTAATAGTACCACACCGCTCGCATACGGATCAATCGCGCGGCTTAATTAGGCTGCTGTTGGCGTACGTAGAGCCGAGGAAGCAGTCACGGGCCAGTTAGCGCTGGCTAATCGGATTTGCCGAGGCAAAAGACCGACGTATAGACGTTGAGGCATACACGCAGCGCAAATGCGAGCCGAGTCTATACGAGCTGTGTCTAGATGTTGAGGCATACACGCAGCACAAATGCGAGCCGAGTCTAACCACTCCGTGTAGACGTATACGGTCGGTCTTTTTGTCCGAGCGATGCAATATTTTTTCTTCTCCATGTGATTTTAATTTTGGGAAAACAGGGTCTGCTGTCGCGTCTTCCTTTCTCTCCTTTTTGCAAAAGGTATGGCACAGCATTGTAAATACTATATTTTTCCTACCTTGTTTTCTCCATTGCGAATTCGGCGATGGTACAACATTCTGAGGTATCATTCTCTTTTCTTGCTTCCCTTGCATATGTCGCCATGCTCAAAAAATGTATAGTGTCAGAAAACAAGTTACATTTTGGGACGGGAGGACTAGCTACCATCATGCACGATCATGAACGGTGGCTCACGTCAATATCACAACACACCATTTCTTTGATTTGATCCAGGGAAGCCGCCTCATTGTTTTTCTCCTTGCACTTGGACAAACTTCAATTCGCCTTTTACTTCTCTTCACTCTAACTGACATCGAATCAATTTTCCCATTCCACTCTGGATGTTGTTGCCCCTCTCCATCAATTGCGGTGACCAGGGATACATCGGCCTCACCGCCGATCCTCCACCGAGATGTCAAGACGGCCAAACATCCTCTAGTCAACAGCCTCACCGCCAAAGTGCTACCAAGCGACGAGGTCAAAATCGCCAAACTGGTGCAAGGCACTTGCGGGTAACTGGACCTGTATTACCTCATGACATTCCAGCTGACAGACAAGAGCGATGTGTATAGTTTCGGCGTCGTGCTGCTGGAGCTTCTGACCGGAAAGAAGGCAATCTGCTTCAGCTTGTCCGAGGACAGGAGCCTCGTCTCGCGCTTCATAGCGGCCACGACGGCCTGCACACAACAAGCTCCTGGACAGCTAGGTGAGGAAGAAAATGGAGCCCGAGGCATTGAAAGAGGTCACCCACATCGTGACACAATGTGTGATCGTGAACGGGGAGAAGCGCCGGCGATGAAGGAGGTCATGGAGAGGCTGGAGGCACTAAGGAGGTACTCCCTCCATTCGGAATTACTGGTCTCGGAAATGGATGTATCTAGAACTAAAATACGTCTATATACATCCATTTGCGCGACAAGTAATTCCGAACGGAGGGAGTACAAGCGTCGTGCCATGGGGTCAGGCTGGCGGTAGTAATTCGGAGGAAGGGCAGATCTTTTTCGGTAGGGATATGAACGGGGTGTGGAGTACATTTTGGGTAGACCGACCAGCTAGCCAAAGAGAGAGAGAGACAGGCAAAAATGGCACCCAAAACAGCGCTCATGGCTGTGGTTTTGCTCGTCCTTGTGGCCGGCAATCTCGCCCATGGCCACACCGCGCCATCTTCGGGCGCGCCCGGTTGGATGCAAGGCATGAAGGGAGGGCCGCCCAGTGGCATGCAGCCATCAGATACCGCTGCTTCTGCTGCCCCCAGCCGCGCCATTTCTGCGGTGCAAAAGGTATGGCCGGGACCCTGCACCATTGCGTTGATAATTTTCTTATGGTACTACAGAAAGAGAAGCAATCAGAGGAAAGCATTAGTACCTAATTTACAAATTGTCATGTTCCCTGATGCACATATTCTTGAATGTGTCCACATGTTGATTCTTTTACTCACATTGTATCAGGGGGGCAAAGCCGCCCGGACGCCAGCAGGGAGGAAGGCAAGTTCATCACGTTGGTGCCTGGTTTCAAGCTCCCGCCCCTTCCTCCCAACGCTGCCTAAGAAGGGATCACATCACATCACAGGGTGGGCATGCATACATGACATGGCATTGACCATCACTAGGCCTGTCATGGCGATTCCACTAGGGGGGGGGAGGGGCTTCAATAGGCTTAAACCTACCCTCCAAAATCCCATTTCAGCTAAACATACCACTTGACAAGGTGTTTTACATCCAACAATTGCAATGCATTTGCTAATTAGATTTAAGAACTTATTCTTTGAAGCCTACCCTCCATTGTCATGCTAGATTCGCCACTACTGTGCCGGAGTGCTCAAGGATGCTTTATATATTGTTCAATAAATAAGGCATCGTTGATCTGCTATGTTTAAGTTACTACCAAGTATGATGCCTTCTTTGCTCAGTAATTGTAAGCCAGCATCAGATGTACGCAGTTATGGAATAAAACAGTGAGCATTGTGCTTGATCTTGTTCGGTTCTTGAGAAAGAGTGTGCGTGGTGATCTGTCGATAAGGGAAAGAACAGCGATCGGTCATGGCCTAAACAATTTCAGAACACGTCAAACGAGACTTGAACATGAACCCCACGCCCCTTAAGTTGTGCCCGAAGCGAGTGAAACTGAAAGTTTGCACTTGTTAAATTGCAACCTAATAAACTCATAATAGGAGAGTGATACACCGCAAGATACACACAACAGACCAAGGAAATCCAGCACCAGTTCACCGGTTTCAAGCCTATAGAATTTCATACCTGCAACCATTCGTTGAGCCTGTGTGCACCCTTGACACGATCAGAGATTCAGAGGGGCAGAAATATTTTCCTCACTGACGGGTAGGGGCCCTGGAGTCACCGTCGATTCGCGGCCACACACCGGCGGCCTGCATCGAGGACGACGGCTCTAGGTTGGAGCCTTGGAGGCATCGGCGGCGACTGGTGCATGCTTGAAGCCAGCGAGGCGACCAAGCTGCCTCACATCCTGAGGGAGGGACAAGACTAGGCGAAGACGAGCGACCCGTCAGGCCGCTGCCGCAGAGGCAGGGAGGTGCTCCTTGAGGCAAATTTTCGTGTTTTGACCCTTTTTGGATATAAATTTCGGATCTGACCCTGGTTTGAAATTATTTCGGGATCTGACCATTTTTCTTACCGCCAGGGGAGCTGGCGGTAGGATTAGACAGCCTACCGCCAGGGACCCTGGCGGTAAGGTACTAATCCACGTCAGCTAGCAGAGATGGTCGCCGTCCCCCTCCGTCGCACCCTACCGCCATGGTACCTGGCAGTAGGCTGTCTAATCCTACCGCAGAGTCCCTGGCGGTAGGGTGCGAGTAGTTATTTCGCTTGACCCCCCGCCCCTGCCCATCTCCCCACCCCCCCTCCCCCAGCAGCAGTTCTTTCCCCCCTCACCCCTCTCTCCCTCTCTCATCTCCTCCACTCTCCCCCTCGGATCTTCACCATTTCTCCATCATTTTTGCGGATCGAGATGGCCCCGACGAGAGAAATATAAGCTCCTCCGATCCCTCCAAGTAGTTTTCGCAAACTTGCTTCCGATTCGACGCATTATTTGCTTGAAATCCCTCATCTTTTTTAACTTAGATTGGAATTTTTTTCACCTATGATTGTAGTTCTAGTTCTTAGTTCTTTAGTAACTAGTGATATTGAATATGAACTCTAATCAATAGTTCATATGTTAGTGTGAAGATGAACCCTAGTTCATAATTTTTTTTTGTTAAAAAATTATGATGTAATGCATGTGGGAGGACTTGTTTTGTTTTATGATGCATGTTGATATGATGATATGAAGATGTTGTTGAAAAATCCATTCAAGATGAACTCTATTTCAAAAATAAAATTGTTAAAAAAAGGATGATTTTATTTGGATATGATGCATGTTGATATGATGTGGTCCATCATGTGTAGTAGATGTTGTTGGAGGAATATGCTTAAGATGAACCCTAGTTCATGTAACCAAGAAATTTCATTTTTTGTTTATGTATGCTTATGCTTATGATGCTTTTGTTTATGAAATTTTATTAAGGCGGGCACCTCTTGCGGACAACATCGGCCCACAGCACTCCATGCTTGACTACACATTCGACAAGGGTCATCGTGCCCGTTTCATAGAGAATGGAGTGGTAAGTAATATGAATGAAATATTGATCAAAGTTTTCGGATTGATGAAAATAAGTACCTAACTTTAGGCGTTCACTTTTTGACAGATGCTCCAGCCACTGCGCATGAGGGGTCACGGGGTTGCCGGGAATATGGACTACGACGAGCGCAACGCGCCGTACTTCAAGAGAGCCCGACTGTTAGGTTTCATGTTGCAGTTCAAACGTCAGCCGCCGACGCTTGTCCACGTAGCTCTGACTGCTTTGATTGACCGGCGGCGACCGGAGACCCATTCTTTTCATCTCACATGCGGGGAGATGACGGTGACCCTCGAGGATTGGTTGATGATTACTGCCATGCCGATCGATGGTCGCGCACTCACCGGGCGAGTGGAGAGGACCAACTGGCAGCAGAGGGTTACCACCCTCATCGGCGACTACCCCGATGCTAAGGGTAACTGTACATCCGGTGTCCCCTTGCCCTGGCTCTCGGAGCACCGGAAGACATGGCCCAAAGACGCCGATGAGGCGACTGTGCAGTGGTACGCGAGGGCCTACCTGTGGTATCTTCTCACGGAGGTCGTGTTTCCAGACAGCTCCGGGAACTCTGCCAACTAGTCGTATCTATTCTTCCTAGCCAACTGGGAGGCAGGGTACAGATGGGGGATCGCATCTCTCGCCTACCTATACCGTTCGGTAAGAGAGTATCTAATTGCCTACCTACGAAAGTATGTCAATAACATTTTGTTATATCTGATCCTCATTTGATGTTTTGCATCTTGATGACGCAACCCAGAGGACGGGAGACAAGTCCAATATGGGTGGCTTTGTCTGGGTCCTCTCCATTTGGATGTAGGAGCGGTTGCCAGTGGGGCGTCCGAAGAAGCTGCGAAGACGCCTGATGACCCACAAGTGTAGGGGATCTATCGTAGTCCTTTCGATAAGTAAGAGTGTCGAACCCAATGAGGAGCAGAAGGAAATGATAGGCAGTTTTCAGTAAGGTATTTTCTGCAAGCACTGAAATTGTAGGTAACAGATAGTTTTGTGATAAGGTAATTGGTAGCAAGTGACAAAAGGTAAAAGTAAATAAGGTGCAGCAAGGTGGCCCAATCCTTTTTGTAGCAAAGGACAAGCTTGGACAAACTCTTATATAAAGGAAAGCGCTCCCGAGGACACATGGGAATTATCGTCAAGCTAATTTTCATCACGATCGTCTGATTCACATTCGGTACTTTGATAATTTGGTATGTGGGTGGACCGGTGCTTGGGTGCTGCCCTTACTTGGACAAGCCTCCCACTTATGATTAACCTCTAATGCAAGCATCTGCAACTACAAAAGAAGTATTAAGGTAAACCTAACCATAGCCTGAAACATATGGATCCAAATCAGCCCCTTACGAAGCAACGCATAAACTAGGGTTTAAGCTTCTGTCACTCTAGCAACCCATCATCTACTTATTACTTCTCAATGCCTTCCTCTATGCCCAAATAATGGTGAAGTGTCATGTAGTCGACGTTCACATGACACCACTAGAGGAGAGGCAACATACATCTCATCAAAATATCAAACGAAGACCAAATTCACATGACTACTGATAGCAAGACTTCTATCATGTCCTCGGGAACAAAAGTAACTACTCACAAGACATAATATTGTTCATGATCAGAGGGGTATTAATATGCATAATGGATCTGAACATATGATCTCCCACCAAATAAACCAACTAGCATCAACTACAAGGAGTAATCAACACTACTAGCAACCCACATGTACCAATCTGAGGTTTGGGTACAAAGATTGGATACAAGAGATGAACTAGGGTTTTAGAGGAAATGGTGCTGGTGAAGATGTTGATAAAGATAGCCCTCCCCAAGATGGGAGAGTTGTTGGTGATGACGGCGGTGACGATTTCCCCCTCCCGGAGGGAAGTAACCCCGGCAGAACAGCTCTGCCGGAGCCCTAGATTGGTTTCCGCCTCGGTTCCGCCTCGAGACAGCGGCGTCTAGTCCCGAAAGCCTCTTTCTAATTTTTTTTCCAGGTCAAAACACTTCATATAGGAGAAGATGGGCACCGGGGACCTGCCGGCTGGCCCACGAGGCAGGGGGGCGCGCCCTGGGTAGGGGGGCGCGCCCCCCACCCTCGAGGCCAGCCGATGGCCCCTCTCGTGGGTTTCTTTCGCCAGATATTTTTTATATTTTTCGAAACGATGTTCTGTGGAGTTTCAGGGCTTTTGGAGTTGTGCAGAATAGGTTTCAAGAGTTTGCTCCTTTTCCAGCCCAGAATTCCAACTGCTGGCATTCTCCCTCTTCATGTAAGCCTTGTAAAATAAGAGAGAAAAGGCATAATTATTGTGACAAAACATGTATGAACAGCCCATAATGCAATAAATATCAACTTATAAGCATGATGCAAAATGGACGTATCAACTCCCCCAAGCTTAGACCTCGCTTGTCCTCAAGCCAAAGCCGATATCGAAGAATATGTCCACATGTTTAGAGATAGAGGTGTCGATAAAAACAGAATATGGACATGAGGGCATCATGATCATTCTCATAATAGAAACTTATATAAATATATTCATATGATTCTTATGCTAAAGTAACAATTCATTAACAATATCAAGTATGCATCATAAACTTCATTGGAAACTAACAAACTTTGGTCTCGGTCATTGAAACAATTGCAATTTATCGTAACATCAGAAAGAGTCAATATAAGAGCTTTTCAGCAAGCCTACATACTCAACTATCATATAGTCTTTCACAATTGATCACACTCACGCAATACTTATGTTTATGGAGTTTTAATCGGACACAGAGAAAGATAGGGGCTTATGGTGTTGCCTCCCAACCGTTTACCTCAAGGGTAATGTCAACAATAATAGATCATGAAAAGTTACATCCAAGTGGGTATATATGTCAGGATCTTTCCAACACAATGTGCTTGCCAAAGGAAAAAATGTAAAAAGGAAAGGTGGATTTCACCTTCACACTTATAAGACAAGAATAAAAGATAGGCCCTTCACAGAGGGAAGCAGAGGTTGTCATGTGTTTTTATGGTTGGATGCACAAAGTCTTAGCATAGAAGAACTTCACTTTATATTGCCACTTGTGATAAGGACCTTTATTATGAAGTCCGTCGCTTTTATTACTTCCATATCACAAGATCGTATAAAGCTAATTTCTCCCACACTAATAAATCATACATATTTTAGCGGATTTCCAACATGACAACTTACTTGGTAGGATCTTTCTCAATCCATAGGTAGGTATGGTGGACTCTCATGGCAAAATTGGGTTTAAGGATATATGGAAGCACAAGTAGTATCTCTACTTAGTGCAAGGAGTTTTGGCTAGCATGAGGGAGAAAGGCAAGCTCAACATGTTGGATGATCCATGACAATATACTTTATTTCAGATATAAGAAGACATATCCCATTATGTTGTCTTCTTTGTCCAACATCAACTCTTTAGCATGTCATACTGTAATGAGTGCTCACAATCATAAAAGATGTCCAAGATAGTATATTTGTATGTGAAGCCTCTCTTCTTTTATTACTTCCTATTAATTGCAACGATGACCAAAACTATGTTTGTCAGCTCCCAACAACTTTTATTTATCATACTCTTGTATGTGAAGTCATTACTTCTCATAAGATCGATATGATCTTCTTTGATACTCGTTATGTTTTCTTTCTTTTTATCATGACCCAAGGGAGGAAATCAAGCCCTTGACTCAACACTAATCTTTATTATATAGCTCACGGACTCGATTACAAAGGATAAAGCTCACAAAGCAAAAAGCTCACAACTAGATCATGCTAACTTTATTCTAATAGATCAAGATACTACCAAAAGGATCGAACTAAGTAAAACGGTAAAGATAGGAGTGATGGTGATACGATACCAGGGTCACTCCCCCAAGCTTGGCAGTTGCCAAGGGGAGTGCCCATACCCATATGATTATGTCTCCTTCTTCGGGGTTGGTGATGATGGAGTTGTTGATGATGTAGGCTTGTTGTTCATCTTCCAAGGCATGGGCTCACCATCATAGAAGGATGATCGAGTCTCCGGGATACTCAAATCTGCAGCCAAACTCATGTTCTTGAATCTATATTCATACTCACAGTTTTGGTTCTGCAGGTCATAGATCTGGGCTTGGAGGTGATCGATCTTATCTTGAAGATTGGAGATGGCTTCCCTGAAGATCCTTGAGTCCATCTTGAGGTTGTTGGCAAGCTCCGAGATCATCATGTGGTTGGCATCGAGTCCTCTTTCCACCATACCCTGGCACTTGAAAACTTCTTGCTCCATTGCTTCGAGTCTTGTCTCCATGCTTCCGGTCCTCCTCGGCCCCTCAACATCACGGATATGCATCACCCCCTCGTGCAACTCAATGGTTTTGGGGTGGTGCAGCACCTTCGCAAGGTAGGGGTTGATGACCTTCTCGAAGAACTTGTCCTTGGGGGTGTTGGAGGACGCCATGATGATCTAGATCTGTCAAAAACAGCAGCTCTAAACGAAAACAGAGGATTTTTACGTGATACAGAGGTCAAAACCTTCGGGAGTATATATAATGAATTTTTCCCGTACAAAAGGAGTAACCCACAAGAAAACGGAGTCCAGGGGACACACGGGGTGTCCTCGAGGCAGGGGGCGTGCCCTCTACCCTCGAGGACGCCTCGTGTCTCTTCCGCATTGCGGTTTATTTTTCTATTTTTCTAAATATTCCAAAACGGAGAAAAAATGCCTTTAGAATTGTCTTGGAGTCGGTTTACTTACCGTATCACATACCTCTTTCTTTTCGGAGGCTGAATCGTTCTGGAAAGTGTCCCTTATGTATTCCTCCGGGGTTATGGTTGCAATAATATTACTTTCAACATTTATAGGATTACATGAGATATAATGTTTGATCCTTTGACCATTCACCACCTTCGGATTTGTGCCTTCGAAGTTGTTGATTTTTATGGCACCGGAACGATAGACCTCCTCGATAATGTAAGGTCCTTCCCACTTGGAGAGAAGTTTTCCTGCAAAAAATCTTAAACGAGAGTTGAATAGCAAGACATAATCACCTACGTTAAACTCACACTTTTGTATTCTTTTGTCATGCCATCTTTTAACTTTTTCTTTAAACAGTTTGGCGTTCTCATAGGCCTGGGTTCTCCACTCATCGAGACAGCTAATGTCAAATAACCTCTTCTCACCGGCAAGTTTGAAATCGTAGTTGAGCTCATTAACAGCCCAATATGCCTTATGTTCCAGCTCAAGAGGTAAGTGACATGCTTTTCCATATACCATCTTATATGGAGACATACACATAGGATTTTTGTATGCAGTTCTATAGGCCCATAATGCATCATCTAGTTTCTTGGACCAATTCTTCCTAGACCTCTTAACTGTCTTTTGCAATATTAGTCTCAACTCCCTATTACTTAATTCAACTTGACCACTAGTCTGTGGGTGATAAGGTGATGCAATTCTATGGTTGACATCATACTTTGCAAGCATTTTACGGAAAGCACCATGAATAAAGTGTGAACCACCATCAGTCATTAGATACCTAGGGAATCCAAACCTCAGAAATATAACTTCTTTAAGCATCTTAATAGAGGTGTTATGATCAGCACTACTAGTTGGAATAGCTTCTATCCACTTAGTAACGTAATCAACATCAACTAAAATATGTGTGTATCCATTAGAGGCAGGAAACGATCCCATATAATCAAAGCCCGAAACATCAAATGGTTCAATAACAAGTGAATAATTCATAGGCATTTCTTGAAGTCTACTAATATTACCAATTCTTTGACATTCATCACAAGATAAGACAAACTTACGGGCATCCTTGAAGAGAGTAGGCCAATAAAAACCGGATTGCAATACCTTATGTGCAGTTCTATCTCCCGCATGGTGTCCTCCATAAGCTTCAGAGTGGCACTTGCGTAGGATCTCTTCCTATTCATGCTCAAGTACACAACGTCTAATAATACCATCCACTCCTTATTTATAAAGATGTGGGTCATCCCAGAAGTAATGTCTCAAATCATAGAATAACTTTTTCTTTTGCTGGTATGTGAAGCTAGGTGGTATAAACTTGGCAACAGTGTAATTAGCAAAATCCGCATACCATGGAGCAGTACGAGAAGGACTTATGACAGCCAGTTGTTCGTCAGGAAAGTTATCATCAATAGGTTGTGGGTCATCAAGTATATTCTCTAACCTAGACAAATTATCTGCAACGGGGTTCTCAGCTCCCTTTCTATCAATAATGTGCAAGTCAAATTCTTGCAGCAAGAGAACCCATCTAATAAGTCTAGGTTTAGCATCTTTCTTTTCCATAAGGTATTTGATAGCAGCATGATCAGTGTGAATAGTTGCTTTAGAATCAACGATATAGGGTCTAAACTTATCACAAGTAAACACAACTGCTAAAAATACTTTCTCAGTGGTAGCATAATTTCTTTGGGCACTATCTAGAGTTTTACTAGCATACTGAATAACATTCAATTTCTTATCAACTCTTTGCCCTAAATCAACTCCTATAGCATAATCACTAGCATCGCACATAATCTCAAAGGGTAAATTCCAATCAGGAGGCTCGACAATAGGTGCCGAGATCAATGCTTTCTTAAGTATTTCAAATGCTTCTAGACAATCATCATCAAAGACAAAAAGGAATATCTTTTTGTAAGAGATTAGTGAGAGGCCTGGAGATTTTGGAGAAGTCCTTTATGAACCTCCTATAAAACCCGACATGACCAAGGAAATTTCGTATACCTTTGATGTCCTTAGGGCATGGCATCTTTTCGATAGCATCAACTTTAGCTTTGTCAACTTCAATACCTCTTTCAGAAATTTTATGTCCCAAGACAATGCCTTCATTAACCATAAAGTGGCACTTCTCCCAATTCAAGACAAGATTAGTATCTTCACATCTCTGCAAAACTCGATCAAGGTTGCTTAACCAATCATCAAAAGAAGTTCCGTAAACGGAGAAATCATCCATGAAAACCTCAACGATATTTTCACAAAAATCAGAGAATATAGCCATCATGCATCTTTGAAAGGTAGCAGGTGCATTACATAAACCAAAAGGCATACGTCTATAAGCAAAGGTACCGAAAGGACAAGTAAAAGTGGTCTTTCATTGATCCCCTTTTGACACATGTATTTGAGAGACACCAGAATAACCATCTAGAAAGTAGAAGTGAGTATGTTTGGATAACCTTTCTAGCATTTGATCAATGAATGGCACGGGGTAATGATCTTTCTTAGTAGCTTTATTTAACTTACGGAAATCAATTACCATCCTATAACCTGTAACTATTCTTTGTGGGATCAATTCATCTTTATCATTAGGGACAACAGTCATACCTCCTTTCTTAGGGACACAATGGACATGACTTACCCACTGGCTATCAGCAACTGGATAGATAATACCTGCCTCTAGAAGCTTTAGTATTTCCTTTCTTACCACTTCTTTCATCTTAGAATTTAACCGTCGCTGATGATCAATAACTGGTTTAGCATTTTCTTCCAATTTTATCTTGTGTTGGCATATAGTGGGACTAATGCCCTTAAGATCATCCAGAGTATATCCAATAGCAGCTCAGTGCTTCTTCATAGTTTTCAATGATCTTTCTTCTTCCTGTTCTGAAAGGTTAGCACTAATAATAACAGGATATATCTTCTTTTCATCAAGATAAATATACTTAAGATTATCAGGCAAAGGTTTAAGTTCAAACACGGGATCACCCTTGGGTGGAGGAGTATCCCCTAGGATTTCAACAGGCAAGTTGTTTTTCAATACGGGTCCCTGTGTAAGGAATATTTCATCTATCTCCCTTCTCTCATTCATATGCATATCATTTTCATGGTCTAGCAATTATTGTTCTAAAGGATCATTAGGTGGCACGACAATAGAAGCAAGACCAATAATTTCATCTTTACTGGGTGGTGCATTTTGAAGGGGTTGTCTACGGAATTTAGCAAAGTTAAAATCATGAGACATATCCCCTAATCGAACAGTAATAATATCTTTCACGCAGTCTATCTTGGCGTTAACGGTATTCAAGAAGGGTCTACCAAATATAATGGGACAGAATGCATCTTGTGGGGACCTAAGAACAAGAAAATCAGCTGGGTATTTAACCTTCCCACACAAGACTTCAATATCTCTAACAATCCCAACTGGTGAAATAGTATCTCTATTGGCAAGCTTAATAGTAACGTCAATCCCTTCTAACTCAATAGGTGCAATATCATGCATAATTTCGTTGTACAAATCAAGAGGGATAATACTCGCACTAGCACCTACGTCACATAATCCATGATAGCAATGATCTCCTATCTTAACAGAGATGACAGGCAAGCCTACAATAGGTTTATGTTTATTCCTAGCATTGGGTTTGGCTATTCTAGCAGACTCTTCTTGGAGATAAATAACATGTCCATCTAAATCTTCTACCAAGAGATTTTTAACCATAGCAACACTAAGTTCAACTTTAATTTGCTCAGAGGGTGTAGGTGTTCTAATATTACTCTTACGAACTACAGTTGAAGCTTGAGCATGATCCTTTATCCTAACAGGGAAAGGTGGTTTCTCAATATAAGCGGTAGGTATGACAGGATCAACATTATAAGTGATAGTCTTTTCTTCAACTTTAATAGGTTCAACTACTTTTACTTTAATAGGGGGATGGTATTTAAACCACTACTCCTTGGGGAGATCAACATGAGTAGCAAAGGATTCACAGAAAGAAGCTACTATCTCACAGTCAAGTCCATGTTTAGTGCTAAACTCACGGAAAACATCGGTATCCATAAAAGCTTTAACACAATCAAACTTAGGGGTCATACCTGACTCCTTCCCTTCGTCGAGATCCCAGTCTTCAGAGTTGCGTTTAATTCTTTCCAATAAATCCCATTTGAAGTCAGTAGTCTTCATCATATAAGAGCCAGAGCAAGAAGTATCGAGCATGGAGCGATTATTATGAGAAAGCCGAGCATAAAAATTTTGAATGATCATTTCTCTTGAGAGCTCATGATTGGGGCATGAATATAACATTGACATAAGCCTCCCCCAAGCTTGAGCGATGCTTTCTCCTTCGCGAGGCCAGAAATTATAAATATAATTACGATCACGATGAACCTGGTGCATAGGGTAGAACTTCTGATGAAATTCAAACTTCAGACGATTATAGTTCCATGATCCCATATCATCGCATAGCCTAAACCATGTCAATGAATCTCCCTTCAAAGATAAAGGGAAGACCTTCTTCTTGATAACATCCTCGGGCATACCTGAAAGCTTAAATAATCCACAAACTTCATCCACATAGATTAGATGTAAATCGGGATGCAGTGTTCCGTCTCCTCTAAAGGGATTTTCAAGCAGTTTCTCTATCATACCCGAAGGAATCTCAAAGCAAACATTTTCAATAGGTGCAGTAGGTTGAGGAGCAGCTCTTGATACGTCCAAAATGCATCACTATTTTGTATCATAATTTATCCCTATTCATTGATATATTTCACGTTATGATGATGTTCTTATGTTGTTTTGGTCTATTTTACACAGTTTGCAACTTTCCGATGCCGGAACAGCAAACGCAGGATTCAGCAGGAAAAAGTGGATGCTGAGTTGCTGAAGAAGAATACCTCCAAATTACCTGAAAATTGACGGGAGGTATTTTTCAGGCGAATCACGAAGACACGCAAAAGGGGAGTCTGAGGGGGGCCACAGGGTGCCCAGGCGGCCTGGGGGCGCCCCCCTGGCCGCGCCAGGGGGGGGGGGCGCCTGGAGCCCCTGGCCCACCTCTGGTCGCCCCCTTTTGCATATATGCTCTCCGTTATCCAAAAACCCGAGAGACGGGACTTTTTACGGAGTTCCGCCGCCGCTCCGAGGCGGAAACCTATAGAGAAGAAAAGGGCATCTTCGCGGGCAGATTCCGCCGGGGAGATCACCTCCCGGAAGGGGAGATCGTCGCCATCGTCATCACCATCGTCACGGGCATCATCGAGATCATCATCAACATCATCCCCAACACCAGCACCATCTCCATCTTCATCCAAATATCATCTTACCATCGCAACTCGTGTTGTAACTCGTACTACCTATCCTCTCTACTCCATCGGTGTTGATTACTACTTTGTGGTGAATGCTATTGAGTTTTGTTGGAGAAATATTATTATGTCCAGATTGTTTATCACATATTTATCCCCACTGATCATGATCTCTTTTATGTCTTGTGAGTAGTTACCTTAGTCCTTGAGGACATGGGGAAAGTCTTGTTGTTAGTAGTCATATGCTGTTGAAGTAATATGTGTTGTTTGATACTTAAGTTGTGTTGTCATTCTACTAGTGGTGTTGTGTGAGTCGAACACCCAACACTTCGCCTTATAAAGGACCTAGGAGAATACATTGTGTATAAAGAATGCTTATGGTGGGTTGACGGAGTGACAGAAACCTGAACCCCAGTTCGCACGCTTTTGCATAAGGTAATAATGGATCCTCGATCGTATTGCTATGGTTAGGCTTTTGCCTTAAATTCTATCTTGTATTTGCGGATGCTTGCAAGGTGTTTAATCATAACAGTGCATTCATCTTAGTCTAGAGAGTGCACTAGCATAGATCCACCCACTCAACACTTATCAACACATAACATAGTATCGATACGGAATATGACGAAAGCACATGACTACCTCTCCCATATGTCCTCAGGAACGCTTTAGTCTTTATACGTTCAGTTGCTAGGCCTCTCCTTTGCTAAGAAAGGATTGGGCCACTTGTTACTCTCAGTATCTTTTACATTATTTGCTTTTACTTTCCTGTTGATTATACCGAGAAAACCCCTAAAAGTTATCTTTCAGTGCTTGCAGTAATTTCTTGCTCAGAATCGCTTATCAATACCTTCTGCTCCTCGTTGGGTTCGACACTCTTACTTATCGAAAACGCTGCAATAGATCCCTTACGTTTGTGCATCATCAAGTACCGTTTTCTGGCGCCGTTGCCGGGGAGCGTAGCGCTATTGGTAAAGTGAAACCGGTAAGAAAGTTTTTTATAATTTTGTTTTTATTTTTGCTATTTGCTGCTCCTTGTCCTTATGGACAACCCTATTATTGGATCGTTGCTTGCGGGAAGACGCACCACACCTGCGGTGGTTGATCCTCCCCCTACTGAAATTGTGCCTTATAAAATACCAGTTGGTATTATCGATTATGTTTTGGCTAATCGTTACGCAGGAGACAGACATCCCGGTGAACACTTGCTATATCTGTCACAACTATGTTCATTATTTAAGCTTGCAGGTGTATCGAGGGAGTTTGTCATGAGGAAATTGTTTGTCGTATCACTTATAGATAAAGCTTCAGATTGGTATGGGCTTCTCGATAACTCACACTTGCTGGACTGGCAGGAGCTTATGTCTCTCTTTTATACTAAGTTTTATCCTCTTCATGAAATTCATCGAGACAGGAATTATATCTATAACTTTAGGTCTCGTGACGGAGAAAGCATTGCTCAAGCTTGGGGGAGATTGAAGTCTCTAATGCTCAAATGCCCTATTCATAAGCTTCCCAAGGAAATTATACTTACAAATTTTTATGCCAGGCTTTCTCGTCAGGATAAGGAGATGCTGGATGCCTCCTCTAGTGGGGTATTTCAGAAGAAGAGTGTTGAAGAAAGGTGGGATCTCCTTGAAAGAATCCAGAGGAATACCGAAGATTGGGAAATTGATAAAGGTATTGAACCCGCTATAAATTATGAACATGATTATATTGAGAGCTATGTGGAATCTGATTACTTCAATACTTTTTGCTCTAAGATTGGTCTTGATTCCCATCTAGTGATTGATTTGTGTAAGAATTTTGCCTCTCACGTTTATTCTTTTAAAGAGAAGAGAGACCAGCACCATGAACCTTTTAAAGAACCACCTATTGATATTTATGTTGCTGACCCTATTTTGCCTGCAGTTATATATGAAAAGCCTCCTTTTCCCACGAGGATAAGGGAGCACTCTCTTGTGACAGGCATAATAAATAAAAGTGAGAGAAGAGTTGATGAGCCTGAGGACCAGATCAGGGTCGATCCTCAAGTTGCATTGATTAAAGACCTTGCTACTAATGATGTTTTGGATTCCAATATAAATTTTTGTGCTGTTTCCACTAACCTTGTCACAGCCAAGAATAAAGGCCCAATTTCAGGTACTCCAGTGGTATCTGTTAAAATAGGAGATCACAATTATTATGGGCTATGCGATTTGGGATCGAGTGCAAGTGCTATTCCTTACTCACTTTATGAAGAGATCATCGGTGAGATTTCCCCTTGTGAACTTGAAGAAGTTGATGTTACTATTCATCTTGCAAACAGAACAACTATCTCTCCTATCGGAATTGTGAAGTACGTTGAAGTCCTATGTGGAAAGGTAAAATACCCTACCGACTTTTTAGTACTTGGTTCAGAGAGAGACAATTTTTGTCCAATTATTTTTGGTAGACCTTTTCTTAGAACTTGTAGAGCTATAATAGATTGCAAGAAAGGTAAAGTTTATGTTGAATTCGATGGTGAGCCATATGAATTTAATTTTTCTAAGTTCTCTAAGTAGCCTCGTGGTACTGATTTACCTAGCGATGATAAAATTATTGAAAGTATTGCCTCTATTGCTATTCCCCCTAATGATCCTTTGCAGGAATACATGGAGGACCACGAGAATGATTTGCATATGCAGGAAAGAAATGAACTAGATGAAATATTCTTGAGGCAGCCTGCCATCCTGAAGCACAACCTTCCGGTTGAACCTTTGGGAATTTTATCAAAACCGAAAGAAGACTCGGTGTTCAATATTAAACCTCTTCCGGGTACGCTCAAGTATGCTTATTTAGATGAAAATAAAGTATATCCTGTTATTATCAATTCTAACCTTTTAGGATATGAAGAGGAGCGATTATTGGAAGTACTTCGTAAACACCGAGGGGCGATTGGCTACACCCTTGATGACCTTAAGGGGATTAGTCCATCGATCTGTCAACATACTATCAACCTTGAGCCTGATGCTAAACCAGTTGTTGATCATCAATGATGGTTGAACCCGAAGATGATGGATGTCGTGAGAACTGAGATTCTCAAGCTTCTAGCCGTAGGTATTATCTACCCTATAGCTGATAGTAAGTGGGTAAGTCCGGTACATTGTGTTCCTAAGAAAGGAGGTACAACTGTGGTTCCAAATGATAAAAATGAATTAATACCTCAGAGAATTATTATTGGATATAGAATGTGTATTGATTACAGGAAGTTGAACAAGGCAACCAGGAAGGATCACTATCCGTTGCCGTTCATCGACCAAATGCTTGAAAGGTTATCCAAAAATACCCACTTTTTTTATCTCGATGGTTATTCTGGCTTCTCTCAAATTCATGTTAACACTGCCGATCAAGAGAAGACCACTTTTACTTGTCCCTTTGGTACTTATGCTTACAGGCGTATGCCTTTTGGTTTATGTAATGCCCCTGCTACTTTTCAAAGGTATATGTCTGCTATCTTTCATGGTTTCTGCGGGGATATTATGGAAGTCTTCATGGACGATTTCTCCGTCTATGGAACTTCATTTGACCATTGTCTTCAAAACCTTAATAAAGTTTTGCAGAGATGCGAGGAGACAAATTTGGTACTCAACTGGGAAAAATGCCACTTTATGGTAAATGAAGGAATTGTTCTTGGTCACAAGATTTCCGAAAGGGGAATTGAAGTGGACAAGGCCAAGATCGAAGCTATTGAGAGGATGCCCTATCCAAGGGACATCAAAGGTATTCGCAGTTTTCTCGGTCATGCAGGTTTTTATAGATGATTTATTAAAGACTTTTCTAAAACCTCGAGACCCCTCACTAATCTTCTCCAGAAGGATGTTCCTTTTGTTTTTGATGAAAATTGTAAGGAAGCTTTTGAAGTCCTTAAGAAAGCTTTAATAACTGCTCCTATAGTACAACCACCTGACTGGAATTTACCTTTTGAGATTATGTGTGATGCAAGTGATTTTGCTGTTGGAGCTGTTTTAGGACAAAGAGTTGATAAGAAATTGAATGTTATACATTATGCTAGTAAAACCCTTGATAGTGCTCAAAGAAATTATGCTACTACTGAGAAGGAATTCTTAGCTGTAGTTTTTGCTTGTGATAAGTTTAGGCAGTATATTGTTGATTCCAAAGTTATTATTCATACTCATCATGCTGCCATTAAGTATCTTATGACAAAGAAGGATGCCAAGCCAAGGCTTATCAGATGGGTACTCCTTCTTCAAGAATTTGATTTGCAGATTGTTGATAGGAAAGGGGAAGACAATCCGGTGGCGGACAATCTTTCAAGGATGGAAGATATACCGCACGACCCCATCCCAGTTAACGATAGTTTTCCAGACGAGCAACTTGCCGTTGTAAAAGTACAATCTCTTTCCGATCCTTGGTATGCAGATTATGCTAATTTTATTGTTGCAAAGTATTTGCCTCCAGGTCTAACGTTTCAGCAAAGGAAGAAGTTCTTTCATGATTTGAGGCACTACTTTTGGGATGACCCACATCTTTTCAAAGAATGTCCCGACGGGATCGTGAGACGATGCATTCCGGAACATGAGCAAAAGGACATTCTCAGACGGTGTCATGATAGTCCCTATGGAGGACATCATGCCGGTGAGAGGACTGCACATAAGGTTCTTCAATCAGGTTTTTATTGGCCTACTCTCTTTAAAGATGCTAGAAATTATGTTTTAGCCTGTGATAAATGTCAGAGAGTTGGTAACATTAGTAGAAGGAATGAGATGCCTATGAATTACTCACTAGTGATTGAACCTTTCGATTGTTGGGGTTTTGATTTTATGGGTCCTTTTCCTTCTTCGCACAAGTACACTAACATTTTAGTAGATGTTGATTATGTGACCAAGTGGGTTGAAGCAATCCCCACTGAAAGTGCTGATCACAAAACATCTTTGAAAATGCTTAAAGATGTAATTTTTCCTAGGTTTGGTGTACCAAGGTACCTCATGACCGGTGGAGGATCACACTTCACGCACGGAGCTTTTAGAAAAGCTTTGGCTAAATACGATGTTAATCATAGAATTGCTTCACCATATCATCCTCAGACTAGTGGGCAAGTTGAGCTCACCAATAGAGAGATTAAGTTGATCTTGCAGAAAACAGTAAACAGAAATAGAAAGGACTGGTCAAATAAGTTAGGAGATGCTTTGTGGGCATATAGAACTGCTTACAAAAACCCCATGGGCATGTCCCCCTATAAGATGGTGTATGGCAAGGCTTGCCATTTGCCATTAGAGTTAGAGCACAAAGCTTTCTGGGCTGTTAGAGAGCTTAACGCTGACCCAAAACTAGCTGGTGAGAAGCGTCTCATGAACTTGACTTCTCTAGATGAATGGAGGAGTGAAGCTTACGAGAGCGCTAAAATGTTCAAGGAAAAGGTAAAAAGGTGGCATGATAGGAAGATTCTGAAACGTGAATTTAATGTTGGTGATAAAGTTTTGTTGTTTAGATCCCGTTTCAGGTTTTCTCCAGGTAAACTACTTTCCAGGTGGGAAGGACCATTTCATATTGAAGAAGTTTATCGGTGTGGTGCAATTAAGATTAATAATTTTGAAGGCACCAAACCTCAAGTTGTGAATGGGCAAAGACTTAAACATTACATAGCAGGAGACCCTATCGATGTTGATGTGAATATAATATACACAACAACCCACGAAGAACATGTTGCAGCCCTGTTTCAGACGCCAGCGGAAGCAGAATAAAGAAAAGGTATGTAGTACGGTAAGGAAACATCGCGAACCGCCATAAAAGTTCCGTATTATGAGTTTTTGCAAAATTAGTAAAATTCCGAACCTAAGTGGAGCCGGAGACGACCTCCAGGGAGTCCAGGCGCCCCCCTGGCGCCCCCCACCCTGGGTCGCGCCGGTAGGCCGCCTGGACACCCGGGAGTCCGCCTCCGACCCCGCTTTGGTCCGTTACCTTCCTTTCTGTGCATAAATTTTTCCTATATATTTGCCCGGATTGTTCCGGCAACGTATCTTGCGATTTCGCGTGTTTTCTCTTCGATCTGTTTCTGCCAGGAAATCTTTCAGCTAAATTTAGGTGCCATGGCTTCTCCAAGTTCCCCCAAGGACAAGTTCGTCGTCAACGTCATCAACCCTTACCTCGCTGAGGTGAAGAAGCACCCTCAGGTTGTTCAGATGGAGGACGGTGTCCTTCATCAAGAAGATCTGAAGGGACCTATCAAGGAGGGGAGCATCCAGGCCAGGTTGGAAGAAGTGGAGCAAGAAGTCTTCAAGTACAAGAAGATGACCGAGCGTGGTGTCGAAGCTAACTTTGACATCACCAACGAGCTGAAGAACTACTTCCTGAAGGAGATGAAGGAGATGTGGGAAAGAATCACCGCGTCTGAAGAAAGAATTGAAGAACTCCAAGGGCAAATTAATGATCTACATAACCAGAACTGTGAGTATGAACTAAGGTTTATGCGCATGAGTTTGGGTGCTGAACGCAGGATTCAGGAGACGAGCTTATCATATGAGACTTTAGCAAGATATCCATGGAAGCGTTTCGCCAAGGATTACGTGATCAACGCCAACAAGAATGATGAGTGAAATCTCCTGGGGTAATGGCATTCCCTTGGCTTGGTCCAAGCTTGGGGGAGTGCCCGGTATCTTTATCTTTACCTTTTGTCTTTTAGAGTCAAGTAGAGTCGTATCATGTCTAGGGAGGTTGTTATCTGAGATAGGTGTGTGCATTGAGGTCTATCGCTCCTTCGGTGAAGAATTGTATCCGTGAGTGTGGAGTCGTCCATGATGGAATATTAATGAGAAGTTTATTGGTTCCTTTTGCTGCACTCGGTATTCTCTTCACGCAATCGACCTTATATGATGATTCTTATGGGGAGTATTGACCTTATGTCAGGTATGGCTGTGAAAACGTTATTTAATCTTGGCAAACATAGCTTTGGTCATAACAACAAGCATGATTTTCTTAAAGTATCAACATAGCCAAAACCTTTATGTTATTATGCTTGAAGTGTTATGCTGACAAGGAAGACAACTTGATGTGTTATGCTTATTTCAATGTTCATGCTTTATATTGCTTTGCATCTTAGTCATCATCAGTTGTCTGCTCTCTCAAACCTTTGCTAGCCTAACTCTGTACTAAGCGGTATTCTGCTTGTGCATCCATACCCTTAAAACCAATACCTTCCATATGAGTCCACCATACCTACCTACTCGTGGTATTCCAATACCACTTCCTAAAGTATATAATTTATGTGTTATCCTTAAATGTTCAAAATCTTTTATTTTGTGCCTCTGTTTTAGCTCATGAGGAAGTAATAGCTAATTCATAGTCTTCTTGAGATGGACAAGCTTCACCCCGGGATTGCATGTCTAATGTGCAAACCCATAATACGAGAAGGAACTGGCAAAGAGTGCGCCCGGCTTAAAAATAATATAACAAACAAACCCTCCTTCGTGCTTTGTTCATGAGAAATCAGAAAACTTTGGCAGCGATAAATAAAGGAGAATAAGAGGATGTTATCGTCCTCATGCGGGAGCCGTTCCTCGAAACTTGTCCAGTTCAAGAAGCAATTGAGTTATCTATTAGCATTCGTTGACAAATCATGCACCTCTCAAAACTTGTTTTCATTCTGTTTGATTTGAGGATAGCACATGAGTTTTCCCTACTACCCTAGAGCAGGGCCTATCTTTTAATTTTAAGTTGAGTCAGTTATTTCTACTTCCTTCTATTTCTCAAAGAGAGCAGACGTTTGATGTTGATAAGGATTCATTCATATAAAGCTGCATTAAGATTTGTCATATCATATCCTTGTTGACATTATCATTCGATAAGTAAGTTGTTTGTCATGCCCAGCTAAGGCAAATATCTTCCTTTGTGTTAACACTTTCACTTCTTGCTTATTAACATGTTATTTCAAAAAGCTTCAATTAATCCCATCAAAATATAAGAGCAAAAGTTAAAACTATTTGTTGTTCTTTGACCAAAGGACATGTTTGCCATGATATAATGAGTTTCCTTAGCCCTACTTTCGAATATAAGTGTTATCACTCTTTTATAAGGGCTTTATGAATTGAAGATTGCTGTTGAGGATATTTGAGTTGGTAAATAAACTATGATGCTTCTTGTCCGTATTCTATTTATCGACACTTCACTCTCTAAACTTGTGGACAGGTTTACCGAGTTCATATTCGCTTGTGGACAAGCGAGGTCTAAGCTTGGGGGTGTTGATACGTCCAAAATGCATCACTATTTTGAATCATAATTTATCACTATTCATTGATATATTTCACGTTATGATGATGTTCTTATGTTGTTTTGGTCTATTTTACACAGTTTGCAACTTTCCGATGCCGGAACAGCAGGCGCAGGATTCAGCAGGAAAAAGTGGATGCTGAGTTGCTGAAGAAGAATACCTCCAAATTACCTGAAAATTGACGGGAGGTATTTTTCAGACGAATCATGAAGACACGCAAAAGGGGAGTCTGAGGGGGGCCACAGGGTGCCCAGGCGGCCTGGGGGCGCTCCCCTCCCCCCCCCCGGCCGCGCCGAGGGGCGCCTGGAGCCCCTGGCCCACCTCTGGTCGCCCCCTTTTGCATATATGCTCTCCGTTATCCAAAAACCCGAGAGACAGGACTTTTACGGAGTTCCACCGCCGCTCCGAGGCGGAAACCTACAGAGAAGAAAAGGGCATCTTCGGCGGGCAGATTCCGCCGGGGAGATCAGATCGTCGCCATCATCATCACCATCGTCACGGGCATCATCGAGATCATCATCAACATCATCCCCAACACCAGCACCATCTCCATCTTCATCCAAATATCATCTTACCATCGCAACTCGTGTTGTAACTCGTACTACCTATCCTCTCTACTCCATCGGTCTTGATTACTACTTTGTGGTGAATGCTATTGAGTTTTGTTGGAGAAATATTATTATGTCCAGATTGTTTATCACATATTTATCCCCACTGGTGATGATCTCTTTTATGTCTTGTGAGTAGTTACCTTAGTTCTTGAGGACATGGGGAAAGTCTTGTTGTTAGTAGTCATATGCTGTTGAAGTAATATGTGTTGTTTGATACTTAAGTTGTGTTGTCATTCTACTAGTGGTGTTGTGTGAGTCGAACACCCAACACTTCGCCTTATAAAGGACCTAGGAGAATACATTGTGTATAAAGAATGCTTATGGTGGGTTGCCGGAGTGACAGAAACCTGAACCCCAGTTCGCACGCTTTTGCATAAGGGAATAATGGATCCTCGATCGTATTGCTATGGTTAGGCTTTTGCCTTAAATTCTATCTTGTATTTGTGGATGCTTGCAAGGTGTTTAATCATAAGAGTGCATTCATCTTAGTCTAGAGAGTGCACTAGCATAGATCCACCCACTCAACACTTATCAACACATAACATAGTATCGATACGGAATATGGCGAAAGCACATGACTACCTCTCCCATGTGTCCTCAGGAACGCTTTAGTCTTTATAAGTTCAGTTGCTAGGCCTCTCCTTTGCTAAGAAAGGATTGGGCCACTTGTTACTCTCAGTATCTTTTACATTATTTGCTTTTACTTTCCTATTGCTTATACCGAGAAAACCCCTAAAAGTTATCTTTCAGTGCTTGCAGTAATTTCTTTCTCAGAATCGCTTATCAATACCTTCTGCTCCTCGTTGGGTTCGACACTCTTACTTATCGAAAACGCTGCAATAGATCCCTTACGTTGTGGGTCATCAGCTCTTTGCTCTTCTGCTCGGGGTGAAGATACCTCGAGCAAGCCCCTCAAAGAATTTTGAGCCACAGTAACAAGTGACAAAAAATTTCAGCACACTATATAAATTTTTCCTTACCAAAGGCGCTTCACTCCCTGGCAACGGCGCCAGAAAAGAGTCTTGATGACCCACAAGTGTAGGGGATCTATCGTAGTCCTTTCGATAAGTAAGAGTGTCGAACCCAACGAGGAGCAGAAGGAAATGATAGGCAGTTTTCAGTAAGGTATTTTCTGCAAGCACTGAAATTATAGGTAATAGATAGTTTTGTGATAAGGTAATTGGTAGCAAGTGACAAAAGGTAAAAGTAAATAAGGTGCAGTAAGGTGGCCCAATCCTTTTTGTAGCAAAGGATAAGCCTGGACAAACTCTTATATAAAGGAAAGCGCTCCCGAGGACACATGGGAATTATCGTCAAGCTAGTTTTCATCACGATCGTCTGATTCGCGTTTGGTACTTTGATAATTTTTTATGTGGGTGGACCGGTGCTTGGGTGCTGCCCTTACTTGGACAAGCCTCCCACTTATGATTAACCTCTAATGCAAGCATCCGCAACTACAAAAGAATTATTAAGGTAAACCTAACCATAGCATGAAACATATGGATCCAAATCAGCCCCTTACGAAGCAACGCATAAACTAGGGTTTAAGCTTCTGTCACTCTAGCAACCCATCATCTACTTATTACTTCTCAATGCCTTCCTCTAGGCCCAAATGATGGTGAAGTGTCATGTAGTCGATGTTCACATGACACCACTAGAGGAGAGACAACATACATCTCATCAAAATATCGAACGAAGATCAAATTCACATGACTACTAATAGCAAGACTTCTCTCATGTCCTCGGGAACAAAAGTAACTACTCACAAGACATAATAATGTTCATGATCAGAGGGGTATTAATATGCATAATGGATCTGAACATATGATCTCCCACCAAATAAACCAACTAGCGTCAACTACAAGGAGTAATCAACACTACTAGCAACCCACAAGTACCAATCTGAGGTTTGGGTACAAAGATTTGATACAAGAGATTGATACGTCCAAAACGTATCTATAATTTCTGCTCTGTCCATGCCTCTTTTGTGTCATATTGCTATGATATTTATACACTTCCATACACTTTTGATCATATTTGGACTAACCTATTAACTCAGTGCACCCCAGTGCCAGTTTCTGTTTTCTGCTGTTTTTGTATTTCAGGTTTTCCCATCACGTAAACTGCCAGAAAAATCCCGGAAAAATTATATAAAAAATCAGCGTTCCGGAAGCTTCCTTGCGGCCAAAGTAGGGCCGGAGGGGGGCCACCAGGGCTCCAGGCGCCCTGGTGGCGCGACCCCCCTCCTGGCCGTGCCGGGGGGGGCGCTGATGGGCCTCGAACCCCTCGTTGGTTACCCCAAGTGGAAGGTGTAAGATGCAGTAAGTAGAAGTGTTTTCCCTTAGCAAAGATGCCAAGGATCGATTCCCTAGAGACTCCTAGGTTCAACAAGTAGGTGTCAATTGCTACGGCGCCAGATTAGTAGCAATCAACGTGGACCTGCACACAGATACAAATAACTTTGCTCCTAACGAGTACAGAGAGGTTGTCAATCCCTCCGGCCTTGTAGTTCACAAAGGATTAAAAGCAATGATAGTAGTGATAGATAGTTTTTGCAATAGTAAGTAATAACGGAAAGTAAATAGTGGATGTGATCAATGATGGTAATATGGACCGGAGTCTCATGATGTTCACTAGTGATGTCTCTCTCCCAAAAGACGATAAAAAAGCTATGTGAGGTAAACAAATTACAGCTGGGCAATTGACATGACCACGAACGCAAACCAATGGTGACTACATTGCAAGAAAGGTTGAGGTTCAAAGCATGGGCGGTACGCCAAAGTAAGTAGACCGAAATCCATCAATATCTACTACTAATCATCCACCTTGAGATATCTATCCAGAACATCTCGCTGGTATTAAGTTGCGAGTCCCACCCATAGTGTAAACTCAATGCAACAGACAACTGCATTAAAAGAACTTTGCGTAAAGTAAACAATCCTTGCACCCGCGGGCACAAGCACCGTTGTTTTCCCCCTTGTGGCAACAGCACATCTCCTAGACTCATGTTTCTGTCACTCAAGCTAGTCATCGAGGGGCATGAACCCACAATCGAGCATAACGTTCCCTCTTGGAGTCACTACCTATTACTCGGCCAAAGCAATAAATAACAACGGAGAACATGCAAGAATTACTTATGAACTAAAATATAAAAGAGGTGAATCAAATATATTACTCAAGATAAATCTGAACATAATCTCATAATCCATCGGATCCCAGCAAACTCAACATAGCAACAGCGTAAGGATTACATAGGTGCCTCGATCATGTAGGGCAGCTCACGAGGAATAATTAGTGAAGCACAAGAACGGGAGGAGAACATCACATAGCTACTGGTCATGGACTCATGGTCCAAGGAAGACTACTCACGAGTCATCCGGGAGGCGTCCATGGTGGTGGAGAAGCTCCCGGTGGTGATCCTCCCCTCCGGCAGGGTGCCGGGAAGAGTTCTCCTGGTGCTCCCGATCTTGGAAGCGGCGGCGGCGGTGGAACAGAGATGGGATCGCGAAAAGAGTTCCTGTTCGGAGGGTTTCGGAGGTCCCTCTAAATATATGCCAAAGAGGGGACCGGACGGGCTTCGGGGGGCCCAGGCGCCCCCCCGGCGCGGCCCTGGGGGGCGCGCCGCCAGGGCGCCTGGAGCCCTGGTGGCCCCCCCCCAGGCTGCCCTTCGGACGCAGTGTTGTTTCCGGATCGCTGATTTTTTATATAATTTTTCCGGATTTTTCTGGGCAGTTCTCGAAACGTGAAAACCTGAAATACAAAAACAGCCAAAAACAGAAACTGGCACTGGGGTGCACTGGATTAGTAAGTTAGTCCAAATATGATCAAAAGTGTATGGAAGTGTATGAATATCATAGCAATATCACCCAAAAGTGGCATGGAGCAAGCAGAAATTATAGATACGTTTTGGACGTATCAGGCGCCTGGGCCCCCCAGGTCTCCGCTGATGCCCCCCTTCGGCATATATTTACACCGCGTCCCGAAACCCTCGAGGACGGAACCCTTTTTCGCGATCTCATCTCTGTTCCGCCGCCGCCGCGCTTCCAAGATCGGGAGCACCAGGAGAACTCTTCCCGGCACCCTGTCGGAGGGGAGGATCACCACCGGGAGCCTCTCCACCACCATGGACGCCTCCCGGATGAGTTGTGAGTAGTCTCCCTTGGACCATGGGTCCATGACCAGTAGCTATGTGATGTTCTCCTCCCCTCTTTGTTCTTCACTAATTAGACCTCGTGAGCTGCCCTACATGATCGAGGCACATATGTAATCCTTATGCTGTTGCTATGTTGAGTTTGCTGGGATACGATGTATTATGAGATTATATTCAGATTGTGTGTGAGTAATATATTTGATTTACCTCTTTTATATTTATGTTCTTGAGTAATTCTTGCATGTTCTCCGTTGCTGTTTATTGCTTTGGCCGAGTAGTAGGTAGTAACTCCAAGAGGGAACGTTATGCTTGATTGTGGGTTCATGCCCCTCGATAACTAGTTTGAGTGACAGAAACATGAGTCTAGGGGATGTGTTGTTGCCACAAGGGGGAAAACAACGGTGCTTGTACTCGCGGGTGCAAGGATTGTTTACTTTACGCAAAGTTCTTTTAATGCAGTTGTCTGTTGCTTTGAGTTTACACTATGGGTGGGACTCGCAACTTAATACCAGCGAGATGTTCTGGATAGATATCTCAAGGTGGATGATTAGTAGTAGATGCAGATGGATTTCGGTCTACTTGCCTTGGCGTACCGCCCATGCTTTGAACCTCTACTTTCTTGCAACATAGTTAGCATTGGTTTGCGCACGTAATTCTGTCAATTGCCCAGGTGTAATTCGTTTACCTCACATGGCTGTTTTATCGTCTTTTGGGAGAGAGACATCACTAGTGAACATCATGGGACCCCGGTCCATATTACCATCACTGATCACATCCGCTATTTACTTCCTGTTTTTACTTACTAGTTGCAGCAATACCTATCACTATTATCTCTTGCGTTTGATCCGTTGTAAACGACAAGGCCGGAGGGATTGACAACCTCTCTGTACTCGTTGGGAGCAAAGTTATTTGTATCTGTGTGCAGGTCCAGTTGATTGCTAAATATATGGCGCCATTAGTAGTTGACACCTTCTTGTTGAACCTTGGAGTCTCAGGGGAATTCGATCCTTGGTATCTTTGCCAAGGGAAAACTTCCGCTACACTTCATCTCAAACCTTCCACTTGGGGTAACCAACGAGGGGCGAGAAGCCATCAAGCGAAGTTTTTTGGCGCTGTTGCCGGGGACTCCACTCTTCAAGATAGGGGAGTTGCACGCTATCTTTTACCTTTGCTTTTTAGTCTTGTTAGTTTACCTTTCAGTTTTGCTTTAGTATCTTTTATCAAAAATCACAAAAATAGTTATCTTGCTTGCTTGCTGCTATTGGTTCCACCGAGAACACCAATTTGTGTGACTTCACTAGTCATAACAACGATGACTTTATCTGCACACCTATCACTACACCTGCCACTTCAGCACCTTCTTATGAAATTAAACCTGCTTTACTGAACCTAGTTATGAAAGATCAATTCTCCGGTGCTGGAGATGATGCTGCTTTACACTTGAACAATTTTGTTGAACTCTGTGATATGCAACAGTACCAAGAAATAGATGGTAATATTGTTAAGCTTATGCTTTTTCCTTTCTCCTTGAGAGGAGGAGCTAAAATTTGGTTTCAATCTTTGCATAGAAATAGCATAGATTCATGGGACAAGTGCAAAGATGCTTTTATTGGAAAATACTATCCACCTGCTAAAATTATCCAACTAAGAAGTAACATAATGAATTTTAAAAAATTGGATAATGAACACGTTGCCCAAGCTTGGGAACGTATGAAATCTCTTGTCAAGAACTGCCCTACTCATGGTTTGACTACTTGGATGGTTATCCAAACTTTTTATGCAGGCTTGAACTTTACCTCGCGGAACTTGTTAGATTCAGCCGCGGGAGGAACCTTTATGTCAACTACACTTGGTGCTGCCACGAAGCTTCTCGATGAGATGATGACCAATTATTTCCAATGGCACACCGAACGCGCTCCGACGGGTAGGAAGGTAAACTCTGTCGAGGAGATTTCCTCCCTAAATGAAAAAGTTGACTTGATCATGTCTCTACTTTCGAAGCAATCTTCTGTTGATCCTTGTGATGTTCCTTTAAATTCTTTGCTTGCTCAAGAACAAGTAGATGTGAACTTTATCTCTAGAAACAATTTCAATAACAATGCTTATAGGAGTAATTTTGGTAGCAATCCTAGACCGTTCCCCTCTAATTCTTATGGGAACAACAATGCTTATCCTAGCACCAAGAACTCCACTACTGAACTAGAGATTATGCTTAAAGATTTCATCACTACCCAAAAAGCCTTTAATAAGAGTGTAGAAGAAAAACTAGCCAAACTAGATGATCTCTCTTCGAAGGTAGACAATTTAGCCCATGAGGTAGAATTGCTTAAAATTAGAACTTCTCCTCTTGAGGAGAGGAAGGTCACTCCTATGAATGCTATTCAAGTGCAAATTAATGAAAACATTAGGATGTTGGCTAAACTTAAAGAGAGATGGGCTAGAGAAAGGGAGGAAGAAGATAGAATTAAGAACCTTCCTACCCACCACACTGTTGCTACTATCCAAGTTGTTGAGGATATCCAAACTCTTGGCACCCAATGCACTCCTGGTCCCGTTGGACCTATTAATGGTGATGCTATGACCATAGAAACTACCAAACAAGTGAGCCTAAAGGACACCACTCCACTTTACTTGATAGTAGTGACCTTGATTTTGATAATTGCACTCTTACCGAAGTTATTGATTTCCTTCACAAGATGTCTAGAGATCCCCGCACTAGCACGCTTAACCTTGCCTTCACCGAGCATATCACTAATGCTCTCATCAAAGCTAGGGAGGAGAAACTTAGAGTAGAAGCCTCCATACCTAGAAAGCTAGAAGATGGTTGGGATCCTATGATTAAAATTAAGTTGAATAACTTCTCTTGCTATGCTTTATGTGATGTTGGAGCTAGTACCTCCGTTATGCCCAAAAGAATATAGATATGCTTAAATTGAAACCTTTTGATTCTTGTTCTTTTGGTGTTCGTCTTGTTGATTCTTCCATAAAAAAACCTTTGGGGAGGATCGACGATGTTCTTATCATTGTTAATGACAACTACGTTCCCGTTGATTTTACTATTATGGATAATGAATGTGAACCTTCTTGTCCAATTATTTTGGGACGTCCTTTTCTTCGCACCGTTGGTGCCATCATTGACATGAAAGAGGGGAATATAAAAATCCAATTTCCTCTCAAGAAAGGGATGGAACACTTCCCTAGGAAGAAGATTAAGTTACCTTTTGAGTCCGTTATACGGGCTAGCTATTCTTTTACTCTTTATAAGACTTGATCTCTTTGCATTATGCCTAGCTTAAAGGCATAAAAGAAAGCGCTTTTGGGAGGCAGCCCACAATGAATAAAATTTATTTTGCTTTTGTTGTGTCTTGATGTTGTTACTGCAGTAGCATCATCATTGTATCTTTACTTTTCAACTTTGTGCCAAGTGTAGCCTCTGATTGCAAGAAAGTCCAAAAGTTGTGACGTGCTGTCCAGGAAACAGATTCTGTCCTTGGACAGAAAAATTCGTATAAAATCACCATGTCATTTTTTGGTCTGAATTTTGTCGACAGCGTGCTATATACAATTGTCTTTCGGGCGTCTGTTCTGAGTTTTTTAATTTGAGTTGCAGAAGTGCCCCGAATAAATCATTTACTACCTGCTGGTCTGTTTTTCACAGATTCTGTCCCGTTTTGCCTTTTCTTCATTTTGCAAACCTTGAGCTTGCTTTTTCTTTGCAAAAACCTTTTGGCAATCTTGAGAAACAGTAGACCTTCAAGAATATCCTTATTTCCAGCAAGGAACAATTATTTTATTATGGGTACTAACCTCGCTAATCAGATTATGATGAGTTATGTATGAAGGGAGTTTTCAAGTGTGCGAGGGAAGATGATAAAAAGATTCAGGAGTGTCAAACGCTCAAGCTTGGGGATGCCCCCATGCACCCCCAAGAAATATTCAAGAAGACTCAAGCGTCTAAGCTTGGGGATGCACCCGTGCATCCCCTTCTCCATCAACAATTATCAGTTCGTCTTTCGTTCCACTATATTTTTATCACTTCATGTGTTATGTGCTATGCTTGGAGCGTCTTGCTTTTAGTTTCCTTTCTAGTTTTCTTTAGCTTTGCTTGCTTTTCATAACGAGTTGGAACTCAACTTTCTTTGTGTGGGAGAGAAACACGCTCCACTTCAACCTAGAACACAACATAGAATTTTCATGTCTATCTTTGCTTTGTATGTTCTTGGTCTTTCAATAGCTACTGTCATGCTTAGTTCTTAGTTTTCATGCTTATCTTTTTAAAGAGGTTTTGTTTAGTTGGTCGCTGGAACTCTCTTTAGTCATCATGCTTATCTTGTTAAGGGAGTTGGCTTCTGTTGCACTGGTCGATATGTCTATGATAAAATGCTACGTGGATTATGATGCTTAGTAGTTCATGTTTTCTTATGGTTAGTCTCAAATAGCTGGGGGGTTCTCAATGTGTTATTGAGGTACCAACATGATTTGTTTGCCTATGATGTGGTATGGTTTAGTGATATCTTCCTTCAAGAATTTATTTTGATTGACTTGGCATATGCTCACGCATATTTAAGACTGTAAAGAAAGTCTGTCAAGCCTTGATGATCTTTAATTTCTGAGTAGCGATATAACTTCCATGCCTGATTCAATGTTGCTTTGTCGCTCTGCATGATTATGACCGTCATTGCTCTTTTAGTTGGTCGCTCCCAGTCTTTTGCTAACCTTCGCCTGTACTAAGCGGACTGACTGCTTGTGCATCCAAAATCCTTTAAACCAGTTATGCCATATGAGTCCACCATACCTTCCTATACATGGTATTTACCTGCCATTCCTAACGAAGACTTTCATGTACCATCTCGAAATTATTCAAAAAAAGCATTTCTCTTTTGTGCCTCTGTTTCAGCTCATGAGGAAGTAGTAGTTAATTCATGATCTTTTTAAGTTGGACAAGCTTCACCCCGGGATTGCGTGTCTAATGTGCAAACCCATAATACGAGAAGGAATTGGCATAGAGTGCGCCCGGCTCATTAAAAATAATATAAACAAACAAACCCTCCTTCACGCTTTGTTCATGAGAAATCAGAAAACTTTGGCAGTGATAAACAAAGGAGATTAAGAGGATGTGATCGTCCTCATTCGGGAGCCGTTCCTCGAAACTTGTCCAGCTCAAGAAGTAATTGAGTTATCTGCTAGCATTCGTTGACGAAACATGCATATCCAAAAAAATAATTTTTACTTCTATTTTTAAAACCAAGAGCTCTGGTACATGTTTAGTTTTTGTTTCCGACCACGGGTTTTCAACCTTGCCAACAAAAGCCACGGTTCGAGAGTCTCCACCTTCTTTAAAGCACCAACTACTGAGAGCATGATTGTCATTCTGAGTGTAATGTGCATTGTCCCAAAGTAGCATTGTCTTTTGCAAGATTATGATATCGTTTATTCTGAAATCATTGTATCTAGTCGTCACTTAAACCTTGGAGGTGCCCCTGCATTTATGTTTTGCTTCACTAAAGGGGGCAAGCGAGATACCACTTTATCATATTTGCACACCATGCTCATTACAAATCTTTTTATTATTTCAGTATCATATTGTAAAACTTTTAGTTCTTTGTGATTTTCTCATGAGGCAACTTAATTACTACAGATTCATTGTCTCAGTAAGCTTTTGTCATGTGACTGTGAAAAGTTCTGATATGGTTAACAGCATGTCACCACAGAAATTATGCTTGTTATCATTTACCTACTCGAGGACGAGCAGGAATTAAGCTTGGGGATGTTGATACGTCCAAAACGTATCTATAATTTCTGCTTGCTCCATGCCTCTTTTGTGTGATATTGTTATGATATTTATACACTTCCATACACTTTTGGTCATATTTGGACTAACCTATTAACTCAGTGCACCCCAGTGCCAGTTTCTCTTTTCTGCTGTTTTTGTATTTCAGGTTTTCCCATCACGTAAACTGCCAGAAAAATCCCGGAAAAATTATATAAAAAATCAGCGTTCCGGAAGCTTCCTTGCGGCCAAAGTAGGGCTGGAAGGGGGCCACCAGGGCTCCAGGCGCCCTGGTGGCGCGGCCCCCCTCCTGGCCGCGTCGGGGGGGCGCCTGGGCCCCCCCAGGTCTCCGCTGATGCCCCCCTTCGGCATATATTTACACCGCGTCCCGAAACCCTCGAGGACGGAACCCTTTTTCGCGATCTCATCTCTGTTCCGCCGCCGCCGCGCTTCCAAGATCGGGAGCACCAGGAGAACTCTTCCCGGCACCCTGCCGGCGGGGAGGATCACCACCGGGAGCCTCTCCACCACCATGGACGCCTCCCGGATGAGTTGTGAGTAGTCTCCCTTGGACCATGGGTCCATGACTAGTAGCTATGTGATGTTCTCCTTCCCTCTTTGTTCTTTACTAACCAGACCTCGTGAGCTGCCCTACATGATCGAGGCACATATGTAATCCTTATGCTGTTGCTATGTTGAGTTTGCTGGGATCCGATGGATTATGAGATTATGTTCAGATTGTGTGTGAGTAATATACTTGATTTACCTCTTTTATATTTATGTTCTTGAGTAATTCTTGCATGTTCTCCGTTGCTGTTTATTGCTTTGGCCGAGTAGTAGGTAGTAACTCCAAGAGGGAACGTTATGCTTGATTGTGGGTTCATGCCCCTCGATGACTAGTTTGAGTGACAAAAACATGAGTCTAGGGGATGTGCTGTTGCCACAAGGGGGAAAAACAACGGTGTTTGTACTCGCGGGTGCAAGGATTGTTTACTTTACGCAAAGTTCTTTTAATGCAGTTGTCTGTTGCTTTGAGTTTACACTATGGGTGGGACTCGCAACTTAATACCAGCGAGATGTTCTGGATAGATATCTCAAGGTGGATGATTAGTAGTAGATGCAGATGGATTTCGGTCTACTTGCCTTGGCGTACCGCCCATGCTTTGAACCTCTACCTTTGTTGCAACATAGTTAGCATTGGTTTGCGCACGTAATTCTGTCAATTGCCCAGCTATAATTCGTTTACCTCACATAGCTGTTTTATCGCCTTTTGGGAGAGAGACATCACTAGTGAACATCATGGCACACCGGTCCATATTACCATCACTGATCACATCCGCTATTTACTTCCTGTTTTTACTTACTAGTTGCAGCAATACCTATCACTATTATCTCTTGCGTTTGATCCTTTGTAAACGACAAGGCCGGAGGGATTGACAACCTCTCTGTACTCGTTGGGAGCAAAGTTATTTGTATCTGTGTGCAGGTCCAGTTGATTGCTAAATATCTGGCGCCATTAGCAGTTGACACCTTCTTGTTGAACCGTGGAGTCTCAGGGGAATTCGATCCTTGGTATCTTTGCCAAGGGAAAACTTCCGCTACACTGCATTTCAAACCTTCCACTTGGGGTAACCAACGAGGGGCGAGAAGCCATCAGAGATGAACTAGGGTTTTAGAAGAGATGGTGCTGGTGAAGATGTTGATGAAGATAGCCCTCCCCAAGATGGGAGAGTTGTTGGTGATGACGGCGGTGACGATTTCCCCCTCCCGGAGGGAAGTAACCCCGCAGAACAGCTCTGCCGGAGCCCTAAATTGGTTTCCGCCTCGAGACGGCGGCGTCTAGTCACGAAAGCCTCTTTCTGATTTTTTTTTCCAGGTCAAAACACTTCATATAAGAGAAGATGGGCACCGGGGGCCTGCCGGCTGGCCCACGAGGCAGGGGGCGCCCCCCCAACCTCGAGGCCAGCCGGTGGCCCCTCTCGTGGGTTTCTTTCGCCAGATATTTTTTATATTTTCTGAAACGATGTTCTGTGGAGTTTCAGGGCTTTTAGAGTTGTGCAGAATAGGTTTCTAGAGTTTGCTCCTTTTCCAGCCCAGAATTCCAGCTGTCGGCATTCTCCCTCTTAATGTAAGCCTTGTAAAATAAGAGAGAAAAAGCATACGTATTGTGACAAAACATGTATGAACAGCCCATAATGCAATAAATATCAACTTATAAGCATGATGCAAAATGGACGTATCAACGCCCATGGGGTTCCTATAGCGAGGACGGCGACGAGACTCGAAATCCCACCGTATCTTACGAGTGGGACGCTGTCAAACTCTACATGGGCCTAAACAAGGCTTCGTGCAAGACCTACACCAACGAGATGGATGCTTTGACGATTTCACAGGTAACGCTGACCACCTTTCTCGTGGATTCCACTTTTGACCGAGAGTGGGAACTTACCAATGTATATGTAATAGGTAAACTGGTGGCCATATCATGACCGAGAGCGGGACTTCAATCTGAATGTGATGTGCACTACGGAGAGTGGTCTTTGGCGGTGCATCGTGCCCATGATCTGTGTGTACGCCGTCGAGTGGCACTTGCCACACCGTGTGGCCATGTAGTTTGGGATCCATCAGCATACCCCACCGGGCCAGCCGACCGATACCGGCAGCCACGCGCTCCACATGTGAGTGCTCCTGTTCTTCGTGCCCATGATTTCGTTGTGTTCGACTTTATTATGATGTTTCTTGCTGCTTATGCATTGCAGGATGAGCCAAAAGAAGAATCAGTCGATCACAGACTAGGGAGAGGAGCATAAAACTCATGTGACGGAGTGGAACGAACAGAAGTATCGTAAAGATAGGGAGAGGAGAGTGACTGACTGGGATGATTACGAGGGCCAGCACATGAGGTGGTACGATGATGGCCATAAGCACCGTCTTCGTCTCAGGCCTCGGTGGACGACGGAAGACATCGCGGAGCTAGAGAGGGATGATCCCAAAGAAGAGGCCTACCAGACCGGCATCAGAGACATGCATAGTGGATTTAGGGAGTTTGCACCCCTCATCAACAGAGTGGTAAGTTTGAACCGACGTGTGTAGTTAATTTTGTTTTATTTCTTCATCGTGACTGACTTATGCCGTTACAGTCCGGTGAGCTAAACAGATGCATCTTTGAAGCCTCAGATGCACTAGGTGATATCCCCAGGAGCATAGTATCTGAGAACAAAATGAGGGGGACGATGAAGGTACAATTTCAGCCTCCTCGGAACAGATGCATCTTGTTCACTTGCATGCATAAATTTGATACTTATTATGCCCTTGTTTCATTGTGAGTGCAGAAGTTAGTGAAGCGTTGTCGCAAGCTGGTAGGCCTGCTTGGGTGTGCTAGAGCTGGGTCGGTGGAAGCTTCTCATCCTGCAGCCACACAGGGTCACATCGGCTCATCGAGCCATGTTCCCTCGTCGTCTAGGTTGGTTGAGGAGGAGGAGGATGAGGCCACACATGAAGAAGAGGAGGAGGAGGTCACACATGAAGAAGAGGAGGAGGAGGCCTATCAAGCGGAAGAGGAGGATGAGAGCAATGGGGAGGAGGAGTACGATGAAGATTACGGACCTCCACCAACTCAATCATCTCAACCATCTCATGCGCCGAAGAGGAATCCGAAGAAGAAGAATTTGCTGAGTCTGGAACCTTTCCAGAGACCGGTTGCTCGACGGTCCAAGAAGACTGAAGAGAGTCGTTCAAAGAGGAACGAGTACCGTACCTCCAAGAGGGGAAGGAGCAAGTAATTCTGCTCTTGGATGCTCTTGGATACTTGGCTCTTGTAGTTGAGTTGTCTAGTGGTTGTGAAACTACGGGGAACTATGTGTTTGCTATTTGTGAAACTATGTGAAACTTCGTTTTCTAATTAGTTGAACTTCGTTTGACATGTCTATTTAGTTCAACTTTTATTAATGTGTACGTGATCCCTAAGTTTAATTGTTTGAGATCTGTTTTTTTATGAAGTAAACAACTAAACTCTATATCATTGTTGTGATATTGATTTTCAAAAGAAGCAAACAACTAAACTTGAAAAAGTAAACACAGGACCCTACCGCCAAGTACCCTGACGGTAGGGTCAGACAGCCTACCACCAGGCCACCGTGATTTTTCGTTACAGAATGTTTCGAAGGCAAAAAACCAATCCGCCTGCTACCGCCAGGGTCTCTGGCGATAGGGTTATACAGCCACGTGAGCATGTGGAAACGGCCACCGTCCCCCTCCGTCACACCCTACCGCCAGGTCCCTGGCGGTAGGCTGTATAACCCTACCGCCAGCGCCCCTGGCGGTAGAGAAAGGGTCAGATCCCGAAATAATTTCAAACAGGGGGTAAATCCGGAATTTATATCAAAAAGGTTCAAAACACGAAAATTTGCCGCTCCTTGATTATGAACGTACACGAGGAAGTGTCTGTGGCAGTGGCATAGCATGAGGCGGTCGTTTTTTTGTTCTGTTTTTTTTAATGATGGAGCAGGTCGTTCATTTGTCTTGCCGGCGTTGTTTGGGAGCGACCACATGTCATGTGTGGTAAGCTATCTAAAAAAACCAACATATCAAGGCGTTGTTTGGGAGCGAGCGAGCCATCCCCGACGAGAGCAACCTAGCGGGCCGCGACACGTCCAGCGTGGGCTTACTGGAATTTTCGGCTGCTGGGCCGTCCAGCCTCCACCATACGCTTAGCTATTTAATTAGGCTGTATGCGCCTAGATGCTTAATAGTACCACACCGCTAGCGTGCAAATCAATTGTGCGGTTTAATTAGGCTGGTGTTGGCGTAGGTAGAGCCGAGGAAGCAGTCACGGGCCAGTTAGCGCTGGCTAATCGGGTTTGCCGAGGCAAAAGACCGACGTATAGACGTTGAGGCATACACGCAGCGCAAATGCGAGCCGAGTCTAACCACTCCGTATAGACGTATACGGTCGGTCTTTTTGTCTTTTTTTTTCATTCAATTTAAATTTCTGTTTTTAAATGATATGATTTAAATCCTTTTCAAAGTAGCAACGGAGATGCAAATTCCAATAGATCACTAGATCCAACAAGGGTGTGGAAGCAGTTGCAAGGTCCTAAACTGATGACAACATTTGTTTGTGTGTGTGTGTTGGTGCTGACCTGGCAACGCGTACGATGGAAACCTCCTTTGCGGCGATACAAGAAGATACCGATTCCTCCATTCATTTGCTACGCATTCATCGTCTCATGTGATATATATATGCACTCCCCGGCCATGTGCACTGCAGTTCAGAGCAGCTAGCAAAAGAGGAGCAGAGACGGCAAGAAGAATGGCATCCAAAACAACGCTCATGACTCTGGTTCTGCTCGTCCTTGTGGCCGACGATCTTGTGATCTTGTCCATGGCCACACCATTCCGCCGCCGCTCGGACGCGCCCGGCGGAGCCTCGGCTGGATGCAAGGCATGAAGGGAGGGCCCCCTAGTGGCATGCAGCCATCAGATACTGCTGCTTCTGCTGCCCGCCGCCGCCGCGCCATTTCTTGGGTGCAAAAAGGTACTAGAGTATTCTTCTGTAACTTAAATATGTCAGCTGTTGCACTGATATGTGCTAACTTCATATGTTTGTCAACAGGCGAGGAAAGCAGCTGGGCCGGCGGCGGGGAGGAACGCAAGTTCATCGCGCCTGTGCCGGGATTCAAGCTCCCGCCCCTTCCTCCGAACGCTGCCTGAGAAGAGATCACATCACAGGGTGAGCATGCATGCTTGCCGCGGCATTGACCATCACTAGGTCTGTTAACAAATAAAGGTGCCGGAGGAGAGATGCTAGACTTACGGACGGATTGCAAGAGATTGGACTTACAGAATCACGTGGAGAGTTATTGTTGGAGAAGATTAGGAAGAAAAGGTCCCACCAGCTACAATCAGGAAAGTTGGTTGGTGAGAGATGACTCCGTAAAGCCAATCCGTAGACGCTTTCCGTAAGTGTAGCATTTTTGGTGCCGGAGTGTTCAAGGGTGCTTTATATATTGTTCAATAATAAGTAATTGAAGGTGGCATCGATCTGCTATGTTTAAGTTACTAAGTATGATGCTGCCTTCGTTCAGTAACTGTAAAAGGTTGCAGCATCAGCTGTATTAATGGGAGAAATCAATGTGCATTTTGCTTGAACTTGCTCAGTTCTTGAGAAAGCGTCAGTGTGATGAACTGTTGATAAGGGGGAGCATAAACAGTTTCAGAAAACATCAAACGAGACTTGAACAGGCTCGACGTGTGTTTTGATCGACAAACACTGCCCCACACTGCTGAGGTTGTGCTAAAAGAAACTGCAAGCTTGCTCTTGTTTAAATCCATCCTATTAAACTCGTAATACCCGCGAAAAGATTTAAACTCGTAATAGGATGGTAATACACAGCAAGGTACACGCAACAAACAGAACAAGAAGAAATCCAGCACCAGTTCATCGTTTTCAAGCTTATAGCATTACGTACCTGCGACCACTTTCGAGCCTGTGCGCACCCTCGACGGGGTCAAAGATTGAGTGGAGCAGAATCTGACAGGTAGGAGTCCACCATGTTCATTATACCTGTTCAGGCCAGTAAGAGGAAACCTGAGTTTTATGCATGCAACAAAATGTCCTAACCAAAAGGTTAAGTGAGTGTGCATTATTTAGACATGTGATTCTCTTAACCAGGAAGATTCTCACAACAAAAAGTTCCAACAGTCACATAAAAAAACTAAACGACGATGTAAGTTTTGTAAGCGAGCAAAATTTCGTCTCGAGTGATGTCTCACGTGCTGGACTGGATCGGGTCATCAAGTGGCCGTAGTAAACTCGCTCAACTACATTATACGGATAATGAAAGAGCCAATGACCGCCCGCAGTTCAGTTAAGCTCTAGAAGACAAAACATATATTTTCAGGTAGGAACACATGCCAATTCAGAATAAGCATTGGAAACTCTTTGTACCAACATGTATGGCTCTGCCAAGAGCGGCCTGGTTAAGCAGGTTCTGCCATTGGCTAGTGTGTGCTGTTCTTTTGCAAAAGTATATCAAGACTTGAATTCTTTTCGTAGTAACAACAGAAATGCAAGTTCCCGCAGACAATAAATTGAAGAAGAGTGTGGATGTAGTTGAAAGATTGGATGAAGCGTGTTGCCTCTGGCAGAGACGCGTTGCATGTTATATAGCCGACAGGTTTACAAGATATGGTAGTTCGGTTGGCGTTGGATTGATCCTCAAGAAAAGATATACAGAGATGAGGATAAACCCTAACAACCGCAACTACCTGATTACAATGACCCACGCAACGCATAATCCTATCAGAAATATATACGGTTTATATTCATACCGTATATACATGTACAATACTTTCTAACACGCCCCCTCAATCACAACTTCACCAAGTTGAGATTGCTCTTAAAGTCTTCCAATTTTCGCCATGATAAGGCCTTGGTAAAACCATCAGCAACTTGATCACCTGTGGGTACAAAACGAATATCTAGTAGCTTGCTGGCTACTCTTTCTTGAACAAAATGATAGTCAACTTCTATATGTTTAGTTCTTGCATGGAACACTGGATTTGCTGACAGGTATGTGGCACCAATGTTGTCACACCAAAGATGAGCAACTGGTGAATGAGCAACTCCAAGTTCACGCAGAAGAGTTTGGACCCAAATAATCTCAGCAGTTGCATTTGCTAAGGATTCATACTCTGCCTCAGTACTTGATCTTGAAATAGTAGCCTGCTTACGTGCACTCCAAGAAATCAAGTTGGGACCAAACAACACACAGAAATCTCCTGTTGATCTTCTATCATCAGGACATCCTGCCCAATCAGCATCCGAGAAAGCACTAACAATATTGCAAGTTGACTTGGTGAATTTTAGACCTGTACTCATAGTACCTTTAAGATATCTCAAAATCCTTTTAACTGTTGTCATGTGTTGAGAGGTAGGAGAGTGCAAATACTGACAAACTTTGTTTACCGGGAAACAAATATCACGTCTTGTCAGTGTCAAATATTGCAAAGCACCTACCATACTTCTATACACCTTGTTGACTCTTCGGTCCCCAAAGGTTCTCCTTCTTCTCTTGATAGCTTTTCAGATGTTGAGAGAGGCATGTTTGAAACCTTGCAACTTAACATACCTGCACGTTTCAATATATCCATGACATATTTTTCTTGGGTCAGAAGAATGCCATCTTTCACCTTTTTGACTTAAATTCCCAAGAAATAATGTAGATCTCCTAGATCCTTTAAAGCAAGATCTCTCCTCAAATCTGCCAACAAAGCTACAGTTGCATCTTGTGATGAGCTAGCAACAATAATATCATCAACATAGACCAACATAAAAATAATAATCTTTCCTCTTCTATAAAAGAACAAGGAAGTATCCCCCCTTGATGGTTTAAAACCAAGTGCTTGAAGTTTGTCACATAACCTGGAGTACCATGCTCGAGGTGCTTGTTTTAGACCATACAAAGCTTTGTCAAGTTTGCTGAGATGATTTTCCTTGCCTTTTATCTCATAGCCAGGTAGTTGTCTCATATAGACTTCTTCCTCTAGAACGCCATGAAGGAACGCATTCTGAACAACCAATTGCCTAAGACTCCAGTTACTGGATACTGCAATGGAAAGAAAGTCTGATAGTAGCTGCTTTAACAACAGGACTAAAAGTATCCTCATAGTCTATACCATATCTCTATTTAAAACCCTTTGTTACTAGCCTTGCCTTGTATGTGTCAATTTGACCATCTGCCTTTCCTTTAATCCTATAGACCCACCTACAATCAATAATGTTTTTAATTTTTGTTGGTGGAACTAAATGCCTAGTCTTATTTTTAATAAGAGCGTCATACTCATCATTCATAGCCATTTTCATTTTTTGTCACTTAGAGCTTCTCGCAAATTACTTGGCTCACCAGTGGTTGTCAAACCTCCAAAACGAGGTTTTGGTTTTAACTTGTCATACCTGACCGTGCCATCTGTACGTATATGACACTACTGGAATCAGCTACTTTGCCATCTGCCAGCTCTTTGCCGTCTGCTAGTAGACGGCAAAGAAGCTCTTTGCCATCAGCTATCGAAAAGCAGACGACAAAACCGGCCTTTGCCACCTGCCGTCTCTTTGTCGTCCGCTGGCTGATGGGCCTCGAACCCCTCGTTGGTTACCCCAAGTGGAAGGTGTAAGATGCAGTAAGTAGAAGTGTTTTCCCCTAGCAAAGATGCCAAGGATCGAATCCCCAGAGACTCCTAGGTTCAACAGGTAGGTGTCAACTGCTAACGGCGCAATTAGCAATCAACGTGGACCTGCACACAGATACAAATAACTTTGCTCCCAACGAGTACAGAGAGGTTGTCAATCTCTCCGGCCTTGTAGTTCACAAAGGGTTAAAAGCAATATGATAGTAGTGATAGATAGTGTTTTGCAATAGTAAATAAAATAGCGAAAAGTAAATAGTGGATGTGATCAATGATGGTAATATGGACCGGAGCCTCATGATGTTCACTAGTGATGTCTCTCTCCCAAAAGACGATAAAACAGCTATGTGAGGTAAACAAATTATAGCTGGGCAATTGACAGGACCAAGAACGCAAACCAATGCTGACTACATTGCAAGAAAGGTTGAGGTTCAAAGCATGTGCGGTACGCCAAAGTAAGTAGACCGAAATCCATCAATATCTACTACTAATCATCCACCTTGAGATATCTATCCAGAACATCTCGCTGGTATTAAGTTGCGAGTCCCACCCATAGTGTAAACTCAATGCAACAGACAACTGCATTAAAAGAACTTTGCGTAAAGTAAACAATCCTTGCACCCGCGGGCACAAGCACCGTTGTTTTCCCCCTTGTGGCAACAGCACATCCCCTAGACTCATGTTTCTGTCACTCAAGCTAGTCATCGAGGGGCATGAACCCACAATCGAGCATAACGTTCCCTCTTGGAGTCACTACCTATTACTCGGCCAAAGCAATAAATAACAACGGAGAACATGCAAGAATTACTTATGAACTAAAATATAAAAGTGGTGAATCAAATATATTACTCAAGATAAATCTGAACATAATCTCATAATCCATCGGATCCCAGCAAACTCAACATAGCAACAGCATAAGGATTACATAGGTGCCTCGATCATGTAGGGCAGCTCACGAGGACTAATTAGTGAAGCACAAGAACAGGAGGAGAACATCACATAGCTACTGGTCATGGACTCATGGTCCAAGGGAGACTACTCACGAGTCATCCGGGAGGCGTCCCTGGTGGTGGAGAAGCTCCCAGTGGTGATCCTCCCCTCCGGCAGGGTGCCGGGAAGAGTTCTCCTGGTGCTCCCGATCTTGGAAGCGGCGGCGGCGGCAGAACAGAGATGGGATCGCGAAAAGAAGTCCTGTTCTGAGGGTTACGGGGAACCCTTTAAATATATGCCAAAGTAGGGCACCGGGGGAGCCTCGGGGGCCCAGGCCCCCCCCCCCCCGGCGCGGCCCAGGGGGGGTGCGCCCACAGGGCGCCTGGAGCCCCTGTGCCCCCCCTCCTAGGCTGCCCTTCGGACGCAGTGTTGTTTCCGGTTCGCTGATTTTTTATATAATTTTTCTGGATTTTTCTGGGCAGTTCTCGAAACGTGAAAACCTGAAATACAAAAACAGCCGAAAACAGAAACTGGCACTGGGGTGCACTGGATTAGTAAGTTAGTCCAAATATGATCAAAAGTGTATGGAAGTGTATGAATATCATAGCAATATCACCCAAAAGTGGCATGGAGCAAGCAGAAATTATATATACGTTTTGGATGTATCAACATCCCCAAGCTTAATTCCTGCTCGTCCTCGAGTAGGTAAATGATAACAAGAATAATTTCTGTGGTGACATGCTATTAACCATATAGGACTTTCTCATAGTCATATGACAAAAGCTTACTGAGACAATGATTCTAAAGTAATTAAGTTGCCTCAAGAGAAAATCACAAATGACTGAAAGTTTTACAACATGAAACTGAAACATCAAAAAGATTTGCAATGAACATGATGTGCAAATATGATCAAGTGATATCTAGCTTGCCCCCTTTAGTGATGCAAAACATAAATGCAAGGGCACCTTCAAGGTTTAAGTGATGACTAGATACAATCATTTCAGAATAAACGATATCACCATCATGCAAAAGACAATGCTACTTTGGGACAATGCACATTACACTCAGAATGACAATCATGCTCTCAGTAGTTGGTGCTTCAACATAAAGGTAAAAGAAAGGTTAAGTGCTAGAGCTTTTTATTTTGAAAACATGGAAGCAATTGTGTCAACGGTAGTAGTACTTCATATGTGTCATGCATAAAACATCCTATAAGTTGCAAGCCTCATGTATCGAATACCAATAGTGCTCGCTCCTTGTCCTAAATAGCTCGGATCCCCATGGGTTATCATTGCATTGCATATGTTTTAACCAAGTGTCACAAAGGGGTACCTCTATGCCACCTGTACAAAGGTCCAAGGAGATAGATCGCATTTGATTTCTCATTTTTGATAGATCTCAACTTGAGGACATCCATACCGGGACAACATAGAAAATAGATGATGGACTCTTCTTTAATGCATAAGCATATTCTCATGAGAGATTGAGGATTAAGGTCCAAGCTAAAACTTCCACCATGATGCATGGCTTTGGTTGGCGGCCCAATGTTGTTCTCTAACAATATGCATATTAATTCAACCCACGGTAAATCACCCTTACTTCAGACAAGACGAACATGCATAGCAACTCACATGATATTCAACAAAAGTGTGACAGTTGATGGCGTCCCCAGAAACATGGTTACCGCTCAGCAAGCAACTCATAAGAAATAAGATACATAGGCAACATATTCTTTACCACAATAGTTTTTAGGCTACTTTCCCATGAGCTATGTATTGCATGGTTAGTTTGCTTAGTACAGGTGAGGTTAGCAAAAGACTGGGAGCAACCAACTAAGAGAGCAATGACGGTCATAATCATGCAGAGCGACAAAGCAATATTGAATCAGGCATGGTAGTTATATCGCTACTCAGAAACAAAAGATCATCAAGGCTTGACAGACTTTCTTTACAGTCTTGAATATGCGTGAGCATACGCCAAGTCAATCAAAATAAATTCTCGAAGGAAGATATTACTAGACCATACCATATCATTGGCAAACAAACCAAGTTGGTACTCCAATAACACATTGGGAACCCCCCAGCTATTTGAGATTAACCAAAAGAAAACCTGAACTACTAAGCACCATCATGAAAGTAGCATCTTTATCATAGACACATTAACCCATGCAATGGAAGCAAACTCTCTTAATAAGGTGAGCATGGTAATTAAAGAGAGTTCAAGCAACCAACTAAATAAAAGCTCTTTGAAAAGATAAGCATGAATACTAAGAGCAAAGCACGATAGTAGCTATTAAAAGACAAAGAACACACACAGCGTAGATAGACATGAAAATTCTATGTAATGTTCTAGGTAGAGGTGGAGCGTGTTTCTCTCCCACATAAAGGAATTCTGGGTTCCGACTCGTTATGAAAAACTAAAAATAAAACTAAAAGCAAGACGCTCCAAGCATAGCACATAACACATGCAGTGATAAAAATATACCGAAACGAAAGACGAACTGATAATGTTGATGGAGAAGGGGAAGCACGGGGGCATCCCCAAGCTTAGACGCTTGAGTCTCCTTGAATATTTCTTGGGGGTGCATGGGGGCTTCCCCAAGCTTGAGCGCTTGACACTCCTGAATCTTTTTATCATCTTCCCTCGCACACTTGAAAACTCCCTTCATACATAACTCATCACAATCTGATTAGCGAGGTTAGTACCCTTAATAAAATAATTATACCTTGCTGGAAATAAGGATATTCTTGAAGTTCTACTGTTTCTCAAGATTGCCAAAACGTTTTTGCAAAGAAAAAGCAAGTTCTTAATTTGCAAAGTGAAGGTAAGGCAAAACAGGACAGAATCTGTGAAAAACAGAACAGCAGGCAGTAATCGATCTGTTCGGGATACTTCTGCAACTCAAATCAAAAAACTCAGAACTGACGCACGAAAGACAATTATATAGAGAACGCTGTCGAAACAATTCAGACCAAAAAGATGATCTGGTGATTTTATACGAATTTTTCTATCCAAGGACAGAATCTGTTTCCTGGACAGCACCTCACAACTTTTGAACTTTCTAGCAATCAGAGGCTATACTTGGCACAAATATGAAAAGCAAAGATACAATGATGATGCTACAGCAGTAAACAACATCAAGACACAACAAAAGCAAAAAAAAAATATTCATGTGGGCTGCCTCCCAAAAGCGCTTTCTTTTATGCCTTTAAGCTAGGCATAATGCATAGATCAAGTTTTATCAAACGTAAAAGAATAGCTAGCCCGTACAACGGACTCAAAAGGTAACTTGACCTTCTTACGAGGGAAGTGTTCCATCCCTTTCTTGAGAGGAAACTGAAATTTTATATTACCCTCTTTCATGTCAATGACAGCACCAACGGTGCGCAAAAAGGGACGTCCCAAAATAATTGGACATGAAGGATCACATTCAATATCCATAATAGTGAAATCAACGGGCACATAATTATCATTGACAACAATAAGAACATCGTAAATCCTCCCCAAAGGTTTCTTTATGGAAGAATCAACGAGACGAACACCAAAAGAACAAGAATCAAAAGATTTCAATTTAAGCATATCATATAGTCTTTCGGGCATAATGGAAGTTCTAACTACAATATCACATAATGCATAACAAGAGAAGTCATTCAAATAAATTTTTATCATAGGATCCCAACCATCTTCTAGCTTTCTAGGTATGGAGGCTTCTACTCTAAGTTTCTCCTCCCTAGCTTTGATGAGAGCATTAGTGATATGCTCTGTGAAGGCAAGGTTAAGCGTGCTAGTGCGGGGATCTCTAGACATCTTGTGAAGGAAATCAATAACTTCTGTAAGAGTGCAATTATCAAAATCAAGGTCACGAGCATCAAGTAAAGTGGTAGTGGTGTCCTTAAGGCTCACCTGTTTGGTAGTTTCTATAGCATCACCATTAATAGGTCCATTGGGACCAGGAGTACATTGGGTGCTAAAAGTGTGAACATCCTCAATAACTTGGATAGTAGCAATAGTGTGGTGGGTAGGAAGGCTCTTAATTCTTTCCTCTTCCTCCCTTTCTCTAGCCCATCTTTCTTTAAGCTTAGCCATCATCCTAATATTTTCATTAATTTGTACTTGAGTAGCATTAATAGGGATGACTTCCCTCTCCTTAAGAGGAGAAGTTTCAATTTTTAGCAATTTTACCTCATTGGCTAAGTGGTCTACCTTAAAAGAAAGATCATCTAGTTTATGTAGTTTCTCTTCTACATTCTTATTAAAGGCTTTTTGGGTAGTGATGAAATCTCTAAGCATGGTCTCTAGTTCAGTATTGGAGTTCTTGGTACTAGGATAAGCATTGTTGTTCCCATAAGAGTTAGAGGGGAACGGTCTAGAATTGTTACCAAAGTTACTCCTATAAGCATTGTTGTTAAAATTATTTCTAGAGATAAAGTTAACATCTACTTGTTCTTGAGCAATCAAAGAATTTAAAGGAACATCACGAGGATCAACAGTAGATTGCTTCGAAAGTAGAGACATGATCAAGTCAACTTTTTCATTAAGGGAGGAAATCTCCTCGACAGAGTTTACCTTCCTACCTGTTGGAGCGCGTTCGGTGTGCCATTGGGAATAGTTGGTCATCATCTCATCAAGAAGCTTTGTGGCAGCACCAAGTGTAGTTGACATAAAAGTTCCTCCCGCGGCCGAATCTAACAAGTTCCGCGAGGTAAAGTTCAAGCCTGCATAAAAAATTTGGATAACCATCCAAGTAGTCAAACCGTGAGTAGGGCAGTTTTTGATAAGAGATTTCATACGTTCCCTAGCTTGGGCAACGTGTTCATTATCCAATTGTTTAAAATTCATGATGTTACTTCTAAGTTGGATAATTTTAGCAGGTGGATAGTATTTTCCGATAAAAGCATCTTTGCACTTGTCCCATGAATCTATGCTATTTCTAGGCAAAGACTGAAACCAAATTTTAGCTCCTCCTCTCAAAGAGAAAGGAAAAAGCTTAAGCTTAACAATATTACCATCTATTTCTTGGTACTTTTGCATATCACAAAGTTCTACAAAATTGTTCAAGTGTAAAGCAGCATCATCTCCATCACCGGAGAATTGTTCTCTCATGACTAAGTTAAGTAAAGCAGGTTTAATTTCATATGAAGGTGCTGAAGTGGCAGGTGTAGTGATAGGTGTGCTGATAAAGTCATCGTTGTTGTGACTAGTGAAGTCAATAGCCGTGTCATATATATTTGCTGTGAAAAATGTTGGATTCAAAACAGAAGAGGAAAAAATGAGCCAATATGCAGGCTCTTTGCCGCCGGCCACCGACGGCAAAGGGTCCTTTGCCATCAGCAGCGGACGGCAAAGAGGCCACGTGGCAGGCAACTGTGCCTCCTGGGAGGCTGACCAATTTGGTCAGTTTGCCTACAGTGGCTGACGGCAAAGGCTTTGCCGTCAGCGGAAGACGGCAAAGGCCTGTCGTTAACCACCTAACGGAGTAGCAACGCATTTATTGTCGTCTGCTTTCTTTGCCGTCCTCCGCTGATGGCAAAGGACCCTTTGCCGTCAGCCGTCCGAAGCAGACGACATAGTAGCTGTTTGCCGGACCTTACTTTGCCGGGGCCTTTTGCCGTCCGCGGCGAACGGCAAAGACCTTTGCCGTCCGTCGTTCATTCATTTGCCGTCCGCTATGGCAGACGGCAAATTACCTGTTTCCTATAGTGTGAGGTTTCACAATACCATGTTGTGACCTTGTTACTCGAGTTGACACACCGGGTTCTACCGCTGGATGTGGTACAGAAGATCTCACAGGGGAGGAGACAGCCACCTGGGATCCCGTGTCAGATCCGTCAGTGATAGAGGATCTCGCGTCCTGTCGCTCCGGGACAGCGCCTGACGCGCCACACGCCGCTCCCTCACGGGATTCCTCCACGTGGCCGCCAGTGAAAGGAGGGGATCGCCGCTCGGATTCATGCGGCCCACCCTGAGCCACGTGGTCACCAGAGGCTGGCCCGCCTGGGGAGACAGGATCTCGCAGGCCAGCCCGCGAAGCGCGGCGTTCGCTTGGCGGAGTTTGCGAGCCCGAGGAGGATTCGCCTCATGATCCGCCTGCGCCACCTGCGCCTGTTGCTGCCTCGGGATCAGTTGCCGCAGCACCTGATCAACCTCGCGTTCAGCGCCATGCTCGTCTTGTTCTGGCTGCATAAAATCATGAATAATAGCTGGATTTTCTCCATGATTAGCAACAGAATTAGTACAAAAATTAGCCTGCTGATTAACTACACGTTCGCCCTCGTGATCAATAGGCTCAGAGAGAGTGGTGTCTTATAGTAATAAGACCTCAAAGCGAAGAGGGGTGCCTGCATTTGGATTTAAGGAGGCAAAAGAAAAATCCGTTTCATCAAAAGTAACATCACGGGATATGTAAACTCATCCAGCAGCAATATCTAGGCACTTGAAGCCTTTGTGAAGATTGCTATATCCAAGGAACACACATTGTTTAGAGCGGAATTCTAATTTTTTGGAATTATGTGGACGAAGATTAGGCCAACAAGCGCACCCAAAAACTCGAAGTGAATGATAATTTGGTTGTTCTTCAAACAAACGAGTCAGAGAGTTTCAAAATTAATCACTTTGCTAGGGGTGCGATTTATCAAGTATGTGGCAGAGAGAAAAGCCTCATCCCAAAATTTCAAGGGCATGGAGGCATGAGCTAAAAGAGAGAGCCCCGCATCAACAATATGTCGATGTTTTCTTTCTGATGACCAGTTTTGCTGATGAGCATGGGGACAAGAGACATGGTGAGTGATTCCTACTTTCCGAAATAAGGAATTTAAGTGTTCATATAGTGGCGGAGTCGGCAGAGGCGTTGGCATACATGCACTCGTCGGCCTCGCTGCCGATCCTCCACGGAGATGTCAAGACCGCCAACATCCTCCTCGACAACAATCTCACCGCCAAAGTCTCGGACTTTGGAGCATCGAAGCTGGCGCCGAGCGACGAGGTTCAAATCGCAACACTGGTGCAGGGCACCTGCGGGTACCTGGACCCGGAGTACCTCATGACATGCCAGTTGACAGACAAGAGCGACGTCTACAGTTTTGGCATCGTGCTTTTAGAGCTTCTCATCGGAAAGAAGGTGATCTGCTTCAGCGGGCCTGAAGACAGGAGCCTGGTGTCACGCTTCGTGGCAGCCACGAAGGCCGGCACGCATGAGAAGCTCCTGAACGGCCAGGTGAGGAAGGAAATGGGGCCCGAGGCGCTGGAAGAGGTCACCCACATCGTGACCCGGTGCGTGAGCGTGAGCGGGGAAGAGCGGTCGGCCATGAAGGAGGTGGCGGAGAGGCTGGAGGCGCTAAGGAGGTACCAGCGGCGCCCGTGGGGTCAAGCTGGTGGCAGTGATTCGGAGGAAGGGCATAGCTTGTTTGGTAGGGATATGGAACGGGGTGTGGAGTACATGTTTGGGCCTCAAGATGTCCTTGATCTTGAAGGGGGTAGCACATATACTTTAAGCTTGTAGACTATGTGTTTGTTCTTTCGCAATGGTATATCTTGACTTGAATTCTTTTTGAAATAGTAACGGACGCAAACACTAGATTGAAGAAGACTGTAAAACAGTTGTATTGTCCAAATATTATGAATATATAAACACTAGGGTAATCATCGATCAATCAATCAGACAGAAGATATGCAATTTGCATCCCGCGTACTGATGAAAATTCTCCTCATTTCGTTGTTGCTGAAGCTCTGCCTAGGAAAGGAAAGCCGGCCGGAGGATCCGCGGCGGCGCTAGACTCGTACGTGAAGCGGTGCGCGGCGGCGCTGCAAGACTTGTTTTTAGGGTGGCGCTCCAAGACTTCGCGGTGCCAACTCCCCGACGACGCGACGAGAGAAACCTATGTTTAAGTTAGTTACTAAGTATGTTGACGCCTAAGTTCAGTAATTGTAAGGCAACATCAGCCTTTGGAGGGCATCCACGGGCAACGTTGGGTGGTCTTGCCCTCGCTGGCGCCGGGCCGGTCGAGGACTCCCTAGTCGGAGAGGCCCGGGCCGCACGGTGCGAGCGGCAACACGCGAGTGAGGCTTTGGCGGCAGCCGGTCGACCCCGAGGACGTGCTCATCGCGTAGTCGGATGCGTGGTGGCTCCGGCAGAGGAACCCCAATGCGATCCGGCTCACTGTCGGCGAATGTGAAGGCTAGGAGGAGGTTTTGCTTGCTCCGGGGTGCACATGGAGCTGTGTGACTGATGTCTACACACGCTTCTACTCTTGTAGACTATGTTGGGCCTCCAAGCGCAGAGGTTTGTAGGACAGCAGCAATTTCCCTCAAGTGGATGACCTAAGGTTTATCGAACTCAGGGAAGTAGAGGTTGAAGATGGTCTCTCTCAAGCAACCCTGCAACTAAGATACAAGAAGTCTCTTGTGTCCCCAACACACCTAATGCAACTAGGAGTTGTATAGGTGCACTAGTTCGGCGAAGAGATGGTAAAATATGGATGATAGGAGTGGCAAAGCAAAATAATATAAATCTGTAATAAAAAGTGCAGCAAGCAAACATGTGGTAAACGTGAGCACAAATGGTATTGCAATGGTGGAAACAAGGCCTAGGCTTCATACTTTCACTAGTGGCAACTCCCAACAACATTAACATAATCGAATCACATGATATTTCCCATAAAACATGCAAAGGGGACACACTCGGAGGTCATTCCTTCGTGGTCAAGAGAGGACGAGAATTATGTAGGGCTACAAAAGCACACCTCAAAGTTCGTAGTTCTCAATCTAAGGATTTCCCAATGTCACCGCGGCCATCCAAAGAGAGTCCCACAATCACCACAACATATCTAAAGGATAGTCAAAGACAAGCACCAAGAGACTCTCAATCTTCAATCAACACACAAGAGAGGAAATCACTCATGAAAATATTTTTCTAATCCATGTCCAATAGACCGCTGTCACCTTGGTCTCGGGGATTATACTAGATAAAGACAAGTGAGTACATCAATCCAATACATAGAGGAAGGGGAAATATCATGGGATCGCCCTAGATTAACATAGCCTATGATCACAACGAAGATCACATCATGGGAGAGAGAATTGACCACATAGCTACTGGTAGAAACCTCAGCCCCGAGGAGGAACTACTCCCGCATCATGGAGGGAGGAAGCAACGTCGATGGAGATCAATCCGGGGGCACTTCCCCGTCCCGGCAGGGTGCCGGCACATGAATTCTGGTCCCCCGAAGCTTGATGGCGATGGCGGCGGAGATCGGAATTGTGTCTGGAGAAAAGGGGTCCGGAATCAGGGTTTCCACGACGCGGTGTAAATATATGCCAAAGGGGGGCATCAGCGGAGGCCTGGGGGGCCCAGGCGCCCCCCCCGGCGCGGCCAGGAGGGGGGCCGCGCCACCAGGGTGCCTGGAGCCCTGGTGGCCCCCCTCCGGCTCTACTTTGGCTGCCGGGAAGCTTCTGGAACGCTGATTTTTTATATAATTTTTCCGGGATTTTTCTGGCAGTTTTCGTAATGGGAAAACCTGAAATACAAAAACAGCAGAAAATAGAAACTGGCACTGGGGTGCACTGAGTTAATAGGTTAGTCCAAATATGATCAAAAGTGTATGGAAGTGTATAAATAACATAGCACTATCACCCAAAAGAGGCATGGAGCAAGCAGAAATTATAGATACGTTTTGGACGTATCAGTGACGACACCGACGACGGATCAAGCTCTAACGACCCTCTGGTGGCCGACGCTTACAGCGACGGTCGCAAGGGGGGGGGGGGGTGGCGAGGAAATGGTGATTTCCTCCGACCTTTTATTAGTATGAGTACATACCGTTCGACTGAAACTGCATATTGTTGGTTGCCTGATGATCGTTTATGCTTGAATTATGCCCGGTTTAATTAGATTGTGTGCTAGTTCGTTGATGTACGTATGTTTATTTTCAGAAGTGCATCTGTTGCATGGGTATAAGAGCATCTCCACTACTCCCCCCCCAATAAGCCTCCCCAAGGCACTTTTTCACCGCCGGCGAGTAAAATTCCTCCCACTCACACCCCCATCCCCTTAATTTTCGCCGGATTCGACCAAAAACTGAGCCGTCGGCCCCAAGGCAAACCCAGGAAGCTGGGTGGCACCTGGGGGTCTTAATCTCGCCGTTTGGAGGCGTTGGCCCACGTGCCAGCGTCTCTCCGCTCTCTCCTCCCTTTTCCTCCCTTTTTATTAGCCGTGCCACCATGCTCGCCTAGCCGCCCATGCCCAGCCGCCCGGCAGCCTCAGCCTCGACGTCATGCTCGCCCTGTTTCTTGCTCCTCCCGGAGAGCTCGCGCGGGAGGAGGCGGTGGCCGCGGCAGTCGACGAGGATGAGCTGCTGCAGCGAGATGCGGTTGGCGGGAAGGAACACGATGGCGGGAATGCCCGCAGCGGCACAGTAGGCAGAGAGCGCGGCGGAGGTGTCGCCAGTGGACGCGCACCCGACGCCGTTGATGGGGCGCGAGAGCGGAGCCCGGCGGAGACGACTGACCTGGCTGACGAGCGCCGTCATGCCGATGTCTTTGAAGGAGCCAGCGTGCGAGATGCCGCACTGCTTGACCCAGAGATCGTTCATCCCGCCGAGGTGCTTGGCCCAGAACAGGTTCACTACAAGAAATATGTCACCAAGTGACCTTCTGTTAGTGACCCTGGAAGAATTGGTCATAGATCTATGACCATTTCAGACCAATTGGTCAAAAGCTGTTCGGGGGGCTCCAAACCCTAAACTATAACGACCATTTTGGTCAGAAAGGTCGTAATTTTCCTTACACGAAATGGTCATAAAGCAGATAGCACTGGTCTGCTGCCTTATTTCTAGCTGATCATGACCAATATAGATGGTCATAACCTTGTAAATTGTGGTGGGTTGCTACGACTAGGCGCCACCTCATCAGTTTTGCCTATGTGTCATGTCCATGTGGCAGTTTTTGCCCTAGGTTGTGAAGCAACCTATATTTCTGTCATTCCCAAAATTCCCCAAAAAATCTCATAAATTCTTTGGGTCATATCTTCGTCAAATATGTAAAAAACCTTCCTTGCCTAGTTCAAAAATAATTCAAAAATATTCATTTTCCTATTCTGTTCAAAAAAACAGTTTGTGAAGGAAGTACCACTTTGGCATGTCCAAATGGTACCCATTTTCTACAGTGCTTTCCTATGCCCAAATAACTATCCTCCACCAAATGCTAGCTCAATCCATTCATTATTTTGAGCCCAGGTTCAACATTTGTATTTCTGTCCAGTGTGGTACTTTGCAAAGCAAGTACCGCCTAGACTCCTCCTTTTGAGCTGAAAATTTGTGAAGAAGGTCTTCTTAGTAACTGATCATGCTCAACCAAAACTCACGCCCATTAGCCATGTGCATTTCCTGTACCGCTAATCAAACACTTGGCTGCTAATTCATGTTTGAGCATCGATCTGTCTCCTCGTGAGAATCTTCTGTTGTAATTTTCTTTCTAGCACCTACCTGGGGAGTGCCAACCCACTAGACATGCCTAGGCCTCCCAGAACACATGGCAGCGCCACAATCACGCGGTGACCACGCGGCGAGCATGCGAGTTTACGCGCTCTAGAGTTGGGGCCCTTGACCACCGCCCAAACCTCGACGTATCGCCACCAAATCATGTATTTATGATTAAATAGGTACTTATGTACCTAGAAATGATTTTTGGAAAAAAATAAATAGCAAGCTATGAGGCAGCTGCAGTTCAAATTTGACCCGCTTCCAACTGAATCGGCGGAAATTTATCTTTTCCACGAGAGGTGGATCAAAAAAATTTACACCCAACTATTTTGTCAATTGTTCATTAAATATGTCTTATTTTTTTAGAAAATTGATTTGGTCCAATTTTGCAACAATTATTTGGGAGGTCCTTCACAAAAAAACCTACTTTTGGGCACTCGAAAAATGGAAAATCAATTTTTCGTCCAAAGAAAGTGAAAACTCCCTTAGGCAACATTGTTTGCCATTCCAAGATGCACCCTTGTGCACAATATGATATCATTTCAACAAACTATGCCATGAATGTGGCCATAGGATTGATCATTTGGCTTGAAAGCCATGAATCTTCACGCATGATAGCTCATTTCTGAAAACACTTTTTTAAAAGAATTGCCGTATTTCAAGTTTATTATTTTTCCTGGAAACTTGGTCATATATAATGACACAATGCGAAGGTTTTCCAATTTTTTGATTTTTTTGATTTTTTTATGCCCGTTTCAATATGCGGTCAAAACGGCGGGAATGACCGTTCCTAGCTAGTGGTTGATTCTTGGTATTTTTTTGGTGTTTCTCTGATTAAATAGATACTTATGTACCTATATGTGATTTTTGGAAAAAAATAAATAGCAAACTATGAGGCAGCTGCAGTTCAAATTTGACCCGCTTCCAACTGAATCGGTGGAAATTTGTCTTTTTCACGAGAGGTGGATCAAAACTTTTTACATCCCAACCATTTTGTCAACGTGCATTAAATATGTCCTAGTATTTTAGAAAATTGATTTGGTCCAATTTTGCAACAATTATTTGGGAGGTCCTTCACAAAAAAAAACCTCATTTTGGGCAGTCGAAAAATGGAAAATGAATTTTTCATCCAAAGAAAGTGAAAACTCCCTTAGGCAACATTGTTTGCCATTCCAAGATGCACCCTTGTGCACAGTATGATATCATTTGAACAAACTATGCCATGAATGTGGCCATAGGATTGATCATTTGGCTAAAAGCCATGAATCTTCACGCATGATAGCTCATTTCTGAGAACACTTTTATAAAAGAATTGCTGTATTACAAGTTTATTATTTTTCCTGGAAACTTGGTCATATTAAAATGACACAATGCGAAGGTTTTCCAATTTTTTTGATTTTTTTTGAAATTTTTATGCCCGTTTCAAAATGCGGTCAAACGGCGGGAATGACCGTTCCTAGCAAGTGGTTGAATCTTGGTATTTTTTTGGTGTTTCTCTGATTAAATAGATACTTATGTACCTAGAAATGATTTTTGGAAAAAATAAATAGCAAACTATGAGGCAGCTGTTGTTCAAATTTGACCCGCTTCCAACTGAATCGGCGGAAATTTGTCTTTTTCACGAGAAGTGGATCAAAACTTTTTACACCCAACCATTTTGTCAATGGTGCATTAAATATGTCATAGTACTTTAGAAAATTGATTTTGTCCAATTTTGCAACAATTATTTGGGAGGTCCTTCACAAAAAAACCTGCTTTTGGGCACTCGAAAAATGGAAAATGAATTTTTCGTCCAAAGAAAGTGAAAACTCCCTTAGGCAACATTGTTTGCCATTCCAAGATGCAGCCTTGTGCACAATATGATATCATTTGAACAAACTATGCCATGAATGTGGCCATAGGATTGATCATTTGGCTGAAAGCCATGAATCTTCACGCATGATAGCTCATTTCTGAAAACACTTTTTTAAAAGAATTGTCGTATTACAAGTTTATTATTTTTCCTGGAAACTTGGTCATATATAATGACACAATGCGAAGGTTTTCCAATTGTTTGATTTGTTTTTGAATTTTTTATGCCCGTTTCAAAATGCTGTCAAAACGGCGGGATGACCGTTCCTAGCTAGTGGTTGAATCTTGGTATTTTTTGGTGTTTCTCTGATTAAATAGATACTTATGTACCTAGAAATGGTTTTTGGAAAAAATAAATAGCAAACTATGAGGCACTGTAGTTCAAATTTGACCCGCTTCCAACTGAATCGGCGGAAATTTGTCTTTTTCACGAGAGGTGGATCAAAACTTTTTACACCCAACCATTTTGTCAATTGTGCATTAAATATGTCCTAATATTTTAGAAAATTGATTTGGTCCAATTTTGCAACAATTATTTGGGAGGTCCTTCATAAAAAAACCTCCTTTTGGGCACTCGAAAAATGGAAAATGAATTTTTCGTCCAAAGAAAGTGAAAACTCCCTTAGGCAACATTGTTTGCCATTCCAAGATGCACTCTTGTGCACAATATGAGATCATTTGAACAAACTATGCCATGAATGTGGCCATAAGATTGATCATTTGGCTTGAAAGCCATGAATCTTCACGCATGATAGCTCATTTCTGAGAACACTTTTTTAAAATAATTTCCGTATTACAAGTTTATTATTTTTCCTGGAAACTTGGTCACATATAATGACACAATGCGAAGTTTTTCCATTTTTTTTTTTGAATTTTTTATGCCCGTTTCAAAATGCGGTCAAAACGGCCGGCATGACCGTTCGTAGCTAGTGGTTGAATCTTGGAATTTTTTTGGTGTTTCTGTGATTAAATAGATACTTTTTACCTAGAAATTATTTTTGAAAAAAATCATGAGCAAACTATGAGGCAGCTGCAGTTCAAATTTTACCCGCTTCCAACTGAATCAACGGAAATTTGTCTTTTTCACGAGAGATGGATCAAAGTTTCTGACACCCAACCATTTGTTCAATTTTATATTAAACATGGCCTAATACTTTAGAAAATTGATTTGGTTCAATTTTCTGACAAATATATGATAGGTCCTTCACAAAAACCCGATTATTGGCACTCAAAAAATTGAAAAATGATATTTTGTGCGAAGAAAATGAAAACCCCTCAAATCAACATTGTTTGTTGTCCCAAGATATACACATGTGCACAATATTGGTACATTTTCAAGCTATGAAAGGACAATATGTTGAATGTTCACCCTAAATAGGAGGGTAAAAATACTAGAGAAGTAAAAGGAAAAGACAAAATTACATAAGCTCAATTGTGATTGGTGGAATCAGTGTGGCATGGATTGATGACATGGGAAAGATCCGTCCATCGATCCATTCATACAGGCATACAGCCCACCGCCGCCATCTCCATCGCCCGACCTCCCCTTTCACTCGTGCTCGAACCCCACCCGACCCCTCGTGCCCGCCTCTCTCCCTCTTGCGCGAACCCTAGCGCTCCCCTCCTCCCTCCCGCCGCCATCTCCATCACCCGATCTCCCACGCCACCTCCCTCCAGCGGAGCTCGCCGCCGTCCATGGCCTCCCCCACGCCCTCCTGCTCTCGCCCCTCTCCTTCCCTCCCCCACACCCACATCCGCCACCCTCCTTCCCTTAGATCTCGATCCGCAGCCGCCCCCAAGCCCACCCCCACCTCCGCCCCCAACCCCACCCCCACCGTCGACGACCCTCACCGTAGACGAGGTCGAGCTCCTCCTCCCTCTCTCTCCCACGGATCTCTCTCGCCCCTCTCGATCCCTCTCGAAGCTCCCGCATCCCAGATCAGATTCCTCGAATTCTGATCTACCAGATCGAAGCGGAGTGGGGGCGGGAGCCAGCTCGTTGGTGCTGGGCGGCCGCACGGCGGGTTCGCTGCTAGGGGCCATGCTCATGGTGCTCTTCAACGTCATCACCGCCGATGAGGCCTACGCTGCCGTAGACCATGTCCCAACCGCGTCGCCCGGACGGCTCTGTTCTTCCCAACGCGGCCGTCTGCGACGCGCACTGCTACCACCCGATGAAGCCTGCCTCCATCAACGGTGACGCCAAGGCGCCTGACGGCGTCAATATCCACCAACGGCGGGGCAACGCGAACGGCAGGGTGACGACCAAGGAGGAGGACGAGTACTGCCGCTTCAAGTTCAACTCGGCGGATGGTGATGACCTGTACCTGGTTTTCGCCGTGGCCACTGCCCTGGCTCAGGTAATTTTCGCCCCTTTCTGAAGAGACACGAGCCCTGATTTGGGATGGAGAAGAGTAGCATACTGAATTTAGGAAATCAATTAGGTGGCAGGACACCATACCTGGTGATCTGCTGGAGCTATGCACTGGAATACTAAGTCTTGTATGTTTGTTGTACCACAGTTCTCAGCTTTAAATTAGCAGTAGGATATTGGCTTGCAAGAATCTGATGCACCTAGTAGTGCATAAAAACTTGCGTGCCATCAACACAAGCTTTAGAACACCGGGAAAAATATTTGCATGTGAAGAAAACTTGAGTATGCTAGCACATACCATGGCTCAGAATAGCTCCACTTGTGTGTAATTCACTATCTTGAATGTTTCTGAATATCACTTTGAATATAAGTTTATGTTTCAGAAGGTGCAAAGTAGTTAGAAATGATTGACAACCCATTAGGAGGAACTAAAACTAAATGAAAAGGATGTGGAAATGTACAAGACTGAGCAGGCACAAATTAAAAGGTCATGACTTATTGAAGAAGATTTCATATTCAGTGCCTTTGTAACTGTTGTCTTTAGCCTCAAGCTTTCTATTCTCGTCATGCTTGCAATGGTTCACGCTGAATTGTTTTTTTTGTAATCTATCTTGCTATACTAGTTCCAACTGCTTGAGTAAGACCTCTGAGATAACTCACTTGTGGTTAATTAGTGGCTCTATCGTTTGTGTTTGTGCATTCTTTTTTCCTGGGCCTCTTTCATGGTTGTCTAGTAGTCGAGATACTTCTGGTTCCATTTAGTATATGCAGGTAGCATAAGCTTAAGTTTAACGGAGTTGTTGTTACTCAGTGCCTACTTCGTTAGAGTTTGCATCATCTCCTTGTTGTTTATATCATAAATGCCTTCACTATTCTTGTTCTGAACCTCTGATCCTGATACTGATTGTATTTGTCTTGATCGAATTACATGCAACATGGTGACTCTAGTGCAAGCAGCGCTGGCCATACTCTTCGAGGCCATGTGTTTAGGTGATTCCTCGGGTAGCCATGACACTACACTGGCTGATTACTACCCAGTGACATGTTTGTAATATTTACAGGGATTTCCCTTATAGGAATAATGCTCATGGTATATTTATATGTCCTGCAGCGCATGCTCTTTTTCTGTCTGTACGGAATCTTGATATGGTGTTTTGGCAGCTGGGATCTTAGATTGCACTTTGTTATGTGATTTACTCATGTTGGTACTGCTTGTTAAGTGATTATCTTTATGCCCTTGCTACCAGTAGGATGGTCAATACATGATTGCTTTGTAACTTGTCTTTTCCGAAATAGTTTGCTTGGTCCTTCATATTGTTGGAAATATGCCCTAGAGGCAATAATAGAAGTATTATTATTATATTTCCTTGTTCATGATAATTGTCTGTTATTCATGCTTGAATTGTATTGTACGGAAACAACGATACATGTGTGAATATATAGACCACAATGAGTCCCTGGTAAGCCTCTAGTTACTAGCTCGTTGATCAACAGATGGTCACGGTTTCCTGACCATGGACATAGGATGTCAGTGATAACGGGATCACATCATTAGGAGAATGATGTGATGGACAAGACCCAATCCTGAGCATAGCACGAGATCGTATAGTTCGTAATGCAAAAGCTTTTCGGTGTCAAGTATTTATTCCTTAGACCATGAGGTTGTACAACTCCCGGATGCCGTAGGAATACTTTGGGTGTGCCAAACGTCACAACGTAACTGGGTGGCTATAAAGGTATGCAATGGGTATCTCCGAAAGTGTCTGTTGAGTTGGTACGAACCGAGACTGGGATGTTGTCACTCCGTACGACGGAGAGGTACCTCTGGACCCACTCGGTAAGACATCATCATAATGAGCTCAAGGTGACTAAGGAGTTAGTCACGGGATGATGGATTACGGATCGAGTAAAGAGAATTCCCATGACGAGATTGAACAAGGTATCGGGCATACCGACGATCGAATCTCGGGCAAGTACCGTACCGATGGACAAAGGGAATAACATACGGGATTGAGTGAATCCTTGACACAGTGGTTCATCCGATGAAGATCATCGAGGAACACGTGGGAACCAACATGGGTATCTAGATCCCGCTGCTGGTTATTGACCGGAGAGTCGTCTCAGTCATGTCTACGTGTCTCCCGAACCCGTAGGGTCTACACACTTAAGGTTCGGTGACGCTAGGGTCGTAGAGATACATGCACGTGGAAACCCGAATGTTGTTCGGAGTCCCGGATGAGATCCCGGACGTGACGAGGAGTTCCGGAATGGTCCGGAGGTAAAGAATGATATATAGGAAGTCCAGTTTCGGCCATCGGGTGAACTCCAGGGGTCACCGGGAGTGTCCCGGGACCATCGGAGGGGTCCAGGGGGTCCACCGGGTGGGGCCACCCATCCCGGTGGGGCCCCTAGGCCGCAAGGGGAAGGGGGGCCAGCCCCTGGTGGGCTGGCGCACCCATATGGGCCCCCCCTCCATGCGCCTAGGGTTGAAACCCTAGGGGGAGGGGGCGCCCCCTATGCCTTGGGGGGCAAGATTCCCCCCTGGCCGCCGCCCCACCCTGGATATTGGATATCCTGGGCCGGCGCCCCCCCCCCCTTGGCCCCTATATATAGTGGGGGGGAGAGGGCAGCCGCACCCAAGTCTCTGGCGCCTCTCCCCCTCCCGTCACACCTCCAACTCCTCCGCAGGGCGCAGGCGAAGCCTTGCTGGATTTCCTGCTGCATCCATCACCACGCCGTCGTGCTGCTGGATCTCCGACGACTTCTCCTCCCCCCTTGCTGGATCAAGAAGGAGGGGACGTTGTTGTACCGGACGTGTGTTGAACGCGGAGGTGCCGTCCGTTCGGCGCTAGGATCATCGGTGACGAATAACGCGAAGAGTACGACTACTTCATCCACGTTCCTTCGAACGCTTCCGCACGCGATCTACAAAAGGGTATGTAGATGCACTCTAATATGCTCGTTGCTAGATGACTCCTTAGATTGATCTTGGTGAAAGCGTAGAAATTTTTTGAATTCTGCTACATTCCCCAACAGTGGCATCTGAGCTAGTCTTTTGCGTAGCATCTTGCACGAGTAGAACACAAAGCAGTTGTGGGCGTTGAGTTTGCTCAACTTTCTTTCTGTTACTAGTCTAATCTTGATTCGGCGGTATTGTGGGATGAAGCGGCCCGGACCGACCTTACACGTACGCTTACGTGAGACTGGTTCCACCGACAAACATGCACTAGATGCATAAGGTGGCTGGCGGGTGTCTGTCTCTCCCACTTTAGTCGGATCGGATTCGATGAACATGGTCCTTATGAAGGGTAAATAGAAATTGACAAATCACGTTGTGGTTTTGGCGTAGGTAAGAAACGTTCTTGCTAGAAAACCTATAAAAGCCACGTAAAACTTGCAACAACAATTAGAGGCCGTCTAACTTGTTCTTGCAGCATGTGCTATGTGATATGGTATGGCCAAGAAGATGTGATGAATGATATATGTGATGTATGAGATTGATCATGTTCTTGTAATAGGGAATCACGACTTGCATGTCGATGAATTTGACAACCGGCAGGAGTCATAGGAGTTGTCTTAATTATTGTATGACCTGCGTGTCACTGAATAACGCCATGTAATTACTTTACTTTATTGCTAAACGTTAGCCATAGTAGTAGACGTAATAGTTGGCGTGACGACTTCATGAAGACACGATGATGGAGATCATGATGATGGAGATCATGGTGTCGAGCCGGTGACAAAGATGATCATTGTGCCCCGAAGATGGAGATCCAAGGAGCAAGATGATATTGGCCATATCATGTCACTTTAATTGATTGCATGTGATGTTTATCATGTTTATGCATCTTGTTTACTTAGAACGACGGTAGTAAATAAGATGATCTCTCACTAAAATTTCAAGAATTGTGTTCCCCCTAACTGTGCACCGTTGCTAAGGATCGTTGTTTCGAAGCACCACGTGATGATCGGGTGTGATAGGTTCTAACGTTCGCATACAACAGGTGTAAGCCAGATTTACACACGCAATACACTTAGGGTTCACTTGACGAGCCTAGCATGTACAGACATGGCCTCGGAACACGGAAGACCAAAAGGTCGAACATGAGTCGTATAGAAGATACGATCAACATGAAGATGTTCACCATTGATGACTAGTCCGTCTCACGTGATGATCGGACACGGGCTAGTCAATTCGGATCATGTATCACTTAGATGACTAGAGAGATGTCAATCTGAGTGGGAGTTCATTAAAATTTGATTAAGATGAACTTAATTATCATGAACTTAGTCTAAAATCTTTACAATATGTCTTGTATATCAAATGGCCCACGCTCATGTCACCCTCAACTTCAACGCGTTCCTAGAGAAATCCAAGCTGAAAAACGATGGTAGCAACTATACAGACTGGGTCCGTAACCTGAGGATCATCCTCATAGCTGCCAAGAAAACTTATGTCCTAGATGCACCGCTAGGTGACGCTCCCGCCCCGGCAAACCAAGATGTTATGAACGCTTGGCAGTCGCGTTGTGATGATTACTCCCTGGTTAAGTGTGGCATGCTTTACAGCTTAGAATCGGGGCTCCAAAAGCGTTTTGAGCACCACGGGGCATATGAGATGTTCCAAGAGCTGAAAATGGTTTTCCAAGCTCATGCCCGAGTCGAGAGATATGACGTCTCCGACGCATTATACAGTTGTAAGATGGAGGAAAACAGTTCTGTCCGTGAGCACATCCTCAAGATTTCTGGGTTGCACAACCGCTTGTCTCAGTTGGGAATGAATCTCCCAGACGAAGCGGTCGTTGACAGAATCCTCCAGTCGCTCCCACCAAGCTACAAGAGCTTCGTGTTGAACTTCAATATGCAGGGGATGGAGAAGTCCATTCCCGAGGTGTATTCAATGCTGAAATCAGCGGAGGTGGATATCAAGAAAGAACATCAAGTGTTGATGGTCAATAAAACCACTAAGTTCAAGAAGGGCAAGGGTAATAAGAACTTCAAGAAGGACGGCAAGGGAGTTGCCACGCCCGGTAAGCCTGTTGCCGGGAAGAAGCCAAAGTATGGACCCAAGCCTGAGACAGAGTGCTTTTATTACAAGGGAACGGGTCACTGGGAGCGGAACTGCCCCAAATACTTAGCGGACAAGAAGGCCGGCAACGTCAAAGGTATATATGATATACATGTTATTGATGTGTACCTTACCAGCGCTCGTAGTAGCTACTGGGTATTTGATACCGGTGCAGTTGCTCACATTTGTAACTCAAAGCAGGAGCTGCGGAATAAGCGGAGACTGGCAAAGGACGAGGTGACGATGCGCGTCGGGAATGGTTCCAAGGTCGATGTGATCGCCGTCGCCACGCTGCCTCTACATCTACCCTTGGGATTAGTTTTAAACCTTAATAATTGTTATTTAGTACCAGCTTTGAGCATGAACATTGTATCTGGATCTCGTCTTCTGCGAGATGGCTACTCATTTAAATCCGAGAATAATGGTTGTTCTATTTATTTGAGAGATATGTTTTATGGTCATGCCCCGCTGGTCAATGGTTTATTTTTGATGAATCTCGATCGTGATGTTACACATATTCATAGTGTGAATGCCAAAAGATGTAAAGTTGATAATGATAGTTCCACATATTTGTGGCATTGCCGCCTTGGTCATATTGGTGTCAAACGTATGAAGAAGCTTCATGCTGATGGACTTCTGGAGTCTCTTGATTATGAATCATTTGACACGTGCGAACCATGCCTCTTGGGCAAGATGACCAAGACTCCGTTCTCCGGAACAATGGAGCGAGCAACCAACTTATTGGAAATCATACATACCGATGTGTGTGGTCCAATGAGCGTTGAGGCTCGCGGAGGCTATCGTTATGTTCTCACCCTCACAGATGACTTGAGTAGATATGGGTATATCTACTTGATGAAACACAAGTCTGAGACCTTTGAAAAGTTCAACAAATTTCAGAATGAGGTTGAGAATCAACGAGACAAGTAAAGTTCTTACGATCGGATCGTGGCGGTGAATATTTGAGTCATGAATTTGGCACGCACCTTAGGAAATGTGGAATTGTTTCACAATTGACACCGCCCGGAACACCTCAGCGTAACGGTGTGTCCGAACGTCGAAATCGTACTCTGTTGGACATGGTGCGATCTATGATGTCCCTCACCGATTTACCGCTATCTTTTTGGGGTTATGCTTTAGAGACTGCCGCATTCACTTTGAATAGGGCTCCGTCGAAATCCGTTGAGACGACACCGTATGAACTTTGGTTTGGCGAGAAACCAAAGCTGTCGTTTCTGAAAGTTTGGGGTTGCGATGCTTATGTCAAGAAACTTCATCCTGAGAAGCTCGAACCCAAATCGGAAAAATGCGTCTTCATAGGATACCCAAAGGAAACGATTGGGTACACCTTCTACCACAGATCCGAAGGCAAAGTCTTTGTTGCCAAGAATGGATCCTTTCTGGAGAAAGAGTTTCTCTCGAAAGAAGTGAGTGGGAGTTAAGTAGAACTTGATGAGGTGACAGTCACCCCTCCTGAACCGGAGAGTAGCGCAGCGCAGGAAATTGTTCCTGAGGTGCCTGCACCGACAAGGGAGGAAGTTAATGATGATGATCATGAAGAAACAGATCAAGTTACTACTAAACTTCGAAGGTCCACAAGGGCACGTTCCGCACCAAAGTGGTACGGCAACCCTGTCATGGAAATCATGTTGTTAGACAACGTTGAACCTTCGAACTATGAAGAAGCGATGGCGGGCCCGGATTCCAATAAATGGCTTGGAGCCATGAAATCCGAGATAGAATCCATGTATGAAAACAAAGTATGGACTTTGGTGGACTTGCCTGACGATGGGCATGCCATAGAAAATAAATGGATATTTAAGAAGAAGACAGACGCAGATGGTAATGTGACCATCTATAAGGCTCGGCTTGTCGCTAAGGGTTATCGACAAGTTCAAGGGATTGACTACGACGAGACTTTCTCTCCCGTAGCGATGCTGAAGTCAGTCAGAATCATGTTAGCTATTGCCTCATTCTATGATTATGAGATATGGCAAATGGACGTCAAAACGGCATTCCTCAATGGCTTCCTCAAGGAAGAGTTGTATATGATGCAGCCGGAAGGTTTTGTCGATCCATAAAATGCTAACAAGGTATGCAAGCTCCAGCGCTCGATCTACAGGCTGGTGCAAGCATCTCGGAGTTGGAATATTCGCTTTAATGATGTGATCAAAGCGTTTGGCTTTATACAAACTTATGGAGAAGCCTGTATCTACAAGAAAGTGAGTGGGAGCTCTGTAGCATTTCTCATATTATATGTAGATGACATATTGCTGATGGGAAATGATATAGAATTCTTGGAAAGTGTAAAGGCCTACTTGAATAAGAGTTTTTCAATGAAGGACCTTGGAGAAGCAGCTTACATATTAGGCATCAAAATTTATAGAGATAGATCAAGACGCCTCATTGGTCTTTCACAAAGTACATACCTTGACAAGATATTGAAGAAGTTCAATATGGATCAGTCCAAGAAGGGGTTCTTGCCTGTTTTGCAAGGTATGAGATTGAGCAAGGCTCAGTCGCCGACCACGGCAGAAGATAGAGAAAAGATGAGTGTCATTCCCTATGCCTCGGCCATAGGTTCTATCATGTATGCCATGCTGTGTACCAGACCAGATGTGAACCTTGCCATAAGTTTGGTAGGGAGGTACCAAAGTGATCCCGGTATGGAACACTGGACAGCGGTCAAGAACATCCTAAAGTACCTGAAGAGGACTAAGGATATGTTTCTCGTTTATGGAGGTGACGAAGAGCTCGTCGTAAAGGGTTACGTCGATGCTAGCTTCGACACAGATCTGGATGACTCGAAGTCACAAACCGGATACGTGTATATTTTGAATGGTGGAGCAGTCAGCTGGTGCAGTTGCAAGCAGAGCGTCGTGGCGCATTCTACATGTGAAGCGGAGTACATAGCTGCTTGTGAAGCAACACAAGAAGGAGTCTGGATGAAGGAGTTCATCACCGACCTAGGAGTCATTCCAAGCGCGTCAAGCCCGATGACTCTCTTCTGTGACAACACTGGTGCTATTGCAATTACCAAGGAGCCCAGGTTTCACAAGAAGACCAAACACATCAAGCGCCGTTTCAACTCCATCCAGAATTATGTTCAAGATGGAGACATAGATATTTGTAAAGTGCATACGGATCTGAATGTTGCAGACCCGTTGACTAAACCTCTTCCACGGGCAAAACATGATCAACACCAGAACTCTATGGGTGTTCGATTCATCACAATGTAACTAGATTATTGACTCTAGTGCAAGTGGGAGACTGTTGGAAATATGCCCTAGAGGCAATAATAAAAGTATTATTATTATATTTCCTTGTTCATGATAATTGTCTGTTATTCATGCTTGAATTGTATTGTACGGAAACAGCGATACATGTGTGAATATATAGACCACAATGAGTCCCTGGTAAGCCTCTAGTTACTAGCTCGTTGATCAACAGATGGTCACGGTTTCCTGACCATGGACATAGGATGTCAGTGATAACGGGATCACATCATTAGGAGAATGATGTGATGGACAAGACCCAATCCTGAGCATAGCACGAGATCGTATAGTTCGTAATGCATAAGCTTTTCGGTGTCAAGTATTTATTCCTTAGACCATGAGGTTGTACAACTCCCGGATGCCGTAGGAATACTTTGGGTGTGCCAAACGTCACAACGTAACTGGGTGGCTATAAAGGTACGCAACGGGTATCTCCGAAAGTGTCTGTTGATTTGGTACGAACCGAGACTGGGATGTTGTCACTCCGTACGACGGAGAGGTACCTCTGGGCCCACTCAGTAAGACATCATCATAATGAGCTCAAGGTGACTAAGGAGTTATTCACGGGATGATGGATTACGGATCGAGTAAAGAGACTTGCCATGACGAGATTGAACAAGGTATCGGGCATACCGACGATCGAATCTCGGGCAAGTACCGTACCGATGGACAAAGGGAATAACATACGGGATTGAGTGAATCCTTGACACAGTGGTTCATCCGATGAAGATCATTGAGGAACACGTGGGAACCAACATGGGTATCCAGATCCCGCTGCTGGTTATTGACCGGAGAGTCGTCTCGGTCATGTCTACGTGTCTCCCGAACCCGTAGGGTCTACACACTTAAGGTTCGGTGACGCTAGGGTCGTAGAGATACATGCACGTTGAAACCCGAATGTTGTTCGGAGTACCGGATGAGATCCCGGACGTGACGAGGAGTTCCGGAATGGTCCGGAGGTAAAGAATGATATATAGGAAGTCCAGTTTCGGTCATCGGGTGAACTCCGGGGGTCACCGGGAGTGTCCCGGGACCACCGGAGGGGTCCCGGGGGTCCACCGGGTGGGGCCACCCATCCCGGTGGGGCCCCTAGGCCGCAAGGGGAAGGGGGCCAGCCACTGGTGGGCTGGCGCACCCATATGGGCCCCCCCTTCATGCGCCTAGGGTTGAAACCCTAGGGGGAGGGGGCGCCCCCTATGCCTTGGGGGGCAAGATTCCCCCCTGGCCGCCGCCCCACCCTGGAGATTGGATCTCCAGGGCCGGCGCCCCCCCTTGGCCCCTATATATAGTGGGGGGAGAGGGCAGCCGCACCCAAGTCTCTGGCGCCTCTCCCCCCTCCCGTCACACCTCCAACTCCTCCGCAGGGCGCCGGCGAAGCCCTGCAGGATTTCCTGCTGTATCCATCACCACGCCGTTGTGCTGCTAGATCTCCGACGACTTCTCCTCCCCCCTTGCTGGATCAAGAAGGAGGTGACCTTGCTGTACCGGACGTGTGTTGAACGCGGAGGTGCCGTCCGTTCGGCGCTAGGATCATCGGTGACGAAGAACGCGAAGAGTACGACTACTTCATCCACGTTCCTTCGAACGCTTCCGCACGCGATCTACAAAAGGGTATGTAGATGCACTCTAATATGCTCGTTGCTAGATGACTCCTTAGATTGAACTTGGTGAAAGCGTAGAAATTTTTCGAATTCTGCTACGTTCCCCAACACATATCTAACTATGTAATGTAGAAGCTCTACTTTATCCTAATAGCTGCTTGTAGCATTGTGATACTGTTTGTGTGATGGTAAACAATATGCTCTTAATCTGTTGATATATTCTCAAGTGTTGTTCCATTTACATTCTTTTTACATTTGCTATATTCACAAATAGTAGTAGTGTCTGGTCTAGATAAGCAAACAAGTAGTAGTGTCTGGTCTAGATAAGTAAACAATGGATGATCTATGCAGTTGTTGATATGAATTGTTTGTTTCTGGGCGGTGTAGAATGAGCTGCAGCGGGACAACCTGGAGTGGGACAGGATCAAGGAGAACCTAGAGAAGATCATTGATTTCCTCATCCTCGTCGGCATGGTTGGCTCCTTTGGCAGACCCCTCTTTGGCTCCGACCAACTTAGTTTTGTCGCTGGCTAGCAGCATTTCCAGGTACAGTTGTGTCCTGCTCTCTTGCCCACCGTTTAGTGTTTGTTGGAGTGTGCATGGTGGCATCCTAAGCTCGCACTGTAAAATATGCTTTGCCTTATTCCCGAGCTAGCACTATAAATTTTGCATTGTCATTGGTTGAGTACTACTGAATACTGATGCTGGTGGGTTTGACACAACTACGGGACAGTGGATTAGTAGCATGCATGTTTGACCTAGTTTCTGGTGTGGATATGCAATGTGACTTCCAATTCCTAGCTGTGCATACTGTAGACTGTTGACTGTAGTGTGGTACACTTCCTGGAGCATTGTAATGCCTTACCAAGTAGAAATTGCATGAAGATAGTCCACAACACAAAAACTATGTGTAATGGATCCATAACTTACAATCTGTACCCGAATACCATGTGTAATGACTGTTATTTTTTGCATTGTCTGAACATTTTTTTGCTGTTGTATTGTTTCTCACTCATGATTGATCTACTGCCAGGTGAAGGTTTTCAAATGTTGAAGGAGGAGGACAATAGGAACTTTTGTGATGTCATCTATTTTCTTTTCTTTGCTGTAGAATAGTTTTGTTTGGCACTTACTGGTTCCTTGGATGTAAAGATATGTACTGCTGGAATGAATGCATGTAAAGATATTTCGGGCTCCTATAAAATTCCATTGTTGCTTTGAAAATTTATCGGAACTGGGTTAGGCCTAAGATAGCTTGTAGTGTGATGTGTTGTAATGTCAATGACATAATAAAAAAAAGTTGGATTGGATCAATTATTTCGGCCCAGCCCAAGATATATTGAACAATTATTTCTGAGGGGAAAACTTTAGAGGCCCAGCAAAGAAATGGCCTAGAAAAATACAAGACCAAAAAAAATTCGTCAAAAGGGATAGGCAAAGAAATTAAAAGGCTGAATTACTGGGCCAGGCCCATGTTGAAGGAAATATGCCCTAGAGGAAATAATAAATATGTTATTTGTATTTCCTTATATCATGATAAATGTCTTTTATTCATGCTAGAATTGTATTAACCGGAAACTTAGTACATGTGTGGATAAATAGACAAAACAGTATGTCCCTAGTATGCCTCTACTAGACTAGCTCATTGATCAAAGATGGTTATGTTTCCTAGCCATAGACATGAGTTGTCATTTGATCAACGGGATCACATCATTAGGAGAATGATGTGATGGACAAGACCCATCCGTTAGCATAGCACTATGATCGTTTAGTTTAACTGCTATTGCTTTCTTCATGACTTATACATGTTCCTATGACTATGAGATTATGCAACTCCCGAATACCGTAGGAACACCTTGTGTGCTATCAAACGTCACAACGTAACTGGGTGATCATAAAGATGCTCTACAGGTGTCTCCGAAAGTATTCGTGGTGTTGGCATAGATCAAGATTAGGATTTGTCACTCCGAGTGTCGGAGAGGTATCTCTAGGCCCTCTCGGTAACACACATCATAATAAGCCTTGCAAGCAAAAGACTAATGAGTTAGTCACGAGATGATGTGTTACGGAACGAGTAAAGAGACTTGCCGGTAAACGAGATTGAACTAGGTATAAAGATACCGACGATCGAATCTCGGGCAAGTTGTTGGGGAACGTAGTATTTTAAAAAATTTCTACGATCACGCAAGATCTATCTACCAGATGCATAGCAACGAGAGGGGTGAGTGTGTCTACGTACCCTCATAGACCGGGAGCGGAAGCGTCAAGTGATGCGGTTGATGTTGTCGAACTTCTTTGCGATCCAACCGATCAAGCACCGAACGTACGGCACCTCCGCGTTCAGCACACATTCAGCTTGATGACGTCCCACGAGCTCTTGATCCAGTTGAGCTTCACGGGAGAGTTTCGTCAGCACGATGGCGTGGTGACGGATATGATGTGTTCACCGGCGCAGGGCTTCGCCTAAGCTCCGCGACGGTACGACCGAGGTGTGATTCTGTGGAGGGGGGCACCGCACACGGCTAAAACAATTCAACTTGTGTGTCTTTGGTTGCCCCCCTGCCCCCGTATATAAAGGAGCAAGGGAGGAGGGCCGGCCAACTCTCTATGGTGCGGCAAGGGAAGGGACTCCTACTAGGAATAGGATTGCAATCCTATTCCTAGTAGGATTCACCGAAAGGAAGAACGGGGAAAGGAATAGGAGAGGTGGCGCCCCCCCAATCCTAGTCCAACTAGGATTCCTAGGTGGGGGCGCCGGCCAGCCCTATGGGCTGCCTCTCTCTCACCCTTTAGGCCCACTATGCACCATCCCCTCTCGTAGGGGGTTCCGGTAACCCCCTCCGGCATTCCCGATAAATCCGAAACTTTTCCGGTATACTTCCGGTGTCCGAATATAGCCGTCCAATATATGAATCTTTATGTCTCGGACATTCCGAGACTCCTCATCATGTCCGTGATCTCATCCGGGACTCCGAACTACCTTCGGTACATCAATACTCAAAAACTCATAATACTGATCGTCATCAAACGTTAAGCGTGCGGACCCTACGGGTTCGAGAACTATGTAGACATGACCGAGACTCATCTCCGGTCAATAACCAATAGCGGAACCTGGATGTTCATATTGGCTCCTACATATTCTACGAAGATCTTTTATCGGTCAGAACCGCATAACAACATACATTGTTCCTTTTGTCAAACGGTATGTTACTTGCCCGAGATTCGATCGTCGGTATCTTTATACCTAGTTCAATCTCGTTTACCGGCAAGTCTCTTTACTCGTTCCGTAACACATCATCTCGTGACTAACTCATTAGTCTTTTTCTTGCAAGGCTTATTATGATGTGTGTTACCGAGAGGGCCCAGAGATACCTCTCCGACACTCGGAGTGACAAATCCTAATCTTGATCTATGCCAACACCACGAATACTTTCGGAGACACCTGTAGAGCATCTTTATGATCACCCAGTTACGTTGTGACGTTTGATAGCACACAAGGTGTTCCTACGGTATTCGGGAGTTGCATAATCTCGTAGTCATAGGAACATGTATAAGTTATAAAGAAAGCAATAGCAGTTAAACTAAACGATCATAGTGCTATGCTAACGGATGGGTCTTGTCCATCACATCATTCTCCTAATGATGTGATCCCGTTGATCAAATGACAACTCATGTCTATGGCTAGGAAACATAACCATCTTTGATCAATGAACTAGTCTAGTAGAGGCATACTAGGGACATACTGTTTTGTCTATGTATCCACACATGTACTAAGTTTCCGGTTAATACAATTCTAGCATGAATAAAAGACATTTATCATGATATAAGGAAATACAAATAACATCTTTATTATTGCCTCTAGAGCATATTTCCTTCAGTCTCCCACTTGAACTAGAGTCAATAATCTAGATTACAAAGTGATGATCCTCACACCCATGGAGTCTTGGTGCTGATCATGTTTTGCCCGTGGAAGAGGCTTAGTCAACGGGTCTGCAACATTCAGATCCGTATGTATTTTGCAAATCTCTATGTCTCCCTCCTTGACTAGATCGCGGATGGAATTGAAGCGTCTTTTGATGTGCTTTGTTCTCTTGTGAAACCTGGATTCCTTCGCCAAGGCTATGGCTCCAGTGTTGTCACAAAAGATTTTCATTGGACCCGATGCACTAGGTACTGCACCTAGATCGGATATGAACTCCTTCATCCAGACTCCTTCATTTGCTGTTTCCGAAGCAGCTATGTATTCCGCTTCACACGTAGATCCCGCCACGACTCTCTGCTTGGAACTGCACCAGCTGACAGCTCCACCGTTCAATAAAAATACATATCCGGTTTGTGACTTAGAGTCATCCGGATCAGTGTCAAAGCTGGAATCGACGTAACCGTTTACGACGAGCTCTTTGTCACCTCCATATACGAGAAACATATCCTTTGTTCTTTTCAGATACTTTAGGATGTTTTTGACCGCTGTCCAGTGATCCACTCCTGGATTACTTTGGTACCTCCCTGCTAGACTTATAGCAAGGCACACATCAGGTCTGGTACACAGCATTGCATACATGATAGATCCTATGGCTGAGGCATAGGGAATGACTGTCATTTTCTCTCTATCTTCTGCAGTGGTCGGGCATTGAGTCTTACTCAACTTCATACCTTGTAAAACAGGCAAGAATCCTTTCTTTGACTGATCCATTTTGAACCTTTTCAAAATTTTATCAAGGTATGTGCTTTGTGAAAGTCCAATTAAGCGTCTTGATCTATCTCTATAGATCTTGATGCCTAATATGTAAGCAGCTTCTCCGAGATCTTTCATTGAAATTTTTTTATTCAAGTATCCTTTTATGCTATCCAGAAATTCTATATCATTTCCAATTAACAATATGTCATCTACATATAATATTAGAAATGCTACAGAGCTCCCACTCACTTTCTTGTAAATACAGGCTTCTCCAAAAGTCTGTATAAAACCATATGCTTTGATCACCTCATCAAAGCGTATATTCCAACTCCGAGATGCTTGCACCAGTCCATAGATGGATCGCTGGAGTTTGCATACTTTGTTAGCACCTTTTGGATCGACAAAACCTTCTGGTTGCATCATATACAACTCTTCTTTGAGATATCCATTTAGGAATGCAGTTTTGACATACATTTGCCAGATTTCATAATCATAAAATGCGGCAATTGCTAACATGATTCGGACAGACTTAAGCATCGCTATAGGTGAGAAAGTCTCATCGTAGTCAACTCCTTGAACTTGTCGAAAACCTTTCGCAACAAGTCGAGCTTTGTAAACAGTAATATTACCGTCTGTGTCGGTCTTCCTCTTGAAGATCCATTTATTTTCGATGGCCTGCCGATCATCGGGCAAGTCAACCAAAGTCCACACTTTGTTCTCATACATGGATCCCATCTCAGATTTCATGGCTTCAAGCCATTTTGCGGAATCTGGGCTCATCATCGTTTCCTCATAGTTCGTAGGTTCATCATGGTCTAGTAACATGATTTCCAGAACTGGGTTGCCGTACCACTCTGGTGCGGAACGTACTCTGGTTGATCTACGACGTTCAGCAGAAACTTGATCCGAAGTTTCATGATCATTATCATCAACTTCCTCACTAATTGGTGTAGGAATCACTCGAACAATTTCCTGTGATGTACTACTTTCCAATATGGGAGAAGGTACAATTACCTCATCAAGTTCTACTTTCCTCCCACTCACTTCTTTCGAGAGAAACTCTTTTTCTAGAAAGGATCCGTTCTTAGCAACGAATATTTTGCCTTCGGATCTGTGATAGAAGGTGTACCCAACAGTCTCTTTTGGGTATCCTATGAAGACACATTTTTCCGACTTGGGATCGAGCTTATCAGGTTGAAGTGTTTTCACATAAGCATCGCAGCCCCAAATTTTAAGAAACGACAACTTTGGTTTCTTGCCAAACCATAGTTCATAAGGCGTCGTATCAATGGATTTAGATGGTGCCCTATTTAACGTGAATGCAGCTGTCTCTAAAGCATAACCCCAAAACGATAGTGGTAAATCGGTAAGAGACATCATAGATCGCACCATATCCAATAAAGTACGGTTACGACGTTCGGACACACCATTACGTTGTGGTGTTCCAGGTGGCGTGAGTTGTGAAACTATTCCACATTGTTTCAAATGAAGACCAAACTCGTAACTCAAATATTCTCCTCCACGATCAGATCGTAGGAACTTTATTTTCTTGTTACGATGATTCTCTACTTCACTCTGAAATTCTTTGAACTTTTCAAATGTTTCAGACTTGTGTTTCATTAAGTAGATATACCAATATCTGCTCAAATCATCAGTGAAGGTCAGAAAATAACGATACCCACCGCGAGCATCAACACTCATTGGTCCACATACATCAGTATGTATGATTTCCAACAAATCTATTGCTCGCTCCATAGTTCCGGAGAACGGAGTTTTAGTCATCTTGCCCATGAGGCATGGTTCGCAAGCACCAAGTGATTCATAATCAAGTGATTCCAAAAGTCCATCTTTATGGAGTTTCTTCATGCGTTTTACACCAATATGACCTAAACGGCAGTGCCACAAATAAGTTGCACTATCATTATTAACCTTGCATCTTTTGGTTTCAATATTATGAATATGTGTATCACTACAATCGAGATCCAGTAAGAATAGACCACTCTTTAAGGGTGCATGACCATAAAAGATATTATTCATCAAAATGGAACAACCATTATTCTCTGATTTAAATGAATAACCGTCTCGCAATAAACAAGATCCAGATATAATGTTCATGCTCAACGTTGGCACCAAATAACAATTATTTAGGTCTAAAACTAATCCCGAAGGTAGATGTAGAGGTAGCGTGCCGACGGCGATCACATCGACTTTGGAACCGTTTCCCACGCGCATCGTCACCTCGTCCTTAGCTAATCTTCGTTTAATCCGTAGTCCCTGTTTCGAGTTACAAATATTAGCAACCGAACCGGTATCAAATACCCAGGTACTACTACGAGCATTAGTAAGGTACACATCAATAACATGTATATCACATATACCTTTGTTCATCTTGCCATCCTTCTTATCCGCCAAATACTTGGGGCAGTTCCGCTTCCAGTGTCCAGTTCCCTTGCAGTAGAAGCACTCAGTTTCAGGCTTGGCTCCAGATTTGGGTTTCTTCGTTGAAGTAGCAACTGACTTGCTATTCTTTTTGAAGTTCCCTTTCTTTCCCTTGCCCTTTTTCTTGAAACTAGTGGTCTTGTTAACCATCAACACTTGACGCTCCTTTTTGATTTCTACCTCCGCAGCTTTGAGCATAGCGAAGAGCTCGGGAATTGTCTTTTGCATCCCTTGCATGTTATAGTTCATCACGAAGCCTTTATAGCTTGGTGGCAGTGATTGAAGAACTCTATCAATAACACTATCCTCGTCAACTTTGCAACCAAGTTGAGTCATATGATTGTAGTACCCAGACATTCTGAGCAAGTGTTCGCTGATAGAACTATTCTCCTCCATTTTGCAGCTGTAGAACTTATTGGAAATCTCATATTTCTCAATTCGGGCATTTGCTTGAAATATTAACTTCAACTCCTGGAACATTTCATATGCTCCATGACGTTCAAAACGTCGTTGAAGTCCCGGTTCTAAGCCGTAAAGCATGGCACACTGAACTATCGTGTAGTCATCAGACCGCGACTGCCAGACGTTCAAAGCGTCTGCATCAGCGGAAGGGGGCTTGTCACCTAGCGGTGCTTCAAGGACATAATTCTTCTGTGCAGCAATGAGGATAATCCTCAGGTTACGGACCCAGTCCGTGTAATTGCTACCATCATCTTTCAACTTAGCTTTCTCTAGGAATGCATTAAAATTCAAAGGAACGGTAGCACCGGCCATTGATCTACAACGACATAGATATGCAAAACTATCAGGACTAAGTTCATGATAAATTAAAGTTCAATTTAATCATATTAATTTAAAGAACTCCCACTTAGATAGTGTCGTGGAAATAACACGGCAGATGTCCGGTTTATCGGACTTGATGATGGAACCATCGCACGGGTTAGCTTGAAAGGATTCATGGCACACAAAGGACACAAAGGATTTATACTAGTTCGGCCCCTTCGGAGAAGGTAAAAGCCTACGTCTAGTTGGTTTGGTATTGCTTGGGCGTCGGTTTACAGGGAGCGGATTCGCTTTGCCTGCGTCTCGACGATTGTTTGTTGCTTGTCCTTGAACCGTCGCCGGGTTGTCCCTTTATATAGAGGTGACGCCTGGTCCGGTTTATAGAGTCCCGAGGCCGGCTCATAATCGTGTCCGCCTCGGTCTCTGTCTTTTCTTTCCTATCTCTCAAGTTATATCTCTTGGCGGTTTACAAACCGTACTTCTATACATGGGCCTTGAAATCTCACGGGCCGTAGTCTCTACTAAAATATTAAAACCAAGTACAATATAACTAAGCCGGTTTACAATATCCGGTTTATACCTACTAACCATATCCCTGACATTAGGCCCCAGAATGATTTGAACTTGTTCATATCAGTCTTCTTTGTCTCATATAATTTTCTTCTGTCTTCATCTTCTTGTAAACCGGCTCTGACGTCATCCTCCGAAATCATTAAAGTCTGACAATGACATCATCTCCGCATTTAACGCCGTGAGCTGTACTGTAGCGTATTTTAAGGGTTATCCCGAAGATCGAGGCGTCACGGGATCTTTATCCGATTTCTGTCTCCTTGATTCTCGCACCTGTCGTTTCAGATCTGACTCCTGGCTATAAATACTACCACCCCCCATTCATTATCTCCTTCTCACTTCATCCTCTTCCTGCGTCTTCTTCCTCCATTGCTGCCCGAGCTCAAACCGCCGCCGACGACCGCCGGATCTCCAGTCCTCGCCCGGCCGCTGCATCAACCTGAGCCTCGACCAGATCAATCTCCGCCGCCGATTCTCACCATCCCAGGTATGTTCATCCTTCTTACTGCTGATCTATATCTACCGGCCCTTCGCCTTGTTCTTCCGCCATTAGGGCTTCCAATGAAGCTTCGCCTCTTCGTACATACGTTTCTCATAGAAGATTTGTGACCTTTAGGCCCTAGTCAGCAGATCTTCCGCTTAGTTCTAGCTTAGATCTTACCGTCATAATGCTGTAGATTTATCCGTTCCGCCATTAGAGCTCTCAGCAAGCTTCGTCTTGTTCGTTCTTTGAGCCTGTGACTCGTAGTAGCTTTGCTTTTCGATCTTCTCCATTTTTACTCCGCTGTAGATGCGTCGAATCTTTATTGCTCCTGTCTGACATGTAAACCCATCTTTTTAGAAATAAGTCTGTGTAGCTTTTCTTTGAGTCTCTTAGATTAATTTCTTTTCCTCAACATACTCAGATCTTTCCCCCTTAGCAATCATTTGGAAACCTGTTTTTCTCCTCGGTAGATTCGCTAAGTATGTTCCGGTTTAAATTGATATGCCATAAACCGGAAATGATATAAACTGACGCAATGATTTGGACTGTTCCTCTTCAACTGCCATTTAAACCGGAAATGATATAACTTGTTTTATGATTGCCGGTTTAACCTTGCCAGCTAGTTCTCAATTTCAACCATTGTATAATATAAATAGATCCCGGATCATTGTACGTTCATAATCCGTTTCTGTACTTTATCTTCTTCAGCACTTTGTTCAATGGCTAAGCAGTATGTTTCCTGCGATTGGGTCCGTTCCGTCGTGACTGAGGATGACTTAATCAAGCTGTCGAAAATCGGCACATTAGGCCCTCAGGCTGAGCTAAAATGGCGTGCTCCGGGTAATGAATGTCCTCCTACTCCTAGATCCGGGGAAGTTATCGTATTTCTGGACCATATCTCTAGAGGCTTCTCTCCCCCCGGTTCAAGATTTTTCCGGGATGTTCTTGCCACCTTCCAACTGCACCCACAGGATATCGGACCAAATTTTGTTTCCAACATTTGCGATTTCCAAGTATTTTCTGAAGTGTATCTGCAAGAAGAGCCTTCAGATGATTTATTCCGGGATTTCTTCCATGCAAACCGGCGTACGGAATTTACCAGCGGACCTCACCAGGAGCTTGGTGGGATCAGTATTCAGAAGAGGAGGGATGCAGTCTTTCCTCACGCCTCTTTACATACTCACCCTAAGGACTGGAACAAATCCTGGTTTTATTGTGTAGACACTTCTCCTGAAGGTGAAAATCCTTTGCCGGGTTATCGCGAAACTCGTATCCCGGCAAATCACCCCTTGCCACAACGGCTTAGCGCTGCTGAACGGACCCGGTTTTCACCACAGCTCTCCAAGCTGAGAGCTTTTATGGCAAATGGTTTGATCGGCACTGATTTCCTTCGCTGCTGGCTATCCTGGAGCATCCTTCCCTTAAGCCGGCGCCCAAAGCTAATGTGCAAATACTCTGGTAAACCGGATGATCCTCAGAGGTTTACTAAGGATAAGCTTTCTGAATCGGAGGTAGTGGAGTCAGCCAAGAAGATTGTCAATCCTGCCTTAACAGATTGCTCTAAAGTTGGCTTGGCCCCGTACTTTAAGAAGAATAAGCTGCCTGAAGTAAGTTTTTCTTTGGCTTATACTTTATAAACCGTCCTCTTTGAACCATTTTCAATTACTCTTTGTGTTTTCAATTAGGCTGATGACCTCTTCTGGAGAAGAAAACCTCAGGAAAAAACTGTAAAGCAGGCTCGCCGGAAGACCCCTGCGAACAAGAAGAGGAAAGCAGCCGTCGATGCCGGTTCTCCTTCTGAGGATGATGATCCGGATTCCGAGGTACGCTTTACTCCGGTTTAAATTCTCGCCTTCATATACTTGTAATCATATCTAATGATACCTTTTCACAGGAACTGCCTGAAGGTGATAACCCGACTGAGATTGAGGTAACTCTTATTTCTTCCGATTCAGAACCTCTTCCTCAAAAAATCCGTCGGACCGTCAGGAAATATCAATTTTCTCATCCCTATGCTAAGTTAGATCCTAACTTTACTTTGAAGAAGCAACAGCACGAAGCCTTTCGTCGGACCACTCGCCACAGTGGCTTGGCGGTGGAATCATCTGGGATCTCCTTGACTCCGGTTCGAAAGCGCCGTGCCGAGGTGATACTCTCTCCGACTCCTCTTCATCCCAAGGCCGGACTTATCCGAAAACCCCTTAAACCGTCTGATCCTGACTATCAGGAAACTCCGCTGTCTTCTTCCGGCGAATCGACCGCTACACAGCTTCCTCCTTTGAAGATTGTTCCGGGGTAACTCTCTTTACCTCTTCCGGTTTATGACACCCCCCCTTTCTCTTTATAATGCTAACTTATTTTGCCTGTTTTCCAGCAAACCGAAACCTAGCAAAAAGGCCAAGGCGAATAAGCCTGTTGCTGATCCTTCTGCTGATGAACCGGTGATTGATCCGTCTACAGCTGTTCCTCCAGAAGGTACCCCTGCAGCTCCGGTCGAAGAACCTGCTCTTGAAACTCCTGTCGCAGAAAATGTCCAAGACCCACCAAGTCCGGCCCGGGTTAACTCTCCTCAAGTTAACCCGGCGTCTCCTGATCCGGCTCAAGTTGAAGTTATTCCTCCCAATGAACCCACTTCTCCTGATGTTGTGGTTACTGGTGCTGCTTATGTTGCTCCAGCTGAACCCACCGTTTTAGCAAAACATACAGCTAAAGCGGAAAAAATAACCCAGGAAAAAGGGAAGTGGAGTACTGATATATCCAGTCTTTCTGGTATGAGTGCTCAAGATATTTATTCCGGATATTTAAACCGGCTCCACAGCAGCCGGGATTATGAAGCCAGCCTGGTGAACCTGATGAGAGAAAAATATGAAGTAAGTTTCCTCTTCTGACTTTGCTTCTTTGACGCATCTTTATCTCATAGCAGCCCCCAAGTTCCGGTTTATCTGCTTTACTGAAGGTAATCCGGAACTTTGTAGTTTGAACTGCTGATCCATACATTAGCCCCCAAGTATCAAGTAGATAACTTGGTTATGTAGTTGATACTTGTAATTTCGAATTGTCTGTGGTGCATTGCTTCAACTGCCATTAGCCCCCAAGTGTCAAGTAGACAACTTGGTTGTGTGCTTGAGACTTGTACTTTCAAATTGTCTTTGCTGTATTACTTCAACTGCCATTAGCCCCCAAGTGTCAAGTAGACAACTTGGTTGTGTGCTTGAGACTTGTAATTTCTAATCTTGCTTTTGAACTTTTGTCTGCAGGCTGAGCTGAACCGGAACGCTGTGGAGATCAGTGAACTTCGAAGCCGGCTTAAGGAGACTGAGTCAGCCGCTTCAAAGGCTAAGACAGAACTTCAAGTGAGTTTAAAGACTGCTGAAGACTTGAAAAGGTTCTTTGACGAGGAGCGGACTACTTTTGAAGTCCAGAAAAAAGATCTTGAGAAACGTGTTCAGGATGCCGAAGGAGCACTTAACCCGGTTACTGAAGAATTGACCGGGTTAAAGCGCCAAATTGACTTGATGACTTCTGCTATTTTTGGTAAGCATAACCTGAACTCCTGTCTTTATCTTTGTAACATGTGACCTGCACCGGTTTAACTTTCATTGTTGTATGTAGGACGCCGTGTCTCCCATCTTGGGGACGACTTACGGAAGAAACTCAAGGCCTGCTATACCTTGGTCGAACAGTTGTACTCTGGAACGCAAAGGATTATCAGTGCCACTTCATTTGGTAAACCGGCTCCTTCAACTATCAAAGATACTTTGAATAGTTTGTCCATTCTACCGGCTCGTCTTGAAGAGGTTAAGAAATTGGCTGCTCGAGGAGGTGCTCTTCTGGCCCTTACTAGGGCTAAAGCTTGGGTCCCAGACATTGATCCGGAGGAGGTGTTAACCGGATTTCCTGATACCAAGGAGGACGTTCAACGTTTAATGAAAAAGATCTTTATGCTCTGACAAAGGAGATGCGTCCCCTCGCCAGCAAGCTTGCGGTGGAGTCTGACTTGTCACGATATCATCCATCATATAACCTGCAGAACGAGCGGGTGGAGCGACCGGTTTACGATATTGTAAACTTAATTCCGCCGATTCGTCCTCACACCTTTGCTCCTGATATTGATCCTGCTAAGCTTATCAACGATGAAGTATATTTCCGTGCCTTGGCAAAGATTGATTGGCGTGCACCGGATTTCCAACCGCTTCACGAGGATGAAGACATTCCGGAGCAAGACGGTGGCCAACCATCTCAGCAAGGAGAAGCACAATCTTGAATGCTATTGTTGTAATCATGATTGTTATTCCGTCAAACAATGCTTCCAACTATTTGGCTTTTTATGCCTTGTAATAGGTTTAGCTGAAACTTAATGCACTGTGATCTGACATTTGGTCTTCATGAAGTATTCGTTCGTTGACTTGTTGATTGATGCGGATGCCTTGTTTTGTTCATAAAAATATCAAAAAACATGTCCTAGTGGCTTACCACTGGACGGATTAACTTGCTCTCTTGACACATCTAATAAGCATATCTTTAAAAATAACTGTGATACCTGAGATGTATGTAGCCAATATACCTTAAACCGGTCAGGATGTTAAGGTCACCTTAATCGGTCTTCATCAATTCTAATAAACACCTGAAACTCTTCGGTTCATCTTGTCGATAAATCTTTCCCATCTTGGTTCAGAAAATTGTAACTTGCGCCTGATACTCCATCCGGGTTTGAATGAATACCAGACTTGGTCACAACTGGGCCGGGTTAATAAACTCCGGTCATCGTTTTGTCTCATACTGGTGACTTATAGTCAAAACCAGGCCGGTTTAAAAAACACCGGTCATTATAACTGATCGTGCACTGCCAACCTGTTGGCTCATCATGAAGGTCGATCCGGGTTATGATGAACGCCGGTTTAATTCTCGCTGGTGTACATAACCCAGACTTATAACATTATAGATAGGTGGTCAACTTCTGGAGCTGTTCCACTCGGTTTAAAAGGTTATGAAACACAAAAAACATCAAAAAACACACAATTCTTGTAAATCAGATCATGTAGTCAAGGCTTTTTCAAAGAGCTGCCAGGCTCAAAACAAGGTTCAGCCAATCAATGGGACGTGGGCAAACCTACTGTCCCAAGGAGCCTAGCCAATCACTGAACGTGAGCGTATCGACTGTTCAGAGGGCCGATAGAACCGCAAATAAAAACCGAGCCAATCATTGGGACGTGGGCAAACCTGACTGTCCCAAGGGGCCTAGCCAATCACTGAACGTGAGCGTATCAACTGTTCAGGGGGCCGATATAATCGTAAACATAGCCAATCATTGGGACGTGGGCAAACCGGACTGTCCCAAGGGGCCTAGCCAATCACTGAACGTGAGCATATCAACTGTTCAGGGGGCCGATAT